>CAXKVW010000102.1:0-492083 GCA_964058825.1 Carex arenaria | reverse complement strand
CGTCATGGTTCAAGAAACGACCCGCTTTAACTTTTTATTGAAAAAGTACCACCTTGGAACATTTCCTGAGAGATGCATCGGATGTGGACAAAAGCTGACGAGCGAGGTTAACCAAATAAAACCTCTGTTCAAATAAGTATAATAAAATGCGGTCTATCCGGTCGCATATACGGCCGCATATGCGTATGCGGTTGCAATCCGCATAGAAATCTATATGCGGTTCTGCATATGCAGCCGCATATTCGACTGCATATTCGGCCGCATATTACTACCGCATATTCGGCCGTATATTTTATATCGCATATTCAGCCGCACAATACCGCATATTCTGCCGCATAATATCGCACATTACCGCACATTACCGCATAGTACCGCACATTACCGCATAGTACCGCACATTACCGCATACCGCATATTACCGCATACTGGTTTATATATATATGAATTCTTATTTTATAATCCAGATATATAAGTTCGCATAAAAATCCGTATATGCGGTATGCGGTGACCTTCCGCATACCACATAGAAACCGCATTTTATAACATTGGTTCAGATAATTGCATAAAGGTGGATGGATTTACAAGCAACTCAAATTTTGAATTTGAATGCGAAACGTTATATCAGAATTCGGCTCAATTTATTTTGAATTATTGATCCGGATTTTAATCTAACTGTTCAGATTCAAACTCAAACTTTGAGTTGGAATTTGAATTCGAATTTACTATGGTTCTCTTCTTCTCTTTCTTCCTGGCTTTTGTATTAGTTGAAGTGTTTTCATGTTAGATAAATGAATACTTGATGTTAATATGCACACTTCAATGCATAAGTATGAATACTTGCTGTGGTATCTATGCACACTTCAATACGTAAGTATGAATACTTGATGTTAATATTTTTATTAGAAATACTTAATAACTTAGGTATGAATACTTGATATATTATATATTAATACTTGTGTGCATAGGTATTCGTACTTATGCACAGTTTTTTTAGAAATATGTTTGGTATTTTAGGTATGAATACTTGCATTACGAGATGTAAATACTTGCTCGACGTGTTGAATATTTGCTCGACGAGGTGTATATTATTTAGGAATTTCTCAGGAATATTTTACAACATAAAAATTCACATTTCAATGCGCAAGTATGAATATTTTAATGTTCTAGTATGAATATTTTATATGTTTTACTATGAATACTTTGTAGTTTGAAATATTTTCTAGTAATGATATTTTGTAGTTTGAATATGTTATATGTTGAATATTTGCTAATCCGTATATGTATACATGCAATGTTCTAGTATGAATATTTCATATGTTTTAATATGAATACTTTGTAGTTTGTATATTTACTAATAATGATACTTTCAAAGTTATAGAATAAATACTTTATATGTTTTAGTATGAATACTTTCTAAATTTTAGTATGAATACTTGCATACCGAGGTATGAGTACTCGAACGACAAAGATTCCGAAAGTATATCATCATGGATCTCATTTGAAAGAGAAAATTACGTAGAAAATATTCGTGGTTTTAGATTTGCAAAATTCCTCACATATTGTTAGAAATATTGACGAGATTAAACGGTGAAAAAATCTCAATTCTAAAAATGTGTAAAAGATAGGTGTGTGACTAGAGAGAAAAGAAAGTTGATGTCCAGTTTTTTTGTTTAAATACTTGATGTTTTAGGTATGACTATTTGATATATTATACATAAGTGTTCATACATGCGTGCGCCAGTTGTAATTTTTTTTCAAATTTAAGTGGTCCCCCAAGTAGTTATTGTTTCTCTCAAGTAGTTAGTGGTCCCCATCGTACTTTATGGATTAGTTAGCTAAATAGACATTTAGGTAATAGAATGGGGGGGACTATTAGTCGGTCCCTAAAAAATAATGACAAATGAGGTTGTTAAGCACAATTATATTTTATGGATAGAGAAAGAATGCTTGGGAACAAAAATATTGCACTCAATTAAACAATAAGCTGGATTTGTTACTAGCAAGGTAGCACCTAATTATCAATCCGCGTGGGGCCCAGATTCAGCCAGAGTTAGATGTGTGAAAAGGATTTAATTTTTTAGTACAGAAATTTGCAAGGAAATTTCATATTGGCAGTTAGACTGTTAAAGTATTTTCATGCTTGTTACATCTTTCATTAATTAAAGGTGAAGTACTTGCGATGTCCCAAATGTGGACTCTCAGTTTATTAGAAAATGCACATTTTATTCTTTTACTTCTTGGTTTTTCGTTTTTGAAAGTTAAAGGATCAAATTGAAGCAAATAAAAATTTAAGGACCAACTTAATCATTTTGAAAAAAAAAAATTGAGGACCGAAATATGAATTTCCCCTTAATTAGAACTTAGAAGATTATGAGTCTGTCCATCAATGGGATCTGATGGTTAATAATTTTGTTGTTGAGTAAAATAACAAACTTTTTGGCCGTATATGTATAAGTCTCGTTGGTTCATCTACCAAAGCATCGCCATTTAATTTGCAATAAATTAAGTAATAAAACAATTACCAATACTCAAGTATAAATTAGTATAAATTAATTGTATGAACACGTAATTGTTAATTTAACAATTTTATTGTAGCGTCTCTATCTTACTCATTAATTAGTTGCAAATGTAATTGTTAAATTAGCAATATATCTAAAAATAACAATAATAATATATAAATATATTTAATCGCTTTAAAATTAGTGTCTCTATCTAATTTTAGTCTCCTTAAAATTTTCGATATAAATATAAATATATAAAACTTAATATTACAAAATTAACTAAATAAAATTAAAGTTAGAAGAATATAGATGACATAAAATTTATTGAAGTATAATTCCTAAAATTAGTGTGGCAAAATAGAACATCTTTTCAATTTTTGGAATAACACGCTCGTATTATTTTTCTTGTGTTTAAATGGGTCATGATTTATAGATTAAAATATAATATGTTCTATCTACGAAATGAAAGGATTAGATACTAGGATAACCGATAACCACATGTATGTGTTTAAAAAACAAAATCATACAGGCCTGGTGTGGTCGTTTCCTAAATGGATCTTTAAATATATTTCTGGTTTTGAATTATTGGTCCTTTGGGCTAATTAGCCCAAAAATATAAAGCACAACTCTGGACCAAGTAGAGATCATTGGTTCTTTTTTATTTTTTATTTTATTTTCGGTTCATTGCATTTTTATCTATTAAACAGATAGTTTTCTGGTCCACCACATCGCTGATAGACTAGTGATATCCACAAAAACAATCAACCAACTATGAGAAATGAGCAAAACTTAGTATGTGTTATGAAATAATAAATATAGACATTTCACCTTCTCCACCTCATCCACTTTCTATTAAATTTAATTATGTATTAACTCTCTTGTAATTGTATGGCTTTTTATTTTCTTTCTTTAGCCTATAAATAGAGGTTTGTAAGAGATTGAGGATGACACTAAGATGGTGATATAATAAAAATATAAGATTTAGCCTCTCCCCAATTTTGTTTTTGTCTTGTTTTATAACACGTTATCAGCACGAGTTTGCTCTAGTCAAGTTGCGGCAAGATTTCGTTTTTAGTAGAAGCACGAGTTCGCTATAGTCAAATTGCAACACGATTTTATCTAGAAGAAGGTACTATTTATATTATATTTCATTAACCTTGTTGTTAGTAATAATTTTTATTTATTGGATGAAATTTTATTATTTTATATTGAATGAGAGTAATATTTTTATTCCCTGAAGAGAATGATAAAACAAGTACATGATAATGACTAGAAGTTTTTGTACATACTATAGCTAGAAGCTTTTTCTAAGAGAACCTGAAGTTCTTAATCATAATATTTTATACAAGAGAACCTGAAGTTTTTAATTATAATATTTTATACAAGAGAACCTGAAGTTCTTAGCCAAAACCTGAAGTTGCACGAATTACTCAAAAAAAAAAAAAAAAAAAGTTGCAAAGTTATTATGTAAGTAATTTAGTTGATTGATTGTTATATCTTTTATTAATTTAAATTTTTTATTATATTTGTTTTAGTTTATAAGAATCATTCCTTGAAGTGAATGATAGAATGTTAACCTGAAGTTATTATTGAAATTAAGAGTTTATCAAGAACCAGAAGTTCGTATTATTTGAATAAAACAATAACCAGAAGTTATTATAATTATTTAGAATCTGAAGTTCTATTCGAAATTTTAGTATAAAATTAATATAATAACCAGCAGTTATTATAGGTCACTGGATGAATAATAACCTGAAGTTATTTATAATTAAAAACCTGAAGTTTTATTAGAATTTTTCATATAAGATTAATATAATTACCAGAAGTTATTATAGGTAATTGGATCAAAATATAACCAGAAGTTATATCAAACTAAATTTTATAATTGCGCAGTCAAGCAATTTAATAACCAGAAGTTATTAAATAAGTATTTTATTATAACCTGAAGTTATATAAAAATTAATCCGAAATTATTGATACATTTAAATTTATTTATTTAATTTATATATTCTTTTATTTATATTTATGTCTCATTTTATTTATAATAACCTGAAGTTATGGCATTAATATAACCTGAAGTTATGGCATTTATAACCCGAAGTTATGGCATTTATAATCTGAAGTTATGACTTTAATAACCTGAAGTTATGGTATTAATAATCTGAAATTATTAATACGTATATATTTTGTAATATACATGACAAATCCCACAAAGTTTGGATTTATCTTCCTTCTCATTTATCATAACTCGAAGTTATGGCATTAATAACCTGAAGTTGTATTATGTTATAAATATGTATTAATAGAAATAAGAAGGAAATCATTCAAAAGATATTTGTTACACATGTGGGATGATAAATTATTGTTCGTGTACCTGTCGTACGGCATTAAAGAAAAAGAGGAAAAGTATAGAAATGAACTTTACTGAAAATGATCCCAAAATGAATGCCATATGGATACACATCTTGATATATCAGTTTTTTTTTATAATATGGATGAAGAAATGGAAATTTTTACTAAGAGAGAAAATAAAATGTAGAAATTTATGTTTAATAAAAGTTTAATTTACATTTCAATTTTTATATTGTATGCAAATAAAATTAATGAATAAAGATATTTTATTTTATTCTTGATTTTTTTTTTTTTATGTTAAAGGAAAATGACTGATGCAGTGGTAAGTAAAGAAGATCCATGTCTAGTAGACAGCGGGACCACAAATACCATATTGAAAAGTAAGAAATATTTTTCACAATTGCATCTTGGTGAGATTAATATTCACACTATATCTGGCGCAAGTAATTTAATTGAAGGCTCCGGAAGAGCTTGTATTTTGTTACCTAAAGGAACAAAATTAATAATAAATGATGCATTATATTCGAGTAGATCCAGAAGAAATCTACTAAGTTTTAAAGACATTCGAAAGAATGGTTATCACATTGAAACTATGAATAAGAGAAATTGTGAATATCTTCATATCACATCTATTAAAAATGACCAGAAAATTATAATGGAAAAGATGCAAGGATTGTCTTCTGGATTATATGGTACTTATATAAGTACAATAGAATCGAATATGGTAACTAACCAGAAGTTAGTTGATCCAAAATTATTTACATTGTGGCATGAAAGATTGGGTCATCCAGGAAGTATAATGATGAGGAGAATAATTGAAAGTGCAAATGGGCATCCCCTAAAGGACCTGAAGATCCTATTATCAAAAGAATTGACATGCGAAGCATGCTCTCTTGGAAAACTAATTATTAGGCCATCTCCAAATAAAGTTGGACCTGAAGCTCCTTCATTTTTAGAAAGAATTCAGGGAGATATATGCGGGCCTATTACACCATCATGTGGACCATTTAGATATTTTATGGTATTAATTGATGCATCAACACGTTGGTCACATGTGTGTTTGTTAGCAACAAGAAATGTTGCATTTGCTAGACTATTAGCACAAATTATCCAATTAAGAGCTAATTTTCCGGATTATCAAATTAAAAGAATCCGACTCGATAATGCAGGTGAGTTTACTTCTCAAACTTTTAATGATTATTGCATGTCTATTGGAATTACGGTAGAACATCCAGTGGCCCATGTTCATACACAAAACGGTCTAGCAGAATCGTTAATTAAAAGGTTACAATTAATTGCTAGACCTTTACTTATGAAATCTAATTTACCGTCTTCTGCATGGGGACATGCCATACTACATGCTGCTGCACTAATTAGATTAAGACCAACTGCAGATCATAAGTATTCTCCATTACAATTGGTCTCCGGAAGAGAACCAAATTTGTCCCATCTAAAGGTATTTGGTTGTGCAGTATATGTTCCAATTTCTCCTCCGCAACGCACAAAAATGGGACCACAAAGAAGGTTGGGAATTTATATTGGTTTTAACTCTTCTTCTATTATTAAATATTTAGAACCATTAACAGGAGATGTTTTTACAGCAAGATTTGCTGATTGTCATTTTAATGAATCAATATTCCCAAACTTAGGAGAAGAAAAACATAAGCTGGATAAACAAGTAACTTGGAATTCATCATTTTCTTATCTTGACTCCCGAAGTGGTCAATGTGAACTTGAAGTTCAAAAGATTATAAATTTACAAAGAATTGTAAATGAATTACCTGATGCATTTACAGATACAAATAGAGTTACTAAATCACATATTCCAGCTATAAACGCACCTGCTCGAATTGACATTACAAAAATATCTAATGAATCTAATGTGCGTAGAAAACGTGGAAGACCACTCGGTTCCAAAGATGTAAATCCACGTAAAAGAAAAGAGCAGAATAAAACAGTTGGTGTAACTCCAAAAGAGGTTACCGATAAAATCCTAGAAGAGATTGATAAAGTCCCAGAAGAGATTAATAAAATCCCAGAAGAGATTGATAAAACCCCAGAAGAGGTTGATGAAGTTCCAGAAGAAACTTAGGTACCTAGTGATTACGAGATCTCAATAAACTATGTACAAAATGGTACAATATGGAACCGAAATGAAATATGTGTTGATGATATTTTTGTATATGCTATAGCAATTGATGTGCTAAATGAGGAAGATTATGTGCCAAAAACTCTTGAAGAGTGTATGCACAGAAATGATTGGCCAAAATGGAAAGATGCCGTGAAGGCTGAATTAGATTCGCTTAAAAAGCGCAATGTTTTTGGACCTGTAGTCTTAACCCCCAAAGATGTTAACCCTGTAGGTTACAAGTGGGTATTTGCAATAAAAAAGAATGAGAAAAATGAAATTGTGAGATATAAAGCAAGACTTATGGCTCAAGGTTTTACACAAATACCAGGAGTTGATTATGAAGAAACATATTCACCTGTAGTGGATGCAATAACTCTTAGATTTTTAATCAGTCTCACAATCACTGAAAACCTTCAAATGCGCCTCATGGATGTAGTCACAGCTTATTTGTATGGATCACTTGATAATGATATCTATATGAAAGTCCCTGAAGGATTAAAAATGCCTGAAGCATTGAAATCAAAACCTCGAGAAATGTATTCTATAAAGTTAAAAAGATCTTTATATGGACTAAAACAGTCGGGTCGAATGTGGTATAATCGACTCAGTGAATATCTTGTAAAAGAAGGATACAAATCTGATGTAATTAGTCCATGTGTTTTTATTAAAAGATCAATTTCAGATTTTACAATTATTGCAGTATATGTTGATGATTTAAATATTATTGGGTCTCCTGAAGAGATCGAAAAGGCTGCAAAATTATTAAAGAAAGAATTTGAAATGAAAGATCTTGGTGTAACGAAATTATGTCTCGGCCTGCAGATCGAGCATTTGTGTAATGGTATTTTTGTCCATCAATCAAACTATATCCAGAAGATGTTAAAACGTTTTAATATGGACAAAGCTCATCCTCTAAGTACACCAATGGTTGTCCGATCACTTGATATAAAAAATGATCCTTATCGTCCCCGAGAAAAGAATGAAAAAATTCTTGGTCCAGAAGTACCATACTTAAGTGCAATTGGGGCTTTGATGTATCTTGCTAATAATACGAGACCTGATATTGCTTTTTCTATAAACCTACTAGCAAGATATAGTTCTGATCCAACACGCCGACATTGGAACGGAATTAAACATGTATTTTGTTACCTTTGCGGGACGCGTGATATGGGACTATTTTATCAAAAAGATACAAAGTCCAAATTAGTTGGGTATGCAGATGCAGGCTATTTATCAGATCCGCATAAAGCTCGATCACAATCCGGGTATGTGTTTACATATGGCGGTACTGCAATTTCATGGCGATCGACAAAACAGACACTGACGGCAACATCATCAAATCATGCCGAATTAATAGCTCTATACGATGCTGGTCGAGAATGTGTCTGGTTAAGATCAATGATCCAACACATCCAGGAGGAATGCGGGCTTGAGACAATCAAAGGGAGTCCGACAGTACTATATGAAGATAATGCAGCTTGCATTGCTCAGATCAAAGAAGGATATATTAAAGGTGACAGAACCAAGCACATCTCGCCAAAATTCTTCTCAACTCATGATCTACAAAAGGATGGCCTGATAGATGTTTGTCAAATCAGATCAAGCGACAATTTGGCAGACCTATTTACAAAGTCATTGCCAAGAAAAGTTTTTGAGCAACTTTCACAGAAGATCGGCATCCGTCGCTTAAAAGATGTACATTAAAATGAGGGGGAGTATTATACACGCTGCACTCTTTTTTCCTTCACTAAGTTTTGTCCCACTGGGTTTTCTTAGTAAGGTTTTTAATGAGGCAGCATAACTGATTCGGAAGTATCAGTTAATTCAAATTAGTCCTGAAGTACCAAATTAATATTTGTCCTGCAGTACAATATTAATAGTGTATAATATAAGGTAAAATGTCTAAGGGGGAGTGTTATGAAATAATAAATATAGACATTTCACCTTCTCCACCTCATCCACTTTCTATTAGATTTAATTATGTATTAACTCTCTTGTAATTGTATGGCTTTTTATTTTCTTTCTTTAGCCTATAAATAGAGGTTTGTAAGAGATTGAGGATGACACTAAGATGGTGATATAATAAAAATATAAGATTTAGCCTCTCCCCAATTTTGTTTTTGTCTTGTTTTATAACAGTATGTGTATATTTTCATGTACAATGTTTTGGATAATATTTTCATCGATTTTTTTATTTGTAGAATTTAAAAAAAATACAAAATTAAAGGTAGCCTGTTTTTCTTTAAAATCTCGAATCCTAGGAGACATACAATTCTAATTAGTGTGTCTCTCAAGTCAAGGATGACTTGCAAACTAAATATGCGTGTTTTAAATGAGACGTACATATCTAGTCTGTCTGTCCGTTGGGGTGTCTTATTTTTTTTGTTTTAAGTCGTGCTTTGGTGATCGACCTGCTGTAACGAGGAATTAGTGTTTTGGATTAGCTACGTACGTGCCTCTAGGTCATGGTATTTTGGTTTTCACGCAACTCAAGAGGTGCAACTTGTTGATAGGATTCACATCTGCTGCGATTCAAAGCTGAGGAACAGTATTTCTAAAATCTCTATTTTTTCAAATCCAGCCGTCTAGTGTTTTCTGTGCATGTATCTCGAAACAACTTAATTTTTTGTGCACGGATCTCAAAACAATTCAACATTTGAATTTGGAAAAGCAGATTTTAGGAACACTGGTCACAGTGAAGAATCGCAGCAGATTCGGATCTTGTCTGATAACGCATTCTGCTATTCCAATAACAACAATTTCGATCTTTTTGTGCACAAATCTCAATAAAATTGGATGGATGTCATTGGAATAACATGATCATATTATTCCAATGGAATAACAACTGATTTGTTTCCATTCTTTTCACCATTCCACACAACGAAAAAAATAAAACACAAAGATCTAGTTTGTGTGTCACCACAACAGACATGCAGACTAGATATGCGCATTTTTATAGGCACATATGTAGTCTGCGTGTTATGAACACGCAAATCTATGTCTGTTAGAATTCGAGATTTTAAAAAAGGCACGCTATCTTTGAATTTTCATTTTTCTAAAATGTTAACAATAAAAAAAAACAAAATATTTTCATGCATAATTCATTTATACATTTAAAAACTGAACATAGTGTTGAAGGAGTACTCCCAGCAAAAAAACGCTTCTAGATAAAGCAATTTTAAGGAATTAAAAAAACTCTAGCGTAACAGTTGCCTTCCTTTCTCCCTCTCCACCCCCTCCCACAATATGTTCCTTTCACCTCTTCTAGGCCTCATCTCCAATACAACACCTCCCCTCTCTCTTGACTCTACCTTCTCAGACGAAGAGGAGAATGAGGGAGAGGGGAGGGACTAGAGTAAAGCGGATCCAACCGGAGCCGAGAGTGCGATATATCGTTGGAGTTCGAAGCTTAGAGTCTCTAATTCTATATCAATCGGAGCACGACAGTGAGCAGATCCAGTTATCGGAGTGTGATGGCGGTCAAATAAGAAAGGATTCGGTCATAGAGAAAATGAAAATTAAGATAATAGAGTAATTTAGAGTGTATATAAGTAGAATTAGATGATTAGAGTAGTCTAGAGTTTTTAATTAGCGATGTAATTACAGTTGTTGTTATTATTATTATTATAAATAAAAATAAAAATAATAAAAATCGCTATTCGTCCTCTTTACTAGAATTTCAGTATATTTTAGTAATACAAAATTTCAGTTTCATAATGGACAAAATTTCAGGAGCAAAGCTAGGGTGTGATGTGCTCACCAAGAGGGTTTGGTGAGCACAACTCCAAAAGTATATCGGATCGGCTTCAAACGACAAATCTAAACTGTTGAAATCTATGTACTTTATGAGTGATGCATGTACAAGCAAAATTTTGAAAGTTTCGAATTCATTTGCTACAAGGTCAAGTGGTCAAAGAAATGAACATTTTATAAGTTATTTTATAAGTTGTTTTATATATTTATTTTTTCATAATTTCTTTGACCGTTTGACCTTGTAACAAATGAATTCGAAACTTTCAAAATTTTGCATGTACAAGCATCACTCATGAATTACATGGATTTCAACGGTTTGGATTTGTCGTTTGAAATCAATCTGATATACTTTTGGAGTTGTGCTCATCAAACCCTGTTGGTGAGCTAATAGGACTAAACTGGATGCATCCATTTCAGAGACCACTGGACAACAAACATTAATAAAGGGAGCTGTTGCTAAGTGTAATCAAGACAACCAAGATTCAGTTAGCGAATTAGTAAGCGTCTTGTAACAGAATAGTGAGATTAGCATTGTATCACTAGAGGTAGTACACTATTGTAAGGATGATGAAATAAGAAATTCCAAAGCAATCTTTATCTTCTTCCCTTCTTTAAATTCTTTTTATGAGCACATCACACTCTAGCTTTGCTCAAATTTCAGTATCGTCAGTGTCTATTATGCAAGATTTAAAACCACAACTAAGATAATTCTCAAAATGAATTATGAGAACTTCACAATATCCAGTTGAATTATTGATTTAATTATACGGATATAAAATATAAAATGTAAAAAGAGAATAAATCAAATGAATTTCATTTCTCTGGAAGCAAATCAAAGAAAGTTTTTTTTTTTTTTTTTTATGTGTTTGGTATCGGAAAAGAAACTAAATTACTAAACAAAATAAATGACCTAGCCAAAGGGTATGATTACAATTATGAGTTATCAAACGGACTTGTTAAATTTAACTCTGTTTTGCTGAAACTTGATTATGGATTTTTATAGTCTAAGATATATATATTTTTTTTCAATAGTTATCCATAATATTCATAGATATGTCCATTCCTTCGCGGAATAGCAAACTACAATAATAAAAAAAAAAGATAAGAAACGGAAAAGTACCCAATAAAAAATGAGAAAAAATCAAGCCCCTTCTTAATTTTATATTTTTTAATGCTGTTCAATTTGCCTTTCTCAAGCAGTTTCTGACTTTGATAAATTAATGTCGACAGACTTTAAAATAAAGTAACTTTTGCAAAAAGATCACCTTCAATCATTTATTTTAATACATTAAAAAATGCAAGTCTAGAAACTAGAAAATATCAACTTTTAGGAAAAAAAAATCCTCTATTTTAATTATTTCTTTTAATACATTCAGAGTGCAATAAGGTATGGTTTGATTTTTGAAGAAATAGTCATTAAAATCTTTGGATTCTTGAAGTTAAATTTGTTAATTTTTTTGTTGTTGTCAAAACGACTTTTAGATGAGCAACCAAAAAAATAATGTCCTCGGTGAAAAAAGTATCGCAGGATTGAAATCTAAACAGAAGATCCTTGTGAATATTAAATAGGTGGTTTGATTACAACTAGCAAATACTAATTAACCCAGAGATGTTAGAGAAGGAAATACGTGACACGCCGTGACGTGACGTGATGGACTTTTTTTTTCACGTGACGTGACGTGACGTGACCAAAATGGTGGCAGATGGTCACGTCACGCGAATGGTCACGTCACGCGTAGTCACGCTGTGACCACGCGTGACGTGACGTGTCTTGACGTAAATTAGTCATGTAAATTTTTTTTATATTTTAATTTAAATTATTGAAAATTTAGAAAAAAGATATAAAAACTTCTATAGTACGTAAATAATGTTGTAAAGATTATTTTTTTTAGGAAATGTTGCATCTGACATTACTTTAAAATTTTTAATTACAAATATTAATTAGACTAAACTAAAAAAAAATAAAAATCAGTACTATATGAGTACCAATATAACTGAACTTGCACTAAAATAAAAATCTAAATACTCTATACATATAAAAAAATTGGATACTCTATGTTTCATACCGTGACGTGACGTAACGTGATCACGTGACGTGACTGGTTCGCGTGACGTGACGTGACGTATATTTTCACTAAAATGTGGTCACGTCACGCAAATGATCACGTCACGCGTCACGCGTCACGCGAGTCACGTCACGTAATCGACACACGTGACGTGACGTGATGTTAACGTGACGTGACGTGACTAGTCACGCCGTGACAAATTTCCTTCTCTAAGAGATGTCATTTTTAAATGCATATGGACCTAGTTGTACCTTTACAGTTTCCATGAACAGTGCCATAGGCTACTTATTTTCTGAAGGCAATAGAAGAAGACAGAAAAGGCCCTTAGGCATTATTTATTCGACATTGAACCCATAGGCTAGTTAATACATTATATACCAAATTGCGGAATTATAAATTATGGCTAGTAATTTGAGTTTGATTTTATTATTATTATTATTGAAGCTCGTAGTCGTAGGCATTTGAGTTTGATTGGGTCAGTTTTGGGTCCCAATGTCCAGTATGTGTGACCCATTACCTGCTCCAGGCGCATCCAATTTGTTGACCAAGTCAAAGATCAAAGTTTTCGATCGTACGTCTGACATTGCTCGACAAAAGGAACATTGCTTGGTGGGCCTTCCAAAGCTGTACTTGACAAAATTAAATTCCTGTGCAAACGCCACAATCACACCTGAATAGTGAATACCTGATCATAACTAACAATACATCAATAACCGTCCATCAAATCTCAACGCATGCAGCTGATCTTTGGTAGAGAAACAAATTTCAACTTCAAAGGAAAATATCTACCAATTGTCGTCTTTCAGTGCCCCACTATAAAAACACAGATTTTAACAAATCATGGCATCAGGCAAAACCAGGGGGGCTCTTCATAGTCTTCCCCACAGAAACCCTAGCTAGTCTTTAACCTCTAATTGACTTTGTGAAATACATCTTAATTCTCCCATCTAATTAATTAATTCGATCTCCCTCCTTTTGGATCGCGCGACATGAGCAATGTCAGCAATGTCGAGGTGACGACGGTTGTGAGGAACACATTAGGTCGCCACCTGGGACCTGCTCTGGTGGGTGAATTCGTCAACCGGACAACCACCTTTGTCACGAGCTTCTACCTTGACCGTCAGGCAACTGTAAATGACAAAGTGAAGAGGGTGAGGTTGCTCCTCTTCAAGATCCACAGTGTGATCGAGGCGGCAGAGGCGGCCATGCCGATCGGCAACCTCTCCCTCTGCCGGTGGCTGTTCGAGTTACAAGATGCAGCAAGAGAGGGAGATGACCTACTTCTCATCTTCAAATTGCGGTACCAAGAATTAGACCCACTGCAAGGGGCTGGTCACAGAGGCTTCTTCCTCTCCTCTCTCTGGGAGGCATTTCAGAAGGCTGTGCGGGCCGCCACCGATTTATTCTGGCATGACTATGATGTCGATAGGCTGACGGGTTCTCTTGACAGACTGGAGAAGATCTCATCGGATGTGGGTAGCTTTCTTGCACTGCTTGAGCTCGATAGTAGGCGTCGTGACCACAAGCGAGGCGGCTGTAACAGTACTAACAGTGTGGTGAAAGAAGCGAACCCCTGCCTATCTTACGGGGTTCTTCTCAAAGAGGCTGAGCTGACCCATATGTCAGAGGCCGAGGAAACTACCGATAGAACCAAAGGCTCAATGCTCCGATTGCATCAGGCTAGAGGCCATCATCATGATCATCATTAAATTAATTAGTATGTATGAGGTGCATTTCAATTTTGGATATCATTTTTCATCATCAGGGAATACTACTGTAGTTGTTATTTTTCATCATCAGCCAATGCGTTATGTATTCAGGTTGTGAAAAAGCATGAATTATTGACATGTAGAATTGTGGGTTTTCCCCGGAATAACACAATGCTATCCTCTTTTTTTTTTTTTATATACTTCAGGAAATTTTGGCGGAATTGAAGTAAATATATCCATTTATAAAAAAAATGATAAATAGGAAATTAAGATTGAAAATTTTACATGGAAATTATTGTTGGTACTTTGGATGCATTTTCTAGAAAAAGAATATAAGAATCATTGTTTAATTAGGAGCTTATAACAACAAAAAATGTATTCAATTAGTAAATTCATACTTTATTTCTCAATGTATTTTTTTAAAAATTAAATTAGACTAACTTTTTGACAAACTTTAAGTTAAGGCTTAGGTTTGAATCCAGTGTTTTAAATTACGGTTTTGTTCATGCATGCAATTAAAAATTCACTGCATAATATGCAGAAGTACATATGCTGTTTTACTATATATTGTTAAAGGAATATAGATAAAATAAAGTTAATTTTTATTTTAAGAGTTGTTTAGCCTTTAGGGAAAATTTCCTGTGTACCCATCTAACTATTTGAAGTAGCCAATTTCCCCATCAAATCATCATAATATCTAATATCCCCATTAGAAATTAATTTTCTTTCTTCCATGCCCTTTTAATAATTTAATTTTCTATTTAATTATTTTAAAATTTAAATGACCATTATACCCCTTGTTTTAAACAGAGGGTCCAGTCCTTTTCAAGTTTTTTTTTTCTTCTTCGTACTGAGAATCTGAGACTAGCGATCTCACTCACCCCCTCAATCACAAATCACTGGAAGAGATCGTCCTTCCTCCACCAACCACCATCATCTTGTTCACCCTTACCCGATGCAAAATCTGGGAGAATACTGGAGATACATCGCACCAACAAATTGTTTCGAGCCCGCTACTTCTCTTTTGAGTCACTACCTCACTGTCATTTCATCTGTTGTAGGAGGCACGGAACTCTATTCAGACTCCATGGATAATACTATCAAACTGAGTCCACATATTCCCATTTGATTTCCCAAATACCATCAATTTCTGCCCCAGAAACCAAAATATCATATAACAATAAATTTCATGAATTTATTTGCTCAAGTCTATAACTAGTTGTGTCACGTAAGAGGGTATGGAATCTGGAGGAATTGCTTGAAGTAATTAATTGGGCTCAACTCGGCATCCACAACAAACCGGTTCGTCCAAAACTATACATTTTGTTTCTAGTACTGACTGAACGGTACTGATCTTGGCCCAAAATCAAACCACCTTTAACAGCAAGGCAATTGAATGAACTGAAGCACACTGCGTAAGTGTAATTACAACACAAATTAAGAATGTGGTTTGATGAAATTTATGTTCCCAAAATAACACATGTAGCCAAAACCTGTGTGGAAAAATTTCGCGTAAAATGTATCTTTAGCTCAAACACTTGGCCAGAGTCCTTGAATCTTCAAGGGGGTGATGGTTCAAATCCATCAAGATCCTTAATAATAAATAATTTGAATTATGAAATTTTACCCTTGGAAATGTACTTTAAACGCAATGGATAAAAATTTAGAAAAAATATAACTTCGAAAATAAAGCTACAGTATGCAGCGAGAAATCCAGAATTGATGACATCTTAAGATTTCTGATGAATGAAATTTAGGAAGTAAATTACATTACCAATATGCCAGTATAGCAAGTATGAAGTATGTTGACTTCATTATTGAAAAATAAGCTGACACCAGTCAAAATGTTCTATAAGAATATAATATTACCAACTTTTTTTAGCCCGTCACACAAACTGCATTATTGATGTGCTTTATACAATTCTTTTGTAACCTTGTTTCATTTGTTCAGCTAATTGTATAAGCAAGTAACTAGACATATTAATCTCAATCTTTTTCTATTTTCTTTCCATTTATATTAAGCCTGATTAAAGAAGTATAAGTCTTGCACATTTGATGAATTATTTATTTTTAATAAGCATGGTGAAATAAGCTTTGAAATGAAATTTGTATAATTCAGGTATCATTTGCAGACTTCTGCATCTAAACAATACTGGAAGCATATTGCTTCTAAAACAATCATTATGCATATAGACTTTAATAGTTCCTCTTTAGTCTTGTACTTCTATTTTCACTTTTATGAAATGAGGATGCTTCTTTTATGCTGGATGCCCAGAGATAGACATAAATCTCTGATTTTATATAGCATCATATTATTTTCAGTTTCGATGATAATAAAAAGATTAAAAGGTTCAATTGCAATTTTTCCTATTTTGACCTGACATTTGAGTCTTTGCAAATCTGATTTTTTTTTTTTTTTTTTGAAGTTATCTCCAAATACCAGTCCTCAATACATGTATCAACATTCAACATTTGAAACTTATGTATTAGGTTCTGGTACCAGTTACCAATCCAATTCACAAGCTTGTATCAGTACTGATTACCAGAAAATATAATAAAATTATTCATTAGAATAGGCCCATAGCTTTGTTAGTTTCGAAGTAGATTTTAAATCTTTCTATGCTTTCAGAACTAACAACAAAGGATCTTTTCCGACAAACTTCAAATAAACATTAATGGTATTGGCTACAAGTTTCTTCTACAGGCACCAAGTACTGGTTACAAAAATCCACTACTAGTTATTGAGGATCTTGATGGATTCGAACCATCACCTCCCTGAAGATTCAGGGACTCTATCCAAATGTTTGAGCTAAAGATCCATCTCACTAGACAAACTAATGTTACTATAACATGCCTCAACTAGTAGGTTGGAAGATGAGAAACTACCTATATAACACGCCTCAACAAAAAAATATGCTCATTTCTTTTAATGATATCATGAAAGAAAGATTATGATCTTCAATTGAAATAACTAATAAAATTAGTATCTTATACCACATATCTCTGCTCCAACTTTTTCAGATGCATCAATTAAAAAAAAACAAATTGGATATGTAAATCAGTACCAAAATCATGCACATATGTAAATCAGTACATATATGTCAATCATGCACACATGTAACATAACTCAAGACCTGATTCAATAAATCAGGGAAAGCATGCTGTTAAGATAGGTGGAGGATGTTGAAACAAATAACTAAAAAATTCAGAGGTCTTAACACAATACGAATATTTTTTTCACAGAAAGGAAAATTGTCAAGTCGTTATTATTCATCAATCAACATAGATAAAGAGATTGTGAAAATTGAACAATTATACATTAGTCATGAAAACCGTTGAGCAATCAAATTTGCATGTGCCAATCAGTGTACCTATGTGTTTACCAGTGTCATCGTGCAGGCTTGATGTGGCGTATTAAATAAATTAATTCGAGCCCAGGTGAGTGTGAGGTGGTCCGAGTGCGCGAGGTCCGTCGGCAAGGTGGCACTGTGTCGGAAGATCGATTTTGTGCGCGAGAGGATATAGCAGCATCAGGGAGTGAGATGGCTTCGGTGTGCGAGATGAGGGGGTGACGGAGGTGGGACGGCACAACCGCACAGAGATCACGATTTAGGAAGAGATTTCTCTCTAGCGTATGAAGAATGATTTTTGAAGAAAGAAATAAATTAAAAGAAAAATAAAACTACTGGATATCTCTGTTTAATTCTAAGGGGCATATAGGTCATTTAGATTTTTTAAATAATTAAATAGAATATTAAATTATTAAAAGGGAATAGAAGAAAGAAAATTAACTTTTGATGGGAATATTAGCTATTATGATAATTTGATGGATATATTGGCTATTTCAAAAGTTTGGATGGGTACACCGGAAATTTTTCCTTTTTTTACCATATTCTAAATACCATGGGTTCTAATTTTCTTCAATACAAAATAATTTTTGAGTTTTTTTTTTTTTCAAATCCGCATAAACTGTGTATGTATCCGCATGACTATTATCTACTACAAAAGAGAAAATTCAAATAATATTCCACATTAATGAGAACGTCCGATGCGTTGATGTAATTCGTATTTTGAAACCGAATCTCAGCATTAATACAAATTAAATCAAGTATTATATATATCATAGTAATCATTAAAATTGTACCAGATTCGCTATTACAAAAACATTGAGCGCACACAGTTAGAAAATGATGCTATACACGATTTTGCAATAAGCTCTCAGTTGGCACTTGGCAAGGTAAAAACTCTTATTTTTAATTAAAATTAGAGGTGTAGCGGTAAAGAAAAAACAAAGAGCAAAAGATCGCAGAGGAAGAAGGCAAAACCTCTTTTTTTAACTAAAACCACTCGTTTAAACATTTCCTCTTTGTTTTTGCTGAATACTTGTTGATCTTTTAGGGCCGCTGCACAGTGGGAATGGATATGGACACAGCCAAAATATTTTTTTGTGATATCCGGATAAATCCGAATTAAATAAAAAACATTCGGACTCAGAAATATAAAAATATGACACTTCTGCACAAGAATTTGGCGCACCACTTAGTGTGCTAATTGACGTGGTGCATCAGGTTCGCACAACCCTTTGGCGCACCAAGCTGGTTCGCACAACCATTTGGTACACCAATAGTTGCACACGGAAATTGACATAGTTGCATGGATTTTATTGTACTTAGTATGGATCTTGATGCAATCGAATGGTCCTGAATTGTGACCATATATATATTTTGATTGGAATACGTAAAGTCAAAGAGTGCAGCTGACCAAAATCTGGGCACGAAAATTGACATACTTGCACGGATTTTATTGTACTTAGCATGGATCTTGATAAAATCGAATGATCCTTACAAGTGTTGAATTAAAGTCAAAGATTGCACCTGAGATATGCGACTCAAATTTGAAATTAATATTGATGCACGAAAGGATTGTGCCAACCAGCTTGGTGCGCCACGTCAATTCGCGCATCAAGTGGTGTGCCAAACTCTTGTGCGAGTCTGGATTGGTTGGTGCGCCAAATCCTTGTGCGGGAGTGTCTTTTTTGAGATTTCTGAGTCCGGGTGTCACAAAATTTTTTTTCGATGGACACAAGAATTGAATTGAATTTTACTGTTCACATGGGGAAAAAAATTCAGTGAACTGAATTTTTTTTCCCACGTGAATAGTGATGGCGCCGAACGGGCCCTTAATCATTGATCAAGTTTTGTCATTTAATCTTTCTATCTTTTCTATCCTCTTTCCTACTTGCAGAACCAGTCAAGTCTATTCAAGTTATAGAAATAGAGTCAATTGATCCTTATTTTTTTTTCAAACTTTTATATGTATTTTAGAGTAAAATGTTATAATACGGTAAAATCGACTTCCATGGTTTAGTAAAAAAAAAAATAGATGATTGACCTCATATGTGTTTGATCCTTATAGTTTTTAAATTCTGACTCTGCATCTGAGTGCAGTGTTTGATCTAAGTCGTTTTGTTTGTATAGAAATTTGTGTATCATATTTAGATTCAGGAACAGTTTACAATTTTAATTTTTTATGCAAATTTCAAACAATTTAGATAGAACATCGAACTAAATTTAATTCAATGTACATAAAATACACCGTTTCCGCCAATTAAGATCCAAATCTAGAAAAATAAAATGAAAGTAAAATATTTTTCTTAAAATTTAGGGACCAACTGACCAACCGACGTGTACAGTGCCAATTCAGGGACAGCGCATGCAGGAGGCCAGTATTATTTATGCTTTAAGATTCGTGCAGATCATATTTGAATGGTTGAGATTGTAGTTTATTGGATTCGGTTTAGGATTTGAAGAGGACAAGAGGATGCGAAATCCAGAGGAACACATTACTATTTACTAGGACTCTCTTGTTGGGAAAGAGATCACCTGTCTCCGGGGGGCAGGATTTTTCTGCTCGGCTACAGTGAGACTGACATGTGGATCCAGATGGATTTATAAATTTAAATATTAATTTTTAGTTTTGGTGTAGGCAAAAGATAGGATTTTTCCTGCCGGGCACAGAATTCGGTCCCCCCTTGTTGACCTTGGCCTATGCGAATGCTCCTCCGTGTAAATGTCATGAATCCACCCGATTAATGAAGTAGCGTGAGAAGCTTGCAAGTTGCAACTTGGTTTAAAGAGAGCCGAGATTTAATTTCTCACCTAGCAGCAGCAATTTTGGTCCATGACGGTTCTTCATGCATCAGAATCAGATCTTGGGGGAAGAAAAATGCAAGGCAACCAAGCAATTTCCACTCAAAAAGAGCATTTTTAGTTGTCTACAGTTGGTTTTGACTTTTGACCAGAGCAATCAAATAAAATACAAAAAAACTCCGAATGCTTTCCATCTTATTTTGTTTTGGACTTCAAAATTCTCTTATCCTTATCTAAGAGAACACACTTAATAGTCCTGTATTGCAAATTTAATATATTTTATTTGTTCTATTTTAGACTAGTGCTTGAAGTTGTAGTTTTTTTTTTTTTTTTTTTAATATATTTTAATTTATATATTGAGTTAATCTATGTTACTATGCATAGCGTATATTAATTAGTCCGTATTATGGATTAATATTTTTTTTAACAATTAAAGTGATTCATGTATAAGGCCGCCTACGGACTATATATGGATCAATATCTCTCTTTTCAAAGTTTTTTTTTTTTTTTTTTTTATAGTAGACTGGCAAATTGCCATCCTACGTTTTGTATTGATAAAAGAGTTATTTACAGTAGGTTCTCATACAGTTCTGATTATAAATTACATAAGTTGGCTAAGCCCACTATACACGAAATAACTGAAGAATAAGAAAAGCTAAACACGCCTATCAATTTGTACTCAGCAGTGATCTAACCACTTCCTAATTTCACGGATTGTTTCGTCCACCAGCATCCTCACCATCTTAATTTTTTGGTTGAAGATTCTATTGTTCCTCTCTCGCCATAATGCCCACAACCCCAACGCCTTTTCAAAGTTGTAACAATTAATCTAAATTAACTGTTTTAACAAGATTTTCGTATGAAAATGCACTAGTAGATCAAATTTTAAAAATTTAGAATTGTTTTTACTTCTTCTTTTTTAGTTAGACAGAAAATCACTACCATTCAAAAGTAGTGATTCCCTAAATATAGTAAAAAAAAATTCTAAAAATTATTAAATTGATTTACAAGTGCATTTTATATGGAGACTTATTTTGAATATACTGTTCTGAATTTTGAAAGAAAATTATGGGTTTTTCTTAATAAGAAAAAGCAATTAAGCTGTCTTAGCAGACAAGACATATCCCCGGTCCCAAAATTAAATGGATAATGAATTTGGTTGACCATAAAAGAATAAAAGGCATGTGCTACCAAACAAAGAACAAGGGAATAATGGTTGCAAAAAAAAAAAAAACAATGGGATAAAAATTAAAAAGGGGTATGATCGGTTGAAGTTAGTTTATCCTCTTTAACCAAACGTACTGTAGGCGGTAAGAGTTGTTATGGAAACAAATTATTCTTCGAGTACCCCTTTAATTGACACGCGTTACAATATATGGTTGCTTCTATCTGTCCTTACAATTATTAGTTTGCAATAGCAATTGTTTTATATCTATTACTTAATTAGCTAATGGGTTCAAACCCAATCAGCTATTTAAATCAAATTCGCTATATTTTTGCACCTCTGACGAAAATTATGAATCCGTGCCTAGAAAAGTCCTCTAAATTCAATTTGTCCCATTTTTTGTTCCAGTGCAAATTTAGTCGTTTTGAATCGAATAAAATTAAATGATAATTAATTGAATCATCATCTTTTTCAATATTAGTAATTGATTGTGAGTTTTTATTTCCTTTGCCATATGAGTCCTATTTAGAATAAATATGGCATATTCTAGTTCCTTTCTGTTTTTTTGTTTCTGTTTGCCCCAAAAAATAAATGCACATTGCCCTCTAGAGAAAGAAATTTATCACAGCGTGACTAGTCATGTCACGGAACGTCACGTCACGTATGTCGATTACGTGATTCGCGTGACGTGACCACATTCGAACGAAAATTACACGTCACATCACATGATCATGTCACGTTACGTTCTAGTATAAAACATAGAGTATCCATATTTTTTGGTATGTATAGAGTATTCAGATTTTTCTTTTAGTGTAGGTTCAGTGATACTGGTACTTATGTAGTACTGATTTTTATTTTCTCTAGTTTAGTCTAATGAAGATTTGTAATTTGAATTTTTAAAGTAATGTCAAATGCCCAACAGTCTTTCTTCAAAAATAAAAATAATATTTGCAACAATATTTACTTATTTTAGAAATTTTCATATTTTTTATATATTTTTTTCTAAATTTTCAATAATTTAAATTAAAATATAAAAAAATTGATGTGACTAATTTACGTTACATGTGATCACGTCACGTATGATCACGGCGTGACTACGCATAATATGACCATCCGCCATTATTTTGATCACGTCACATCATGTGAAAAAAAAAAGATTGATCACGTCACATCACGTCACGTGACCAAATCAGGACGTGTCACGTATTTCCTTCTGTAATGCCCCTAAAAAAAAAAAAAAAAAGTTCAACTGAGTAAATATCCCATGTACCCTTAGCATTACTCCCTGGAGAGTGGAGACGCATCTTGGAATGTTTTGAGGGCCCAATTAATCACTGAATTAGTTCCGTAACTATAAATAGTGGAATTAGCTTTCATTCCTTAATCGAAACACCTCTACTTGTCAGTGTAACCAATCCTTTGTCTTAATTAATGGAAAGGTTTTCTCTATTGCTTTTACTCCTTTTCACTAATTCAGCATGTGTATGTGTACTTAGAGTAAAAGCAGATGGGATTCTTTCTACATACTATTACCAGGAATTATGCCCTATTGCTGAGGAGATTGTCAGGCAACATGTCGAGACGGAAGTGTACCAAGATCCAAACGTAGCGGCACAACTGCTGCGCTTACATTTCCATGATTGCTTTGTGATGGTACGTACATATATATTTGATTAGTATGAAATTATCAAGTCAATTTCAAATGCCATTAATTAATTGTTTATGTGTACGTGTGTATATATATAGGGGTGTGATGCTTCGATTCTGTTAGATGATTTCGAGGGGATAGAAAGCGAGAAGAATGCTGGGCCAAATTTGAATTCACTGAGAGGCTTCGAGGTGATAGATCGGATGAAGTTTGCGTTAGAGATAGCATGTCCCGGTATTGTTTCTTGTGCCGATATAATTGCCATTGCAGCCAGAGATGCCGTTGTCTCGGTAAGTACATATATACGTGCAGGGTTTAATTAACGTACGATAGTTTTTACTTGATTAATTATGAAGTGTAGTTTTGCTAATTATTCTTAAACTCATTTAATTCTTTTGGTTCAAATTCTATATATTTGTAAAATGAAGAGAGGCGGTCCCAGTTGGGAAGTATACCTAGGAAGAAAAGATTCTCTGAAAGCAAGTTTTAATGAAGCCAGCCGCAGGATCCCAGCTCCAAATTCTACACTTGAGACTCTCATTGCCAATTTTGAGGACCATGGCCTTGAAATTGTCGACTTGGTTAGCCTTTCAGGTACGCACGCCAAAGGCCATAAACAATTAATAATAGAGAGAAAAAATAATTCTCAAATTAATTATAAGCATCATATATGCATGCAGATAATTAATAAAGTGATGCATATATGTATACAAGTGGTATATATTATTTTATCATGTAGCTAGCCAAGTAAAAGTTGGTTAGGAATTTCTGATAGCAAAATTAGAAAAGGAACCTTAATTATTATATATTACAGATTTACAGTTCATGTCGATCTTCTTAGGTGTTTTCTTCTTCTTATTTTTGTTTTAGTTTAATTTTAGTTAATTGAAAGATCAAAGTCGTATCCAAATCAGTAACCTTAATTAACAACCTTTAACTTCGTTTAGCCTCATTTTCTGGTAAAGATTTTAACATGGTAGTTTAATTTGGCTTCATACAGTGCATGTACAGACCATGTCCATATGATTCGTGCGCTGCATAAAATAAAAATTGCTCTGTTAAAATATATCTTTACCCTCATTTTCTTGTGCCAACCAAACCTTTAATATATATAATATTTGGTTCTCACATTTCAATCAGGTGCACACACTATAGGGAGATCAAGGTGCACAAGCTTCAAGCAGCGGTTGTACAATCCTCAACCATTTGAAGAGGTATGGGATGTGCGGCAGCACGAATACTTCCAACTATTGCGGTCTATATGCCCCGAAGAGGGACATGATAACGATCTAGTGCCGCTCGACATTAAAACTCCGAGAAGGTTCGATAATCTGTATTACGTTAACCTCCTTCGAGGACATGCATTGTTGACTAGTGACAGCCAGTTGGTAACTGATGATACTGCCGAGTACATCGTGTCGAACTTGGTGTGGCAGTATGCATTTGATCAGAGACTCTTCTTCGAGCACTTCGTCAATTCCATGATAAAGATGGGAAACATTGGTGTGCTTACAGTGGAGGGACAAGTTAGGCATAATTGCCGCTACATTAATTAATTAGTTTAATTAAGCTTCGTTTTGTTGTTATGTACTGCTTACTAATATGGTTATGTAGATTTATTCTTTTAGAAAGAAACCATTAATTACAGTAGTGGTTATTTCATGACTACACACAAGAGGATAAATATTTTGCTGAGTTGGCCTGCTAATGTCCTTCAAATCAATCAAGTATGTTTGGTTGTAAAATAAAAATAGTTATAATATATAGTCAAATTAAGAATAGTTGTTATTGGTCTTATTAGAACAGCTAAATCTCAAAACTAGGGGTGCAACAAACTGGCTCGTTAGAGTCACGACCGAGCTGATTTTAGAGGTCCGAGTTGAAATCTCAGTTTAAAATCGTCACAAGCTGACAAGCAAGCTCGCTGGTCTGACTGGATCTTGTTTTAAGAAGAAAAAAAATCTACGAACTTTTTGGACCGAGTTGAACTAAGCTGGACAGTATAAAATTCACACAAATTCACAAATTAATGCATAGCCAAGCTAGCTGGCGAGCAAGCTAAACTCCAGCCTGAACTCGTTAATTTTAGACTGAGCTAGTGACGAACTGACTCATTAACATGTTGGTCTAGTAATGAGCAAACTATTAGCAGGTGAGTCAGATACAAGTCACGATTGAGCCACAAGCTAGAGCCTTTTTACCATCCCTACTCAAAACCCTTAGAAATAACCTTATGTAATAAGACAAAAAATTTAGATTCTCTATTCTAACTATAATCCAATCAAACACCGAATAAATTATTCCGAATAGCCCAAATTCAAAAATAACCTATTCTAAACCCAACCAAACATACCCTCAGAGAATTATCTGAAACGTATTACATCATGTTAAGTCATATATTCTGCGTCGAAGATGCGTTAGCGCAAAAGTTGCATCACGCAGTAATGTATCAAAATATTTTATAAATTTTAGGAGTGGAACTAAGGTGTTCTTGAGCTCACCAAGGAGCTGGATGAGCTTAAATTCAAAACTTACTAACTTCAAATTACAAATCCAAACTATTGAAATCGATCACTTATGTATGTGATGCGTAATTTTTATGATCTTTTTACTTAATTTAGTATAAAGTATGTCAAAAAAGTAAAAGCTTGTATAAATTAATTTTAATGTGTTTACTTGAGGTTGCAACTGCAGCAAACTACAATCACGGTGCAATATTTGACAAGCAGCTGTAACCAAACAAAAGATATGTAACTAAGACAATAACTAATTCAAAAATAGGTCTTTAACAAAATTTTACGCTGCCAACCAATTCAGAGAGAAGCTCAATTTTTTTCTACATTAAGCTCCACCATTTTCTCAGTATATCGCGTCAACATTTGACATCTCCCAAGGTACTAAAAAACAACTGTACAGGCATAAGATATGCAAGCCCACTTTCAATTTGAACCCAAAAGCTTACATGCTTAGCTTATTATATTTAAGCTTATGCATCTTACCTACTTTGAATCAACAATATATATACTCTCAAGTATCAGTCAATATCCAAGGTAGAATATGGCTCATGGCCAACCTGTAAGTTGGGAAAAAGAAATGTTAGCCAGCAATAGCATATATCACATAATTATGGTTTAATTTTACACGATTGTGATTCTAGTTGGTATAAGACCTGAATTAGAATTTGATTGAATGAATTTGAAGTTTTCTTTTAAAGAAGTGTCTTCAATCTATAAAATAATACATATCTGATTGCACCTTTTTACACAAGATGTACTTTCTAGATTTATTGGATGGAAAAGATGCCATTATCACATTGAATTACCATTGGACTTAAAAAGGTAACTTGTTGATGGGCAAATATCCACTGAAACATTTACTGTTTGATTGTAATTTATCATACAGGGAATCAGGGTTTATTCTCATTACAAAAAGAAATTTTAAAAAAGGTCCATCTGTTAACTAATGTTGTTTGAGAGATTACAACTACGAGATAAAAAATTAGGCATTCTGTGTGGAAACAGGTATTTAAGTTAAAACAGTACACCAAAAGTTCATACTTTCTGTTTTATTTTTATTTAAGCAAAGAGAAATTCAGAATTAGCAATCCCACTTGGATGTATAAATCTTCCAAGAGTTGCTCAGACCCCCTAAATTGCTTTTTCCCTTTGCAAATATAAAAATAACAACAAATTTCAAAGTGCTCAAAAGTTCAAAAGATTTGAAAATATTTAGTCAAAGTTTACGAACCTAAGCCACAGTGGCTGTACTGTCAAGGACAGTTGCTACAGTATATGCTGGTAAAGGCTGCAATTGGTGCATTAATAAGAGTGAGGCTATGGTACTATGCATAGCGTGGATTGGTACGTACTATTGGATCAATATCTCCATTTACAAAGTCCAAACAATCGATCTACACCATTCAACATGATCTCCATATGAAAATACACATGTAGATCAAAATTTACATTTTTAACTTCTTTTTCCAGATAGGTAGAAAATCACTTGATCGAAAAATTCTAGACCATTCAAAAGTAGTGATTTTCTACCTGTCCAAAAAAAATGTAAAAAAATTTAGTCTGCAAATACATGTTCATATTGGAGATCACGTTGAATGGTTCAGATCAACTATTTGAACTTTGAAAGTGAATATATTAATCCATAGTACAGGCCAATCCACGCTATGCATAGTAATAGCCTCACTCCGCTAATAATAAGTAAACTTATCAAGAAGGAAAAGTGGAAGGAGCATACAGAGCAGTCGTCATAAACACGCCAGATGGTCTCGCCAAGGAGATTAGCAACAGAGAGAACAGTTAACTGTGGAAAGCTCTTCTTATCCAGTACTGGTAGAGTATTTGTTATTATCACCTCCTGAAACAGCCCGCTTGACAGCCTCTCAATTGCTGGTGGGCTGTTGATCACAATAAAATAGAAATATAATGTCAGATTTCCTTGGACTGATTTCTATTTCCAAGTTGTTTTATGAGGAGGGTTCAAATGCCTCCATTTTTTAAATTTTAATAACTAAAAATTTAAAACTTAAATGTCAAAATAAACTATTAGATATGATCTACGTCATTTTCTCTATACGCATTTAAAATATATTGACATTTCAACTTTGTTTGATTGTTATCAAGAGCTTGCAAAAATATACTGTGGATAATTTCTGGACGTCGATTTTTCAACTTATTGACTCATATAAAAACAAGACCGAAAAGTGAAACTTTTTTATGTGCATATATAGAAAACAACACAGATCGCACCAAACAGTTTTATTTTGACATATAATTTCTATTATTATTGTTATTAGAACATTATAAAATGGAGGCATGATGGAGGCACAAAAAATGGAGGCATTTGAACTCTTCTCTTGTTTTACATTGTCGGCCAAAAATCTATCCGGTCTTCATTTTATTTTCTCTAACATTTAAATAACTTATCTCCCTTATCCCAAGTTCCCAACCACCTGATCTAATACCTGCATTATCAAACAGGGATTTGTTTGATTTTTTCCAACTCATAACTCAAATGGTATACCTGCATTCAGGCATTTGCAAGTACACCTGAATAACAATAAGATTTTTTTTTTTTGCACTTGATGCCAACAATTTGATTTAAACTGATTCGCACACCAATGGCATTAAACTTATAACAAAGCAAGGGTCAAACCAAGCATGAAATTGATACAATTGCCCATCTTCAATTCAAATTCACAGAAACTTCAATTTCAATAAGAAGCTACAGTTGTCATATTCACAAGAATTATTTTTTTCCTATCAGATGAATCAAAGAACTGGGTATTGTTTTGGGTAAACTCAAAAATTGTTGTTTGCAAATATTATAATGTTGGTTCTTGAATTTTTGGTAACAAGATTATATTATCTAGACGTACTTGCTAAAGACGACAACAAAACTTCAGCTTAAACTTAATTAAACTATATTAGAAAACTCTAGCCGCATAACATAAAAAAACAACTAAGAGGAAACAGATAATATGTCCAATATATATATATATATATATAGAGTAGAGCTACCATGCTTTGCAAATTAAAGTGGGAGTTTTAATTTGAGCTCATATCTCTATTTTCAAAGTTCAAATAGCCGATCCGAACCGTTAGATGTGTTCTCCATATTGAAATGTACTTGGAGACCAAATTTTACATTTTTTGGAATTTTTTTACTATTTATTAAGCCACTTTGAAAATCGCTGATCCAACGGTTTCACTGTTCATTATGAGTCACCGTTGGATCAGCGATTTTCAAAGTGGCTTAATAAATAGTAAAAAAATTCCAAAAAATGTAAAATTTGGTCTCCAAGCACATTTCAATATGGAGAACACATCTAACGGTTCGGATCGGCTATTTGAACTTTGGAAATAGAGATATGAGCGCAAATTAAAACTCCCACTTTAATTTGCAAAGCATGATAGCTCTACTCTATATATATATATGAGGAGGGATCCAATTACCACAATTTTGAGTTACCACAAAGTTACAACAACGGTTTTTATCATTTTCAAAGTCCAAATCGTCGATCCAAACCATTCAACATGATTACCTAAATAAAATGTGCTTCCAGATCAAATTTTACATTTTTTTGAATTTTTTTACTATTTATTAAGATGGATACAAAAACTAGTTAAATTCAGACCATTAAATTTTGTACCCATCTTAATAAATAGTAAAAAAATTCAAAAAAATGTAAAATTTGATCTGGAAGCATATTTTATTTAGATAATCATGTTGAACGGTTTGGATCGACGATTTGGACTTTGAAAATGAAAAAAATCGTTGTTGTAACTTTGTGGTAACTCAAAATTGTAAAATTTGATCCCTCCTCTCTCTCTCTCTCTCTCTATATATATATATATATGTATATATATTGTTTCAATTTATATCCAGCAACATTATGCACTGGTTGCATTGCAACTCTTTGTAAGCGCAGCACGAATCAAATACATGTCAGTTGAACACAATACATCCCTCATTTTTGTTACTAATAATCTCATATTTTAGATGCCTAATTGCATAACTGATGGTGAGTTCATCTATATGTACAATACTGTCAGTATATTTTGAGTGATACAATAACGTTTGATTAGAACATGGGGAGAATAAAAGGCTCCGCAAATTAGTATGAATATAAATACCTGAAAACGGCATGAGTGGTGCAAGCATACACCTCCCTTGCACCTTCCTGATGCAACAGCTCTGCACCTTTTGCAATTGTCCCTAATTAAAGGGTAAAAAGGGAACACACAAAAAGAAAATCTAATCAACAAACGTACTGAATAAATAGAGGGACGAAAGAAGCAACAAGACAGGTTCAACCAATGTTACTCACCAGCTGTGTCAATCATGTCATCCACCATCACAGCCACTTTTCCCCTAACATCACCTATTAAGTTCATCACCTAATAAAAAAAATTATATTACAGTTCATGAATTAGAATAAGAGATTTGCTCCAGTACACCACAATTTTCATCAAATAACAATCGCCCAATCAAATCAATAATGACCGTCCGTATATTTTGGGTGTACTAGAGCCTCACCCTTAAAATAAATTTTAAAGAATGGGGCACACCTCAGCAACATTGTGGCCATGACGTCTCTTATCGACAATAGCAAGAGGTGCATCAGATAGCTTTTTAGCAAAGGCGCGTGCTCTAGCAACACCTCCCACATCAGGAGATACCACTACTAAGTCATTGGAGCATATTGTCTTGCTCGCCAAGTAATCAAGTATCACAGGCTTTATCAAGACCAACAAAAAAAATTACATACTTATTAGTCAGATTTAATATTGTCTGTTTCCTTTCTGAGTAACATCTCAACTCACTATTTAAATACAGTTATCAGAGATCGAAGTCCCATTTTTCATTATTATATGCAATTTCTAACATTTTTTCCAACTTTTTCCTTTTATTACTGTTAACAAAAATGATAATATTATTACTTATTATTATAATTACTACTACTAATATTACGACTATGATTATTAGTTTATTTTTGTTTTATTTTATTATAATTTTCATTTAGAGGGAAGGTTGTTCAGGCATAATTACTTAAATGGAATTAGGCTTGGTATTCAATTTTCCACTTGAAATTGTTGCTTATGTGTCAATATGTGAGAAGTAAAACACTAGATCCAGTTTGGGTACAGTATTGCCAAGTTGATATTAGTGATGTAAGTACAAGTTATGACAGGCAACATATAAATACCCCTATTATGATTTGGTAGATTCAAGATAGATGCATGGCTAATAAAAATACCTGACCATAGACATGGTCAACTGGGATGTCAAAATAGCCCATAGACTGGCCCGAATGAAGATCACATGCAAGAACACGATTTGCACCAGCTTCTGTGATCATGTTCGCTACAAGCTTGGCCGCTATGGATTCACGCCCTTGAGTCTGAACAAGAAATTAAAATATAATACAAAAGAAACCACAACTTTTATGGTCTCACTTCCATAGAAGCTGCCTTTGATATACAACTTTTACATCTTAGCAGTTTGTTGGTTGAAACATGTTGAGAGGATGACTCCACAAAAAAAAGAACTTTCAAACAAAAAAGGACAAATGATTAAAAAATGTCTTATTGGATACATGATAGCGTTACTAATTTTAAAAATTGTAGCTGCTTTAAAACTAGGATGTATGTGCATTATAAGTAAATTTGAAACCGTTTGTTATAGAAGGTGGGATTGCATGTATGTGCATGTTACGGAAGCATATTTTTATCTGTATGTAGATAACCACTATTCGACATAACAAGAGAAAAACATACCTTTCTATCAGCTCTAGCATACCCAAAATAGGGAATAACAGCTGTGATATTCTTTGCTGAGGCCCTACGGCACGCATCAATCATGATCAGAAGCTCCATTAAATTCTCGTTTGCTGGCGGACAGGTCGGCTGCACCAAAAACACATCACAACCTCTAACACTCTCTTGTAACTGCACATATATTTCCCCATCGGCAAATCTCTTTATCTTTATCTTCCCCAGTTCCAGCCCCAGGTAGCTTGCTATTTCCTATGGCGAGATAATAGTTTATACACATTACTGTTTAAAGATTTTGTGTTTACTCCACCAAAACATTAAAATTGTAACGTATACATCTGCAACAATAGAAATCACCATGCATGCAACTACACAATATAAAACAAATAAGTATCCCGACAAAACATTCAATTTATACACTTTGGTACACCAGTTTCCTCAGGAGTTGCCCAAATTTTCCTTAGATAAATGTTCAGGGCTAGTTTGCTTCTCTTTAAAGCAAGAGACAACAGAGGGCTAGTTTGCTTCTCTTTAAAGCAAGAGACAACAGAGGGCTGTTATCCTAATCAACATATAACTCATTGTTTGACTCATATTAAGCGGCACACATTTCCATATAAGAATTAAGATGTTATTTAACAGGAAAATGAAAGAATCAAAACTTAAAATATTTCTCAATATAAAAGGTTTTTAACTTTCATATTGACAATAAAGCAACTCCAATCCTGTCCTCTCATTACAAGGAACTTCAGTTCATATTGTAAATTTACCTGGGAGAGATCACGATTGGCCGTGCCAGAGAATATACGGAGCCTCATGTCATACCGAGCAGGCAAATCTTGCGCGCTTGGAAGAGAAAATGCACCAGACAATGCTCCATTCAAAAGGATTGGTGCATGAGGCAGGACTCCATTGTCAGACCTAAGAGGCTCAACCAATCGGCACCTCTGCATATTCATATTACTGTAAGTCGTATAACTTTCCAAAATGAAGAAAATCTAATATATATTTGTATGATTGATGAAATTTCTTTTGTGGAGATCAATTATCACACCTTAGTGGTTCGACTAGTTGGCAACAGGTCCAAGTTAAATAACAACTAATGAAAAATAAGTCGAGATACTGCAATTCTAGAAGCAGTAAGAAATTTCTTTTAACAATAATTGAAAATATTGAATGGAACCTACTCGAGACCTCATTCTAGGTTAAAAAAAAAAAAAAGATCAAATGAATCAATCCTCTTACCACATCGAGAGGAGCACGAGAGATTGTACTGAGGCGTCGCAAGCTAGAGAATCTTGGACGAGAGAGATTAGGAGACGAGACGGAAGGAGAAAACACCATTGATGCCATCTAAAACAGAAATACGAGGTTTAACAAGGGTTTTGATCTTTCTTTTTCTTTTTTGCTGATGTTTGTTTCAAGAGATCTAGGGTTTTGGTGTGGTCAGCACTCAGCAGTAAGCCCACTGGAAATGAAAACTGGGAGAAAGAAGGATCTTCTTCTCTTTCGGCTCTATTTGGGTAAATCTATTGACAGCGTAGTTTTTGCTTTAAGCAGCGCAATAATAGTAATGCCAAATCAGAGCTGAAAATGACTGTTGCACTGCATGGAGCAATATATATTTTGTCAATATCTTTACCCCATCTAGTTCTACGGTTACTGGGCCGTGCTATTCAATATCTGAACCGTGCAAACTAAATCCAACCGTCAGGACAAGGTTCTTATAAACATTGAAGATTAAATACTTAAAAAAAAAAAAAAAAACTCTGTTCGTTTTATATTGGACAATCTTGATTTGAATAACGGGAACTCTGTTATCTTGGAAAATTATTATATAGAGAAAAAAAAATTAAAGGAAACATAATTTTATAGTTATTTAATTATAAATATATCTTTGTAATTTTGCCGAATACTTGCACAATAAGCATATTCATATATTTTTCTTGAGTAGGGGAATTGACAACGCCTCTACTTTATACTAGAATTGTCCCTCGAGTACGCTCCGAAAAAAATAAAAATTTATTTCAAAATAAATTAAAGTTTTAAGAAAATATAAAAAATATTACGAGCAAATAAATTTTGAAATTAAATCAATCTTTTTTTTAAAAGCTCTAAAACTTATAATTGAAAACAACATAGTTAATATCATGTAAATTACAACATAAATATACAAATATATGTTTTGTGGAGAGAACATAAGAAAATATAGATTTTTTTTAAATATAACCGATTTTAAATATTTTAACAGAACAAGCACCATTGATTGGAAGTGATTGGAACCGTTCAACATGATTTATATATGAAAATGTACTTGCAAACTAAATCTTACATTTTTTTAGAACTTTATTATTATTTTTAGATAGATAGATTTAAAGCAAGCTTAGAATGATCTCTAATGTAGATTAATATTTTAGTTTTCAAAGTCTAAATAATCAATCTACTATTCAACACGATTTTAATATGAAAATGTACTTGCAAACTAAATTTTACATTTTTAAGAACTTTCTTATTTTTGTTTAGATAGATAGAAATTTATTACTTTTGAATGATCTAAAATCTTTAGATCAAGTAATTTTCTACCTATCTAAAAAGACAGTAACACAAATCTAAAAAAAAAATTCAAATTTGATTTACATGTATATTTTCATATTGAGATCATGTTGAACAGTTTAGATTAGTTATTTAGATTTTTATAATGAAAATATTGATCCATAGTATAAACCAACATGTGCTATGCATAGTACCATAGTCTCACTCAACTCATGTACTAAATACTAAGGCTCTCGGTAGCTAAGAAAGTGAATACTCCCGTTAGTAATAGTGTTATCTTCGAAAAAAATAATTTATATTAGCTTATTCTCGACGACAGTCATTTTTCAGCTTGCTGATAGTGGCAGATTCTGATAGCATATGTTAATTTGTATAGGTTATATATAATTAAGATTTAAATTAGAGCACGTCAATTAAAATTTGAGCTATCATGTTCGGATACTTGAAAAAAGAAAACACTTATAAACTCATAAATAAGTTTAATTTAAGCAGAGTGTGAGCCCCTCCGTATCATTCTCCGTATAGAAAACTAACAAAATAAAACAATGAAAACTAACAAATTAATGCACTCTAATGTAGTACTTAGAACCAATAGTTTGAGTTGCACTTTGAACTACACAAATTTGATGAAGAATCAAACTATCACAGGTCGAGATCTTAGTCAAATCTGAATTTCATCTGTATAAACAAACTTTAGGGCTGGATTGTGTTATGCTCACCACCAAAGAGAGCTTTGTTAGCATAATTCTAAAATTTATTGGAATTGATTTCAAATAAAGAATTCAAAAGGTTGAACTTGATGTGTGTACATGCATGTAAAATTTTAAAATTAATTTTAATGTTTAAGGTTTATAAATTAATTTTAATGCATTTATTTTTTGGACTCCTTTGATCACTTGACTCTATATCAAATTAATTCGAAACTTTAAAATTTTCACATGTAGACACATCAATCATTAGGTAGAAGGATTTCAACGGTTTGGATTCATCGTTTAAAGTCGATTTGATATACTTTAGAGTCAAGTTCACATGAGGCTTGGTGAACTTAGGAGCACCCTAGTTCTACTCTCTCTCTATATATATACATATAGGGATGGGATATGGTGAGTTGCGAAGTAAGATGTCATTTTTACTTCACTCTCATATTTTTATTTTGAAAATTCAAACAACCGATCTGAATCGCTCAACATGTTCTCTGTATTGAAATGTGCTTGGAGGCCAAGTTTTACATTTTTTGGAATTTTTTCACTATTTATTAAGCCACTTTCAAATCGCTGATCCAATGGTCCAGAAAATTTTATTGTTTTTTACTGTTCACCCGAATCTGCGATTTTCAAAGTGGCTTAATAAATAGTAAAAAAATTCTAAAAAATATAAAATTTAGTCTCCAAGCATATTTTAAGATGGAGAAAATGTTGAGCGTTTAGATCCGTTAATATATTAGTTGAAATGGTAATGTTAGTACATCAGTTTGACACTTTGACTCCATACCTTACGAGGATATAGTATTTTAAAGAATAAATTAAAATATATAAGCAAAGAGAAATTAACGTAGTGTTCGATAATTATGTGAAGCTTAAATTTTAAGCTGCACTAAGGAGCTATGGAATGTGGTCTAACTAGGAGGTGCCTGAGCCATGTGGAGAGAGGAATAGAAAACTTTTTTTTAATATCCGAAAAGAAGTGTCTCGTTTAATAAATAGGGAGCGACTAATAGTCTCCTCCATTCTATCCCCTAAATGTCCCCCTAACTAACTTATCCATAAAAAAGTACAATTGGGACCACTAACTAACTAGGAGAAACATTAATTACTTAGGGGACCACTTAAATTTGAAAAAAAATTACAACTGGCGGGCACATGTATGAACACTTATGCGCGCAAGTATTCATATATAATATATCAAGTATTCATACCTAAGATATTAAGTATTTAAACAAAAAACTGAAAATCAACTTTCTTTTCTCTCTAGTCACACACCTTTTATATATTTTTAGAAGTGGGTTTTTTTTTCTCCGTTTAATATAATCAATATTTCTAACGATCCGCGAGGAATTTTTCAAATCTAAAACCACGAATGTTTTCTACGTAATTTTCTCTTTCAAATGAGATCCATGATGAAGTACTTTCGGGTTCTTCGTCGTTCAAGTACTCATATCTCGGCATACAAGTATTCATACCTCAACGAGCAAGTATTCATAACTTGTTAAGTATTAATACTTAATAAAGAGTCATTTTGCTATTTCAAATTATTTAAAGAACAAACTTGCCTGTGCAGGAAATAATTTCATAAAAGAGTAGGTCTAATGTCCTACAAAATAATACACAAATGAATAAACTTTAAAAAGTATTCATACTAAAACATATAAAGTATTCATAATATAGCTTTCAAAGTATCATTACTATAAAATATTCATATTGCAAAGTATTCATACTAAAACATATAAAATATTTATACTAGAACATTGGAAGTATACATAACAAAATAAATAAAATTAATCTTACTAAAATAATGTAAGTATTCACACTATAAGGTATGAATACTTGCTTGACGAGGTATGAATACTTGCATGCCGAGGTATGAGTACTTGAACGACGAAGAACCCGAAAGTACTTCATCATGGATCTCATTTGAAAGAGAAAATTACGTAGAAAACATTCGTGATTTTAGATTTGCAAAATTCCTCGCGGATAGTTAGAAATATTGATTAGATTAAACGGAGAAAAAAAAACCCACTTCTAAAAATATGTAAAAGATGGGTGTGTGACTATGGAGAAAAGAAAGTTGGTGTCTAGTTTTTTTGTTTAAATACTTAATATTTTAGGTATGAATACTTGATATATTATATAGCAATACTTGCGCGCATAAGTGTTCATACATGTGCACAACAGTTGTAATTTTTTCAAATTTAAGTGGTCCCCCAAGTAATTATTGTGTTCCTCCAATTAGTTAGCGGTTCCCATTGTACTTTATGGATAAGTTAGTTAGGGGGACATTTAGGGGACCAAATGGTGGGGGACAAAATCTTTACTCTAATAAATAATACGGCAATAGAGCCGAAATTTTTATTAATATACAAATTAATAAATTAATTTAACAATCTATACAATTTTTATAAATAATTTAAAAAGTATCCAAACCAATGACAGTGTAATCGGTTTTAGAAGATCAAACCAATCACAAAATCATCGGTCACAGAAAATTAAAACCGTTGACAATGTCACCCATTCCAGAACCGATGACATTGTAATCGGTTTTTATCCAAATTTAATTTAAAATAATTTTTCATTTAATTATTTTATTTAATTAGAAAATATTATAATTTTTTTACTAAAATATTAGAAATATTTTTATATATTTTTTTAAATTAGATAGAATACCATATAATTTGATTTATTAGAAAGACTTAAACAAATAACTTGGATCAATATTTTTCAGATCGGATTTTTTGTGGCTGTAAGAAAAATTAAAATATTTCTTTGTGTGTTATTGGAAAAAAAATAAAAATACTTTGAATATGAATTAATGATCCCGGTTCAAAAATCACTTCTAGATAAATACATAAAATATTGTGTTTTTTCTATTTTTTAAAAAATAAAAATTTAAGAAAAGTTTTGCGCAACTCTGTAATCATTACCAAATAGTGTTTTAATCTGAGTCGCTCGTTGTTTTAATCTGATATAATTCTCGCATCAAAAAGTGTGCATTCTGCATCAAAAATCATGCTTGGCTAAAAAAATTAAAAAATTAAGAAAAGTTTTGCGCAACTTTGTAATCATTACCAAACAGTGTTTTAATCTGAGTCATTCGTTGTTTTAATCTATATAATTCTCACATCAAAAAGTATGCATTCTGCATCAAAAATCATGCTTGGCTAAAAAAAAAAAATTTAAGAAAAGTTTTGCGTAACTTTGTAATTATTACCAAACAATGTTTTAATTTGAGTCGTTCGTTGTTTTAATCTGATACAATTCTCGTATCAAAAAGTGTGCATTATGCATCAAAATTCGTGCTTGGCTGAAAAAAAAATTAAGAAAAGTTTTGCACAACTTTGTAATCATTACCAAATAGTGTTTTAATCTGAATCGTTCGTTATGTTAATCTGATATAATTCTTACATCAAAAAGTGTGCATTATGCATCAAAAATCGTACTTGGCTGAAAAAATAAAAATTTAAGAAAAGTTTTGCTCAACTTTTTAATCATTACCCAACAGTGTTTTAATCTGAGACGTTCGTTATGTTAATCTATATAATGCTTGCATAAAAAAGTGTGCATTTTGCATCAAAAATTCGGGAGTGAGTCTATGGTACTATGCATATCATGATTTAGTCTGTAATACGGTTCAATATTTTCTTTTTCAAAATCTTAATGGTCGATCTGAACCGTTGAATATGATTTCCATATGAATATGTACTTGCAGACCAAATTTTATATTTTTTGGAATTTTTTTACTATTTTTTAAGATAGGTAGAAAATCGCTGTTTTTTGGATGGTCCAGAATTTTCAGATCAAGGGATTTTCAACCTACCTTAAAAAATAGTAAAAAAATTCCAAAAAATATAAAATTTGGTCTGCAAGTACATATTCATATGGAAATCATGTTCAACGGTTCGGATCGACCATTAACATTCTAAAAAAGAAAATATTGAACCGTATTACGGATGAACCCGTGATATGCATAGTACCATAGACTCACTCAAAATTCGGTTTCGATAGATTTCGAATTTCATCAAAATATTGTATAGATTGTTAGATTTATTAATTCTTTTGTATAATAATAAAAATTTCGCGCAATAGAGATAGAGTCTTAGAGAGAGAGATAGCAAGTGTCTATTTGCGGGTAGAACTAGATTAGAATTGCTAATAATAAAACCATGTGGGAAATAAGCAAAATTATATCTGCAAACACAAATCCGCATCAATTAATCAAACTCCATTCGAATAATTAACTCCAATTGTATAAATTAGTAATTACTTTCCATATTTCAGTCCATGACACTTAGACAAAATTTGATCTATATATACTCTATATATAGCTTTATTGTTATTCAATCAGCCCCGTACATGCCAGCAAACACGAATCCTCCGACATCTTAAGCAGCATGTGGCAGGGCGGGGCCAACAGATAATTTGCAGTAGGCCTTCAGGACCGGAGGGAACTGGGGCCCGCCATACGGAAATTTCGGGAAGATTGCGGTGAAACACTTCTCTCCACTGGCACTCATAATCTCACAACAATCTTTGCTAATGTGGAAATTCAATGTGGCAAAGGAAAAAAGAAGCTCGGTCACGCAACCTTCGACCTTTCTTATCGCATGTAGGCAATCCTTCACCAACTTTGGATCCATTATGAAAGGAAGAATAATGTTGGAGAAATTCTCGTCATCTGAAGGGGTTGGTGCTTGTGCTGGTGCAGCTGCAGATGCCGAGACCGTGATGATTGTCGTGGTGGCCACAAGGAGGAAGAACATAGTGGAAAGAGATTGAATTGAGTTTGAGATTGCCATTTGTAGCCTTTTTTGTTTTCTTTTGGGGATTTATTGGGCTTTTTTTTTTTTTTACTGTTTGATTTTGATTTCTCTGAGGATGAATAGGAGATGGCAGGAATGCTTTGCTTTTATAGAGAAGGAGAAGGCAGGGAATTAAATTTTTTTGAGGAGTTATTTTTTTTTTTCATCTGAAATTGCTTGGTTTATGTTTCTACTTGTTTATTGTTATATGCAGTTAATCTGCTTTAATTCTGTAACACACTGTCAAACATGAATGCCTTGGGCTGTTTCTAAACACACGTCAAAGGAAGACATGCATGCTTATTAAAATCCAATTTTATTTGTTGGAATGCAAGATATATATATATGTGTGTGTAAGAAATGTCTCGTTGGTATTCTGATATAAAAAAATTGTTCATACAAGTACAAAACATTTCTTTGATTGGTATTAAATGAGAGGGAGGAGGATGGAGGGAAAATTTGGATCCCACAATAGCATTTTGTTTGTTAATTAATAAAAAAAAAAACCCTTACGCTTAGGACAGGAAGAATGTTGGAGGATGAGATGATAGAAGACAACTAAAAAGTTGAGAAGATGCTTTTGAAGTCAGATTTATAGTTTCTTAGGGTCCTTTTGCTTAATTGTTGGTATAAACTTGTGTTAGAAGATGTATTAGTTAGTATTATCTGTTATAGGGTAGCTGTTATGTTGGTATTAGCTTCATGCCAGGTGTTTTAGCTATTTTACTGTCATTTTTGTTTTGGTACAAAGTAACTGGTGCCAGTTCTCTTTATTTGTAAGGTTTTTGTTGTTTAATGAAAATCAGTGGGCTTGATCCCACTTTTCTCCAAAAAAAAAAAAAAGAAAGATATTTTTCTATGTTTGAACATGTAGGTAATTTTATAAAATGTTCCATTATAAATTGCAAATACTTGCTTTATCATGCCAAACGGATTGAGCAACAATTCTGCAAAAGTTTGCTTTAGAGAACCAAATAGGTGTGATGTTGGGAATTTAGAAAATTAAAGTTGATGTCGTGGAATTGTAGGGGACTTGGGAATTTAGAAAAATGTGATGTTGTGAGGAATATAATTAGGCAGTCAAGGTGTGATATTTGTATGTTACAAGAAACAAAGTTGAATGAATTTACTTTCGGTTACTTTTCTCGGGTTCTCCCAATGTTTTTTGAAAGAAGATGTGTGTTTGCAAATGCGAGGAATTCGTCAGGTGGGTTGCTGATATCTTGGAAAAGGAGTTATCAGCTGGTAACCTCTTGGGGGACGGCTCATTCTTGCACTGCGTTGCTTAAACAGATAGCAACAGGGGGCCTAATACTGGTAACAAATGTATACGGACCAGCAACTGATGATCTGAAGCCCCAATTCATCAACGAATTAAGAACAATTGCAGCTCTGGTTCACTATCCGTGGATCTTGGGTGGCGATTTCAACTTGGTACGTTGGCTAATTGACCGATCAGACTTGGTTAGAGACTTTAACTTGATGTCCTTGTTTAATGATCTCATTCGTGAGATTGAAATGGTTGATGTACCTCTCAAAAATAGATTATTTACTTGGTCAAATAAACGGCCCACACCAGTCCATTCTAGATTGGATAGGATTTTTGTAACACCAGACCTTTCTTTAAAATTTCCAATAATAACCTTACATGCTTTGGAAGTTATAGTTTCAGATCACTCTCCCCTTTTGTTAAATTGCAACTATGGACCGAGTAAGAGAAGGCAATACAAGCTGGAGCTTTTCTGGCTATCCAACCCTCAAGCAAATGAAATAATCAAGGAGGCATGGCAAAACAACTCGCCTTCTGATGGTCAGGGGACTCAACGATTTCAGCACAATGTCAAGCAGATGCATGAGAGACTGAGGAACTGGCACTGTCAGAATTTTGGGAAAGCGGAACAGCAACTGACATTTTGCAAGAAAACTATTTTGTTTTTTGATCAGATTGAAGAGAGAAGGGCCCTGCACATGGATGAATTTCTGTTCAGAAACAAGGTCCGAGAAAGAGCGTACCTACTGGCCTCGATCATTGAAAATCGATGGCATCAAAGATCGCGCTACAAGTGGTTAAAATCTGGGGACAGAAACACCAGGTTTTTCCACGCTATGGCATCATCAAGGCAGAGACAGAACACGGTTTCAACCATAACACATGAGGGGATTGTTCTCACACAGGACAGTCAGATCAGAAATGCATTCAAAATTCACATGGAAAGCTTGCTAGGAACAGACAATGAGGTTCTGTCATTTAACCCTCAATGTCTGTACCCAACAGGCCCGGATCTCACTTCCCTGGGTCATGATCTTACTATGGTGGAAATAGAAATTGCTGTTAGACAACTAGCAAAGAACAAGGCTTCTGGCCCGGATGGCCTACCTAATGAGTTCTTACAAATTCATTGGATGACGATTAAAGAAGAGGTGCTGCAAATCATAAAACAATTTGTAGACCATTCAGGGGGTATGAAAGAAATTAATAGAGCCAACATAATCATGATCCCAAAGAAGGAGGGTCCAGAAAGTTTCAAAGATTATAGGCCGATTAGCGTGATGAACACCATACCTAAGCTCATCTCCAAAATTTTATCAAACCGACTGAGAGAGTTTTTACCAGACCTGATACACTCAAGTCAGACGGCCTTTGTTAGGGGAAGACAGATTACGGAAAATTTCAATGCAACGAGAGAAATGTTGCACCACATCTCAGATTCGTGCAATGAGGCGATGTTCATCAAATTGGACTTTGCCAAAGCATTTGATTCTGTCAATTGGTCCTTTTTGAGAGAGGTAATGAGAGCAAGAGGATTCCCAAGTCGGTGGATAAGGTGGATTGATCAACTACTAACAACTTCCTCTTCTCGAATTGTGCTCAATGGTGGAGAGACAGACTATTTTTACCATAAAAAGGGCTTGAGGCAGGGGGATCCTCTATCCCCCATGCTATTCAACATTGCGGTGGATGTCTTGCAACAAATGTTGCAAAGGGTGAATGGTTGCTTGACATCCAGAATTTCGAACAAACTGGACAAGGCGATTTTTGCTCACCAGTACGCAGATGACACGGTACTCATAGCGGCAACAGATGCCCCAACGGTGGTCTCCCTGAAGATCATCTTAAGGCTTTTCTCATCGGTTTCAGGTTTGTCGATTAACTATGATAAGAGCACATGGATACCAATAAATGTTAGACCGCAACGGGTGCCAATCATCTCGGCAGTTATGGGATGCACCAGATCAGCCTTTCCAATCACTTATCTCGGTCTACCTCTTACCATCAAGAGACCTCACAGAGCCCTCTACATGCCTCTTATCAACAAACTGGAAGCCCAGTTAGAAGGCTGGAAGAGCAAGTTATTGTCAAGAGGAGGCCGGCTTGAGTTAATGAACTCCGTCCTCAGCTCAATCCCCATTTATTTCATGGCGTCTTTCCTATTACCACAGTGGGTTTTAGACAGAATAGACCAAATTCGCAGATGCTTCCTGTGGGGGAAAGGGGATGCAACAAGGGGAATCTCAATGATTAATTGGGAGATGGTTTGTCTCCCAAAACAAAACGGTGGTATGGGGGGAGTTGATATCAAGCTAAGGAACTACTCATTGCTCCTTCGTTGGTGGTGGAGATTGTACAGGAATCCGGGTTCACTTTGGACAACCACTGTCATTACTTTGCGATGTGTATCTGATGTGGATGACGGACCAAAAATCTGGTCTCCACAGGGCTCCTTTTTTTGGAAACAACTCGGGAAACTCAACCGGATTTTTCTCTGCAGTGTGCGCTGGAAGATCGGGGTGGGAACGGCAATTTCATATTGGTTTGATACTTGGAGGTACCCCACGGTGGAAATGGAGGCAGAAGAAGCGGGTGAGGGTATTACCAACAGACTAAAGTCACTCCGACAGGCGAAAGAGGCAAATGACCTATATACACAGACTGTCACGCTCACTGAACAGGAGGATGAACTATACTGGCTATGGACAACCAACGGTCTGTACACGGCCAAATCCTTATACAATATTATGATCAGAGGGGGCAAAGAGGAATGGAAATATGAGGATATCTGGAGGCTTCACATTCCGCCGACAGTTCGGATTTTCATATATCTCTGGCTAAGGGGAAAACTACTAACACACGATCATATGCGTGTCAGGGGAATTAGGTGTGATCTGAGCTGTGCAATTTGCGGCAACTGCCTCATTGAAACAGCCATGCATCTATTTTTCCAATGTTCATATGCCACTGTGTTTTGGGCCAGGGTCAACCTGGTAATTGGCCACACAATTATGCTGCCAGGCACCTCACTTCAGTTGACCTATGATAGATCCTGGAGAAGCTGTAGAGGACGCATAAGCAAGAGAATCTGGAGCACACACTTTATAGCGGCCTGCTGGATCCTTTGGAAGGAACGAAATAGCAAAATCTTCAACAGTAAAATCAGAGATCCGAGATGGGTTGCTGACAGGGCAGTACTGGAGGGGAAGACATGGCTGGCACACTGCTAAAATATGGACATATTGTTGTCTTTTATTTTATTTTTATTTTGAGGTTTAGATGTTTCTGATGTGTACATATACTGAAGTGTGGTTATTCTTACTGTTGTAATTGAAACTGTGGTTCAATACAAACCTGATAGCCTCTATCAGGATTTCAAAAAAAAAAAAAAGAGAACCAAATAGGTTTTTTTTTTTTTTCTACGAGATCTTCTTTCTAAATTCTAACTAACATCATCAATTGGTCCAAATTAAATGCCAAGAAAAAAGTCAAGTCCAAATTAATTTAGTCGAGCACTCCGTAGCAAGGCGCAGGTTTCAATTTTCCATTTTACTAAAATGTTGTCATAGGCCTATACTTGTATGGAATTTTATCGTTAGAGCCCAAATCAGAGACAGGATCCAATTTTCATTCTCATTATGGTTGTTTTTGTAATTTTTTATTTATGAAAGTTTTTGTTGTTATTATAAATTATAATAACTATGGAACCAAACATCATTTATTATCAATTTATTCAAACAATATTTGAAATTTGAAGGAAAGAAATGAGTACTTTATTATAGTTGGACAATTATATATGTTTGTAAAAATTTAAAATGTTGCTTCCATATATGCTTTGCTAATGAAGAGTAAATTGATTCTATTGGTCCATTCTCTCTGTTTTGATTAAGATTGTCATAACTGTGCTTATTGCTTAATCATCTTCAAATATTAAAACACTCAATCCACTTACACTTACCAAAACTACCCCTCCCTAGATGCTCACTACAAATTGAAGAAACATATCATGATCAGAATCAGACAAAATAAACTAACCTACAACTACAAGCTCACTGGTTCTAGTTCATTTTAAGCAACAGGAGGGGGGCTGATCTTACTACAGTTCCTTCCACCAGCAAATATTGCATTACAAAAAGCCTTTAGGAGAGGTGGAAACAAAGGATTAAATGGAAAGTTTGTAAAGACAGCAACAAAGCAATCATTTCCAATGGAAACAACAGCATCACAGCAGTCACTGGTAATGCTGACATGTGAATTTGCGAAAGACGAGAGGAGATCGGCCGCACATCCCTCCACCTTCCCGATTGACACCCAACATTTCTCGATTTTCGGAACAATGTTACCTGGTGGAGGGAGGAAGAATAGTTTTGTTGGTTCTAACATGGCAAGTGAGGCCGCTGGTGGTGGTGCCGAGGATGGTGAAGTCGTGGCTGACACGAAAAATGCAGCAGTAGCAACAAAGAGAAGGGTGGGTATCAGAGGAGAGGTCATCATGGTAGTATTAATGTACTATCGTTGTGTGTTGTTGTGTATACATGTTTTTCTGGTAGCAATTGCAATAGCCTATATATACTAGATGCAAGGGGTTTTGCAGCTTTTTCTCGAGTAAAAATATTAACATAATTGTTTTGGCTTCATGGAGCGAACCATTATATTTTTTTTTTCATATTGTCTGTATTAGTCGTGCGCTGAGTGAAATCAAACTAGCCCTGTCAATATCATTTTTTTTTTCTTTCTTTAGACATTTGCCCATAATGTATGAAAAGTAAAAGCTGCTATTGAATTCACGCGTGAGAGCTAAAAGCGAATGGCAAAAGGAGAAGTGTCTCCTTGGACACTCATGCTTGTCTCAGTTGTCTATGTAAATGTAATACCTACGTAAACTGCATGTGCTGTAAAACTTTCAAGTTTCGTTGCTATTTAATTTAAGTGATGACTTCAATTAATCCTCTTGGAGAAATTGGAAGTTGACAAATGAATTTATGTCTATGACAAATTGACAATAGAGCACCTGTGTAGAGTAAGTTAATCAGCATGAAGAGAGAATTTAACTTCACAGTTATTCCATTTAAGATTTTACTTATCATTTAATAGCTCTCAAGGATGAAACAAAAAATTTACTCCATTACCTCACAAGGCCACAACCAAACATGACCAAAGCATAACTACGTCTACAAGTACGAAGTTAAATAATTGTTTCAAAAATCAGAGGACATAAATTTATACCAAAATCGGCCGATACACAGAAACACAAAAAATACCACATCACATCACAAACTGTCAAAGCTGATATGCTTTAAGTCGAATTCTTATTCGTAGTATAACAATGTACAAGGGATTAACAATACAACACAAGTATATCTAACAAAACAAAATATATCCACTAAATCAGGATAATTAAATAGTTACAAGGTTGCATCATCAACACAAAAAAGGGGCACAAAAATCACAGCCTGCCATGAAATGACATGTTTCTGTTATACACGCATGATCAGGCTATCAATCCCCAACATTGTCCCCAAATCCAATCATGCCATGCCCCTTGCAAAAAAAATAAACAATTCTACACCTAGGCCCCACATGTCATACCCACTTAAGCTCATTTCCATAATCAAGGCTTTGTAAAATGTTACCATCTCTTACAACAGTCTGTCTTCTCATGGAAAGAGCAGTAGGTCTTGTGTTGTATTTCGTTTGAAATTGGGGTGGATTGGCAAATTGTTCATTAGCCACTGTCACCTCTTCTAGGAACTCATCAGCCACATCACCATCTTCATCAATTCGTAGACGCCTAGTGTACCAGCGGAAACCCTATTTCGAGAGCAACAGACACGCAGTAAGAAATATGTTAGAATTAAAATAAAGGAAAATAGAAGTAAAATAATGACAAGTTGCATGGTTTGCCTTTGAGTAGTACCAAAATTAGACCCGAACAGTGAAAACCATAGCATAATTGACAGCATATGCTGCCATTTTATTCTTTCACTGGTAAAGAAACTTTGGTACATAGCATGCACCGCAGTCGATGTATACTGATATCACACATACCAAAAGCACACAAGCCCTGAGACTAAATAAATCCAGATAGTCTCATAAAAAAAACAATGAAAAATCATCTAATTAATAGAATGAGATGATACAGGCTGGATAATAAGTAGCTAGTAATTATTTTGGTAGATAAGATTAACTCCTTGACCTAATCATAAAGGTTTATAGGAATGAAGGAAAAGACAGAGAACATGTCAGTGATGGCGTGCACGGATTTGGAAGGAGACATTGAAGCCAAGTTGAAAAAGACAACAAGGCGAGGAGGGAGAGACCGAGAGAGAAGGCAATTATAGGCCGATGTTGGGCCGGCAAAGTAAAGAAGGCAAGAAGAGGACTGGCAAATTTAACAGATCCGCTCTCCAGTAACAAGACACAGCCCAACCGAATAGAAAAGAAGAAAAGTAATGGAGAGGACAGAAATGGAGAAAAGACATAACACTGAATAACATATTCTGAACAGATTAATTTCATTCATTGTATAGTTAGTAATTCTTGATTCATTGTAAACTCTTTGCAAAGGCTATAAATAGCTACGAAGACAATGTACAAACTACAAATATACAAAGAAAATAATTTGTTCTGTCTTTCTGACTCTCTTATACACTTTTCTATTTTACCCTAAGAACTTGAAAAATAACAAGGGAGCCAAATACAGGTAATTAGATCAAATTGATCTCAATTCCATTGCTGTTTATTTAGGAACACAATAGAACTATATGATTTATAACTGGTAACACTAGAAAGTCGCATAAAAATTATCAAGTACCTTGGATAAAAAAAGGGCACCCTGAAATAGCAAGGTGTACATTGGTGATACACAGAAATTTAGAAATAAAGGCTCAAAAGTGTCTCTACACTGTTTTAAGAAAATATATGCTAGTTAATCAAGAGGATGCAAGTACCAGAAACAAGTTCACTTAATCTGTTTGATGGTATTAGTACAGTTGCATTATAAATGTTGTTAAGATAGTGCCAACAATTGATAAAACCATATCTTTCACCCACAGAGAGTACTAAAAATAATTTGCAGTTGATTAAGTAATAGGTCTGAGACAGACTTCTTGAAACAATTACCCAAATATTATTTGTTGAATTTGGTTTACAAAATTTCATAACCTTCTAGATATATCGTTGTTATCAAGAACTACCAACTTTATATCACTTATTGATATCTTCTAAGTACAATTATGCATGACTTGAAATATAAAACTCACAAAATTGAAGGATTAATGATGCTGACTAAGAATCAGGAATTAATGATGTGAACTAATTTGGATTAAATTGGTTTAGATTTGCTTGGATTTTTTGCTGACTTCGATCGTTCAGGTTAAATAGGTTATGTAAACACACACACTCTGAACTAAATTTGATCGAACACACATATAAATTATAGTGGTAATTATAATCTTCATACATCCCAAGCCAAGTTGTAATTGAAACCCAAGCCAGCCCAGAAGGTACGGTGATGTGTTGGGTCATAGGATAGGCCCAAGCAATTAAGAATTGTCAACCAAGTCAGAAATAACAGGTTAACTTTAGAAGTAAAAGGGCTCACATAACATACAGTATAATGGAAAATCTATTTCAGCTAATAGGGTAATATCAAGTGAACGACCAATTTCAATTAAATACCAATAATAAATCTAACATTGGTTCATTCTTTAAGACCAAATTGAAAGAGATCCCCGCCAAGCAAACTAAGATGGTGAACTCATATATGAACTTATTATAAGCAAAGTGTGGTTCAAATAGCATGAAATGTTAGATAATATTGTCACTGTTTGACCGAATTAAAAGGCCATTATATTTACGGATTTGTTAGACAATAAGCAGAAGGTGTATATTGCAAATATACAATTGTTTATTTTGCATAACACACTAAGATCTTGTTCAAAATTTCCTTTTGCTTTACCAATTATCCTTATCTGTAAATCTTTGGGAAACATTGAAGGACAACTTTTCAGGTCATCCCTTAGATCGATATGAATCACGAATTTGTTGCTTAATGAACAGCAGTAAAATTCTAGTTTTCCAAAGTATCTAAAAATACCTCAGGGTTCAAAACCTTAAATAAGGCTAGACCTAATTTTATGATTCTAATAGAGAAAAGCTTCAGTACCCAATTTTTAAACCCAATACCCACAAGACAAAACTGCAGTCAACCAAAAATAGAAACAAATTTACTAATATTGCCAATAATTTAAAAGACGTGGTCTTGTGTTTTTTTTGTGCATGGACGAATCCCCGCCTCAATTCAGTACAATCTAAGACATGAGGAGCAACTTTAAGTCACCAGGTATACATACCAACCAACACTACAATGTACTATCCTATTGTGAAACAAATTGTGGTAATTTTTTTATTTTAAAAAAACCAACTCTACAAAGTACTAAGAGAAACTCTCAATAAACCCCCCTCAGAAGGAAGAAAAAAATGAGTCATATAGGAAGCACTATTAGATAGTTACAAAAGGACATGATACTTTGGTAGACGTTCTAGCAAAATTACCAATAGTTTGCGACAAATCTCCTACTACATAGCCCAAAATCAACCAATTCCACCAAAATTTTACTCCGTTCGAGGTGACATCTCGACATCGAAAACCTTTAATCAAATTAATTAGAACAATTTTGCAATTACCTGAACAGTTCCTTCGTGGAGGCTACAAGGCGCAAGCACAGGTCCCGCCACGGCCCGATCCACGGGTACAGGCACTTGCACACTGAACCCCCTCCTAGTCCCTACCGGTGGCGCCGCGGAAGCTAACTTCTCGGCCGTGGCACCGCCATCTGAGACTCCGTCTCCGGCGAGATCGTCGCCGTGCGTGGCGGCAGCAGCGTCGTCGCGACCTAGGCCCAAAAGACCGGTTAGCTTGCGGAGAAATCCCATCGGATCGAGAGAAGATGCGCGTGGGTAGCACGATTTGAAGATCGAACCGAATCTCAACGGCTATGTTAGAGAAGCAGTAGTTCTAGTTGAGGTTTTGATTGGAGATGCTTTGCAATGGAACTATGGAAGGGAAAGGTTTCGTGTTAGTTTACTATGTCTGCCCTATCCGCTTAGAATCAAACATATAAATATGCCAATAAATAAATTTGTTTTCAGATTCCAGTTCAAAAGAAAATACCCCTAGTCCCTACCCTAATAAATAATAATAATAATAATAATAATAATAATATTCAACTTACTCAGTAAAGTAAAAGAGAAGAAATGCAGACCATTATCACACGAATTTAATGATTACTTCATTTATTTGCTCTGAAAAGATATCTTGGTAGAACTAATTTAGTTAAGCGATGAGAGAGAGGGAGTGCGCATCCTCTGAGGTAAGAGAATATTTAAGTTTAGATCTGGACCGTCCTATGTCCTATCAGAATTTGAACCACTCCGGTTCAAGATGGAATGAATACACGGTGTTCCTTTAATATTCGTGGCAAAACAGATTGGATGGTCCGGATTTAAACTCAAAATTTCTGTTACCGCAGGTGATTTGAATTCATCAAGAGGTTGCAACTTTTAATAGCGATCAAATAAAAAGACTCCTGGTTGGTTGGTTAAGAGGTCCCAATTCCAAACTACGAAATGTGTTTAGTTTTGGTGGGCTTTCCGCTGGTAAACGGGTTTGCAAAATGAGATTTAAAAAAAGAGTATGACAATTTGGGCTTTTTAAAAAAAAATATATATATGGCATCTAAGCCCATCTGACAGAATAGCTTTAGAAGTTTATTTTCTGGTCTTTAAAAAAGAAAAGAAAAATCAATAATAGCTACTAGTACTAGGGGTGTAAACGGATACGGATTATCCGTGGATAATCCGCTCCGAATCCGCTTATTATCCGTATCCGGATTAAACGGATACGGATACTTGCGGATATGGATACGGATAATTTTAGTATATGAAAAAATAATGCGGAAACGGATAATTTTGTGAGGATATAAATGGAGCGGATATCCGTATATACCCGGATCCGAAATTTAATCTTTCAGTAGTTTTCAATTCATTTCACCCTTGTGAAGTTCTCAAAAACATACATATTCGTTTAAGTCCAAAAATTTTGGTAGAAAAATCATGTAATCTATTAGAATAATTGATTGGTTCTCTGAACCAATAAACAATTAGTCATGCATAATTGTCACTGTGCAAACTTAGAAAGTCCATTAAATTTTTGTCAATATAGGTAATCAAATTATGTAATTTAAAATTATGAAATTTAGTAGAATTACTCAATATCTGACAATTATCCGTTCCATATTCTTATTCGAATCCGTATCCGTAGATTATCCGTTCCGTATCCGTATCTGTTTAAGACGGATATGGTTTTCAATTTTGATATCCGTTTACTATTCGTATCCGTATTCGTATTCGTATCCGCTTATTGAAAAACGGATACGGATATAGTATTAGCATTATCCGCTTCGTATCCGTTCCGTTTACACCCCTAGCTACTACTATAAAAATCAAGCCGAAAATTAGAATATTAAGTCGGCGATAGATTAGAGAAAAAGATTTCAATATATGTAGTTCAATGTCTCTGAATAAACAGCAAATTTTGTAAAACCTGCTTCATCTCAACAAAATTTGCAAGCTTTTATGTTAAGTCTTATTTACATAATAATGTATAATTATTTAATTAAGGCGACAAAATTATTAGATAAGATTTGCTGGTTTTTAAGAATGAGTAAAGATTTTGTCCTCCGTTGTTTGGTTTCCTAATTGTCCCTCTAACTGTCTAATCAGTTTCTATCTCCAAATTATATTTACGAATTGATTCATATTAAGAGATAGAATGGAGGGGACTATTAGTCGATCATTTTAAAAATTCCTAAAGGACACAATGCAGACTTTGAGTCTTTCACATTCCAATAAAGTTCCCTGACAGTATAATTATTTAATTATCTTGCTTGACGTCTCTGTCAATAGTTTTAACATAAAAAAAAAGACAGTTAGAATTGATTTTTTTTTAAATAAGAGCCGTCCATCTTAATTTTAGCTGTTCTGATTTGGTTGATTAAAACTGACTAATTAAAGAAAACTGGAAAGTAAATTCAAAGCATAAATTTAGTGCGGAATTAATATACCTTCATAGATTAATGTTGCGATGATAAATTAAATATTTTTAATCCTAAGAAAACCTCTAACGTTTCCGTAAACTCCGTACACAACTTTAATAGTACGAATTCTTCCTTGATATGTTAGACTGCTTCTTCTTATATTTCGTTATATGCTGTTATTAATAGTTGCTATTTTTATTGTGGACTAACAGTTATTTTGTGTTTTTGTGCATATCTGGATACTCAGCTGAACTTTGTGCTGAGATATGTTTTGATGCTTGTACCAAATTAACTGGTTTTAGTAAATGAAATGGGCCTATGTGTTTTTTCTTTTTCTTTTTAATTCTTCCTTGATATGCGCGGGAGTAGGTCTTTCAAAACTCTAGAGTTGTCAATCAAAGTATTTTTTTTTCTTGTTTTCTCAAAAACTCTCTTTTAAATGGAGAAATAAGAAAGAAAATAGAAAAATCTAAATTCGATTGATTCCATTTTTTACCGATTTTTTTATTAATCGAAATAAAATAAAATAAATATCGAAAAAGAGGATAGATCTGAGTTTTTTTCAAAAAATAAGTAGGACGGAATAAATTTCAACGTCCCTATGGATGAGACAAACTACCACGTCCCTGCTAATGATAATCCCGCACCAATCTAACCACTAACTAACCCAAAATCTGAAAAAAAAAAAAAAATCTCAGGGACGGGATGGATAATCCCGTCCGTGAACAGTGACAAAAAAAAAACTTAGGTTTGATTTTGATTAAATAAAAAAAAACTTAGAAAAATTATATTTAGTAAATTATGTTTCAAATATAAAAACAATAATTTATTTTTCAAATGACTAGATTAGTGTCATTTTTTTAATTGCACTAACTCCATTACATCAATAGTTAATTTGATGTAATAGAGTTCTCAATAATTAAATTAAATAAATATGACTATGTTATCGGATACATAGATAGTCTACCAATTAAATTCAAATTTAATGCAATTAACTATTGATTAATAATGTATCAAGATCACCGATATAGAATTTCAAGTCATTTGATGTAGCTAAAACATAAATCAAATCTCATCATATTTATAGACATAATATCTAAAATATAAATCGCGTCTATAATGTTAAATTTTAAATATAAATTTTATTTTTAAAAATATTACTAAACTAAATCATTATTTTTTAGTCGAAAAATAAATCACTGTTTTTATAGTTGAAATATAATTTAGTAAACATAATTTTTCTAAGTTTTTTTTTTATTTAATCAAAATCAAACCTAAGTTTTCTGTTTTTTTTTTTTGGATCACTGTTCACGGACGGGATTATACATCCCATCCCTGAGAATTTTTTTTTCTTCGGATTTTGAGTTAGTTAGTGGTTAGATTGGTGCGGGATTATCATTAGCAAGGACGTGGTAGTTTATCCCGTCCGTAGGGACGGAATAATTTGTTCCGGCCTTATTATTTTTCGAAAAAAAAAAAACAGATTGTATCCTTTTTTCGATATTTTTTTTTATTTCGATTAATAAAAAAATCGGCATTTTTTATTATTAGACCTAGCTAGATTTTGGAAACCAATTCGCCTTTAAATAAGATGTGATTGGATATGACATTATTAGCTGATCTAATATTGGATTGCCGAAAATTGTTATATTTCTTTATTTGCAGCTTCCATAATTAGTTCATCAATAATTAGAAATTACATATTTTTAGTCTGCACATTTACATATCATACCCTAATAAATACATATATTGGCAAATGGTTCTTAATCTGAATTGATCACTTTAATTGGTTAATTACTCAATTCGCATCAAGAGTTGTGTGTACTTGATCTTCACAAATTTTAAAATTATCCGCATGAATTTTGATAAGGATTGAATGGTTTTTGCTTGATATCAGACCGAAATTGATCTGGGCATCAAATCGCTCTGATTCCGACCCTATTTGAGTTCAGATCCCCTAAAGTAACCCAAAATTTGAGTTTGTCCGATTTTCTTTGGCACAAATATTAAAGGAACTCCATGCATTAATCCATCATGGGCCAAATTGACTCAAATTTTTTATCAGCTGGTGCAGATTCAAACTCAATATTTAGGTTACTTCAGGGAATTCAGACATTGCAGCTAGAGTGGAAAAAACATACCGTGACTAACACGTCATGACTTTTCTAGAATATGGGTTCGTAGTCAAGCCACCCAACACATTTAAAACCCCTATGTATTAATATAGAGGATTTCCTTACTTTGTAGGTTTCGAACACATGACCTTCCACATGGGAGCCATGTGTCTTTGCCACTAAACCAAATGTAAGTTCTCAACACGCTCTGACTTAGGTTTCGTACCATATTGTGACCAAGTTAATTTTTCACGTGTTATGCTGTGTCGTGACCAAAATATCAATGGATGGTCACGGCACGTGAATGGTCACATCACGTGAGTCATGCTGTGCCGAAACGTGTCGTGACCAAACTTAGCTTTTAGGGTTTGAGTTTGTAAGAGAAATGAAAAAAAAATGATTTTTTTTTACAGTGGATAGGAAGAAGAACGGAGGAGAAGAAGTAGAAATACATTTCGTTGGAGCAAACGAGAAAGCGGCTGGCGGTCATATCATCAAATCATAGCAAATAGGAAAAAGGAATTTTGCGTCTCTTCATGCAGTTCTGTACAATTCTCGTCAAATTCTTTCGTTTGGCGTGGATTTCCCAACGAGATTTTAAAGAAAAAAAGTCACGCGAATTCCTCTCATTTCCTTCGCCGCCTCTACTTTCGATTATATACGTGACATGAATTGTGATTCTATTTTATGTTTTAGGCGAGTTCATCTCTTTCCAATCAGAGGGTTAATAATTTGACTCCTCTTAGTTATCATTTCTCCTTCTCAATAAAATTCTGGGCAATCTGTTTTCGCAAGTAGCAGGAGATACTTGTTCTCTGTTCATTGTTAAAGTACTTAATATTGTTACTGAAGTTCATACAAACAAACTCAAGTTTAGTTTGATTAAAAATCAAATGTCCACAATAATCTTCGAACTGTATCGATTGGCATTCCTGAAATTAAGTTTCAACACACAACACTAATAGGCTCCATATATATAGTATTTCTTGTAATATATATATATACATGCATAGTATATATCTCTCATATATATATATATATTATTTATTTTAAAGCTACCTTATTATATAGTACATATGATCTGCTCCGCTTCCTTAATTAGTCATACTAACATAACACATGCATATATCCTAATTTATCATATATATTAATTAATTAAATCATCTTTATTAGTTTGTAATTGGAATTAACCTCCCATGAGTCTTGGTCTCTTGTTCCTTAGGCACTGTCACTTTAAGAACTCCATTCTCCATCACGGCTTTCATGCCATCGACATTAGCATTGGACGGCAGGCGAACGGTGCGCAGGAACTTTTCGTTGCTCCTCTCGATGCGGTGCCACTTGTCACCCTTCTCGTCAGCCTCTTTGCTCCTCTGGCCGCTTATTTTGAGCACCTTCTCTTCCTCCACCTCGATTTTTACCTCGTCATTTTTTACACCAGGCAGATCAGTTATGAACACATGTGAGTTTGGTGTCTCCTTCCAGTCTAAGTTGGTAGTCGCAAAACCGGCTGTTGTGATAGGAAGGCTGGCTGCAGCAGTGGCGAAGGAAATTGCTTCAAATGGGTCCCATATATCCACAGTCGTGATCTCACTCTCATCGGTGTTGTTGTTGTTCATATTTTTGCCATGTCTTCGGCCAAACACGCTCGGAATTATGGACGACATTTTTGCAAGTTATATATATATAGATCCTTTTCTTTTTCTTTTTATTTTTCTTTTCCCCCTAGGCCCTAGCTTGCTTACTCTCTTGCTTCAGTTAGGACTCGAGGAGGAGCATTATTTATAGGCGCATGCAAAGAGTTGATGAGTGACATATTATTATATATTGAGGTGGCTAAGAGAGAATCTTAATTAATTAGGTTGTTCTAGACTGTCATAACAAGTGAAATCGGGTGAGGTTTGCTTATGGTAGATCCGAGATCTGAGATCCGAAATGGATCTGTCGGTGGTACTGGTGCATCACTATATATGTCATTCTGTTATCAGATCATGAAGGTTTATTTATGGTAGATCCGAGATCCAAGATCCTCAATGGATCTGTCGTCGGTGGTACTGGTACATCACTATATATGTCATTCTAGCTGTTATCAGATCATGAAGGATCTGATCCAATTAATTACGAGTAAAAGTTCAATGAACAAAGTAAATCCATACCCTATATCTTTGTCAGGTTGAATTAAAATGTTCTTTAGTTAGCTAGGTGTCCAATGTGATATAGATGCTCAAAATGGTACTTATTCTGATTGAGACAAAAGATTGAAAGAGACATTAATTGGGACCTCTGCTTTATTGTGGCAAGAGAGCCCTGCTCCACATGGACTTGAAAATTCCTCATCTTTCTTTACTTACTATGTTATACAAGTTTGGTATCTTCATTTTTCCAAATTTGCAGGATTATTTAAAAAAAAAAAAAAAAAAGGCTAGAGCCCATTGTATTAAAATTAAGAGCAGTTCATTACAAAAGAAAACAGCATGCTATCCTACTCAATAGTTTGATAGCTGCAACTCAGCTCAGAAACTAAAACACCAGTAGTTTATCAACAGACCATATATCAACCACATTTGAGAACTACATAATAACCAAAAGTAAGCCAAGTTGGATAAGACTAAGCCACTAAGTAAAGGGCTGAGGGTAGTTAGATGTATAGAACAAAATTGGAAAGCTCTCTTCATCTTGATCTAAGGGCTCTCATCAAGCATCCCTCCAGGCAGCGGCTGGAAGATCACTATATCTATTGGGCTAATCTGGTTCAGCGGAATTGCATCTTCTACCACATGAAGCCATTCTCCCACTGCATTCTTGATTTTCTTAGTCATCGAACCTAAATTTGCAGGATTATTATATATGTATGTGAGGTTAAATCTTACTTGTGCTCTCTAAAAGTTAACATATAGAAAATATTGAAAATATTAATTGTTAGAGAGGTTCTTCGTCGTACTAATCAAATATAAACTTGATTGATAATCTTGGCAAATTAAATTTTCAGTGTAATTGATTTCTTGCTATGTAGTTGTTATGATTTAAAAAAGGCCATTATATGTTGTAGTTTTATCTGTCTACTATATGTTTTATTTTATTTCATAATATTAATTATTCATATACAAACAGGCAACATCTCTAGAACTTTCTGTCAAAAACTTAATTCTAGATCGAGAATCTGTCATGGATATATAAGAATTTACTTTATGGAAAACATTATCATGCAAAAATATGCTTCCTGACTTTTTAAGGGAAAATATTCCCCACTGAGCATTTTTCACAATTTAACTTTTTAAGGCAAGTTTTACAAGACCGTGATCAGATTTGCAATGTTATATGATGCAGAATGTTGAGCTACGTACTAAAAGACAATACATTTATAAAATAAGTGTAGCAGAAATGCGTATGTGGCGTTGGAGCTGTAGCCATACAAGACGTAATTGGATTAGAAATGATGATATACGTAATAGACTTGGAGTAGCATTGATTGAAGAGAAGTTCGTCCAATACCACTTGAGATAGTTTGGGTATTTCCAACGGAGGCCTCCTGATGAGACACCGTTGCATACAGGAATTATAAGCCGTATCGAAAACACAAGGAGTGACAAAGGTCGGTCACGATTGACATAGGACGAAGTAGCGAAAAGGGACTTGAAGAAATAAAATGTATCTAAGGTGTTGGTTTCGGACAGGAGCACGTGAAAGTTAGCGATCTTGGTACTATGACTTAGAAAATATTGTTTACGGATTGTTTAAAATAGTATTAATTATAGGGCTTAGATCATAAAACTAGTGATTTTAGGATTAAAAAACGTAGAATTTAGAACTTTGACCCTTAATTACGATCTATAGTTTAGGCATAATATAGTAGTATACTATTATTATTATTATTATTATTATTATTATTATTATTATCTACCTTGACTTTATAATTTTAATTGAATTTCATTTCTAACTTACTCAATTTATTTGAAACTAAAGACTTAATTGTTGTTAGTGGCACAACATGTTATTATCAATTATAATTTACTTTTATGATTACGAGGATAGTTCTTCGAATCCATTTGTGATTTGTCTGTCTGAATCGGGGCAGTCCGATATTTTGATCCGATATCAGGGAGTGCACGAATCTAGATCAGATCTGATGGTTCCGATCAAGCAACAGGCCGAATTATCAAACTGCTCCACAGTACTCCTCTGCCTGTCGGACTCTCTGACAATTAACCTTACGGTATTTTTTTTTCTTTTCTTTTTTGTGTGCCCGTGCGCATGTGTGCCATACAAAAAATTAAACTGTAATTGCTCTTATTTGGTAGTTGGTACCTTTCTGAGCTCTTAAACATGCTATGCGGTTGATTTGTTGCAAAATAGAAGAAGAGAGCCGCAATGAGGAGGAAAAAGTGCAATAATATAAAAACTAGCGCGCCAGGTAGGGGTCGAACCTACGACCTTCTGCTTAGGAAACAGACGCTCTATCCACTGAGCTACAGGCGCTTGTTGTCTACCGTTCTAATATTATAATATTAGAATTGTAGTCCAGAATTATGTTGCATAAAAAAAGCAGGATCTAGCACAAGTGGAAGGCTAAAAGAACAGAGAATTATATACCTTATTCGCCGTCATTTTTATTCATAATCAAAAAAATAAATAAAATAATATTAATAATCAGATCTCCAAAAAAATTTCATCAATGTCCAAACCGCCCTCCCCCCCTCCCACCAACCCACCCCCCAGGGGTGGTTTACTTAATTTTTTTTTTTTTTTTTTTAGGATTTGAATTTTCAATCTAAATAATGAATGTATTTTTTTTGAAATTATAGATATGAAATTAATGACTAAAATAATATGAAATTAAAAGAAAGGAGAAGTAACATCTCTGATCAGTAATCTATTAGTACCTCCTCAGGGCAAGTGCTTTCATTTGGTCGACTAGATTGTCGCTTTTGATTCACAACCTTTATTTGCTTCACTTCAGTGTTCATTGGCACATTCCTTTAGGAAAAAAATTAATCAGAAAGAACACAGAAACACAGACTGAGATTTACTTATGTACACTGAATCTAAAAATGAGAAATAAAATAGTAAAATAAAACCGTTAGATTTAATCTTTATTATTTTCTTGGGAAAATTTTTGAAATGCCACTCTAAAACTTGAAATTTGTCAAAATTTGTCAATCATGTTCGAGAAAATGAATTAATGGATAACTTGACTAATCTAGGCCGTCGGCAAAAGGATTTTCATGCAATTGACTTCTCATAAATAATTTTCTCCGGGCTGAACTGAGCGGTGCTTTGTAACCTCAGACACCGCTCTCAGGGGGCTGTCGCCCCCCTGCCACCCCCCGCATACTCCTAGAATCAGGCCCGGAGAAAATTATTTCTGAGAAGTCAATTGCATGAAAATCCTTTTGCCGACGGCCCAGATTGATCAGTAATCTATTAGTACCTCCTTAGGGCAAGTGCTTTCATTTGGTCGACTAAATTGTCGCTTTTGATTCACAACCTTTATTTGCTTCACTTCAGTGTTCATTGGCATCTTTATTTGTTATGTATGTGCCAATGAACACTGAAGTGAAAATATGATATTATGAAATCATAAATCATAAATATGATATTATGAAGTTTAACCCTGCATTTAGACGTTATTTGATTATTTTGTTCACTTATGTTTTAAACTATTCACAAATCATAAAATCCATCGTATTAAAAATATAAACAAATACATAATATTACAAAATACATAAATTATAAACATAATTATAAATAATCCATCATCTCATTAAAAAAAAAAAAAATTAAGTAAACCGCCCCCTGGGGGGCGGTTTGGGCATGGATGAAATTTTTTTTGGAGATCTGGTTATTAATATTATTTTATTTATTTTTTTGGTTATGAATAAAAATGACGGTTCAGTATGAATTGGAGACCTTTTTATTATTAATTTTTCCAATATATTAATTGTACAGTTTTGTGTTTATCATTTCGATGTCTAATTTGAATTATCATGACTTGTATAATCTTTAATGCTAAGTACCTATATAATATGAAAAGAAATATCAATCCGAAAAAAATAATAATTACACAAAAATATTCTTTCAAGAATTACAACGATAACTGGATATGTATAATTCTTAAATGAAATTTCAAAAATGAAAAGAAATACCGATTAGAAAATGGAGTATCTACAAACAAATAAAGGTGTTTTGAAAAGTTTTTAAATAATAAATAAATTTAGGCTTCTACATATAAAAAAACCACCAAAAATACATTAACTCAAAGAAGGCAGAATATTTGATTTGAGGGTTGATATTCAATTTGAAATTTCAACTTTTAATCACAATCGTTGACGAATTAGGACATCTATGTTTTTAATGTAAGAAAAGAGATTTACATTTAATTAAGTCAAAATAAAATTGAAATTAGTCAATTGACCCATCCCACTCGCGACACGTATCCTCTGCATTAACTCAAAAGAGAATCTTTTGAGTTAATTCATCTCGGCTGTTTAATTTTAAATGAAACAAATCTAGCCGTCTGATTTTAACACATGGGTCCTTTAATATTATGATCTAGTCCACACGACTCATAAAGCGAATTAAATGGTTCAGATACATTACCTCAAGAGATTCCCACTCGATCGATGGACATCAACCGACGACCCCACAAAAGCTTCAATGGTTGCCGTCAATAATTAACCATATTAATTATGCCGTGCCATAATGTCGGCCTACTTCGATCAGTTGCAACAATTACATATATATATATATATGGCATGTAGCTTATTGAATCAAAGCCCACACAACATTACTAATTTATAGAAAGCTCTTATATATGGCTGATATTAACAAATCCTGTGTATACTTCCTTCCCCTCTATGCAGCAGGACATCTCATCCCCATGGTAGAGTTAGCCAAAAGCCTTTTACAATGTAAGTCCACTTTCAGCAATTCATTTTCCATTCACTTTCTTCTGATGCAGCCAACCCACCCAGATAAGGCCTTTCCTATTTCCCATTCTTACATTCAATCCCAACAAGCCATGAACCTTCAAATTCACTTCCATCTACTCCCTTTCGTCGAACCGCCAAACCAGTTTGACGGTTTTGAGGATTTCATCACTATTTACACACGATTATATTTACCGCATATCAAGGCTGCTCTGTCAGCCTCCCCATCGCCTATATCGGGCCTTATTGTTGATATGTTTGCTACCGATGCTATAGATGTTGCAAAGGAGCTTAACATACCATCCTACATATATTTTACTTCCACAGCAACTTATCTTTCTCTTTTGTTGCACCTCTCTACTCCACAAGTAAAAAATGATCAAGTAGATTTTTCGGAGGTGGAAGAGATATGTGTCCCTGGCCTCACACCCATACCGTCAATCTATATGCCGTCCGCTCTTCTGCACAGTAATTCTTCATCTTATAAAACCCTTGTTTACCACACAAACCGCAGCATGGAGGCCAAAGGCATAATCATAAATTCCAACTTTCACGTTGAGACAAAAGCGTTCGAGGCCTTAGCTCATGGTAATGTAACTCAGCTTAAACAGGGCAAAATATTTCTAGAAATGTACCCGATTGGACCAGTAATCTCCTTCGGTGAATACAACGGGGAAGAGCATGAGTGCTTGAAGTGGCTCGATAAGCAGCCCGCCAAATCAGTTGTTTATTTGTGTTTTGGAAGCAATATAGCTTTCAAGGTGTCACAGATCCGGCAGATTGCAACCGGGCTTGAACAAAGTGGGCATCGCTTCTTGTGGGTTTTGCGCAAGCCTGGCAAAGGGTTTTTGAGGTTATTATCATTATTGGTTTCTAATTTTTCTTTTATATTACATACACATGATTGTTTTCTGATTTTGCTTTAATTTATTCTTTCATAACAGCGGCCCAACTGATGCAAACTTGGAAGAGCTTGTTGCAGAAGGGTTCTTACAGAGAACCAAGGAAATTGGAATAGTGTGGCCCAGCTGGGCCCCGCAAAACAAGATCCTGTCGCACCGAGCAATTGGAGGGTTTGTGACACATTGCGGCTGGAACTCGATCTTAGAAAGCCTCTGGTTTGGCGTGCCGATGATCCCATTGCCGATTTATGCGGAGCAGCACCTGAATGCGTTCCAATTGGTGAACCAGATGCATGTTGCGGTTGCCCTAGATTTTCATAAAAAGGACATGGGATTTGTGACTGCAACGGAACTCGAACGAGCAATCAAGCGGTTGATGGATGCGGGCTCCGTGGAAGGAAGGAGAGTGCAGGACCGAGCAGAGGAGATGAAATTGGCATGCAGAAAGGCAGTGCAGAGAGAAGGTGTGTCGTATGTTCAGTTGCAAAAACTCGCCGGAGAGTTGGATAAGCTATGAAATGTGCATGTTGTTTAGCAGGTGATAATATTTTGAATTAATTTACTTCTCAATTCTCATTGTTCTTGTTTGGTGATGGGTTAAAGTTAAGGCAGAATAAATTGCTTACTTAAAAAAGATGGCATAAATTATTGTTGTTTAGTTGTAGCTTAAAGTTAAGTCATTGTTTAAATTATTATTGCTGTTTAGAACTTAAGTCAATACTAAAATAATTGTGAAATTGTGTATATATTGTTGTGTCGTAGTTCTAATGGTACCAAATATAGTTGTAATGTAATCATAGTTGTAATAGTACCGTAACATTGAATCCCAATGTTTCTTAAAATAAAGAGGAGAAAGAGCTTATTATTATAATTATGAAACGTTTGCTTCTCCTTAAATATTTTGTGATATTTGCTTGCAATGCATTAATTGCCAGTGATGTCAAGCAAATGGCTAAAAGAGATACCACCAGCATCAGGTAACTGACGATGTTGATATAATTGATAATCAATTAATGCTTTCAAAGTATTTATTATGTTGAATCTTTAGCCCATTATATATAGAGAGATTGACTAATATGATTTTGATAGTGCTTCGCCCGAAATGCTACTAACTCGTATTTCAAAATTTTATATTCGAAACTTCGAACTACCGTCATTTTTATTAATAACCAAAAAAAAATATATTATTAATAACCAGATTCTCAAAAAAAATTGACCCATGCCCAAACCGCCGCCCCCCCCCCCCCCCCCCTCCCCCCACAATCCGCCCCCCCAGGGGGCAGTTTACTCTTTTTTTTTTTTTAAATACCCTCCCTCCCCAAACCAAACCCTACCCGCCCCCCCCAGCCCCCCAACCCGCCGAAAACACCCAAAAACCTTGTTTTTTCGCCCCGGACACGACATTTCGCACCTCTCAAGCGTTCCCGATCCCTCTCTCTCTCTCTCTACCGTCCTCTCCCTCTCTCCCTCTCTCTACCCGGCACCCTCTCTCCCTCTCTCTCTCCATCCGAGTTCGTAGTCACCGCCGCGCCGTCGCTCCGATTTCATTTTCGGGTATGAAATTATTTCTTTAACTTGTTTATAAATTATTTGGATTTTTTATAAATTGTTTGGAATTTTGTATAAATTATTCGAAATTGCGGGATTTATATGAAATTGTTAGAAATTGCGGGATTTGCATGAAATTGTTGTTATTGAATTTAGTATAAATTGATTGAAATTGTTTAGGGTTGTTAGAAATAGTTTGAAATGTTTGAAAAATGGTAGAAATTTTTACAAATTGTTAGAAATTGTTAGAAATTATTAAATTGGAATTGTTAGAAATTGTTACATTAGAATTGTTAGAAATTATTTGATTGGAATTGTTAGAAATTATTTGATTGGAATTGTTAGAAATTATTATATTGGAATTGTTAGAAATTATTTGATTGGAACTGTTAGAAATTATTTGATTGGAATTTTTAGAAATTATTTGATTGGAATTGTTAGAAATTATTACATTGGAACTGTTAGAAATTATTTGATTGGAACTGTTAGAAATTATTTGATTGGAACTGTTAGAAATTATTTGATTGGAATTGTTAGAAATTATTACATTGGAATTGTTAGAAATTGTTAGAAATTATTCGAAATTATTTCTTTAACTTGTTTATAAATTATTTGTAATTTTTATAAATTGTTTGGAATTGTTTGGAGTTGTTAGAAATTAAGTAGAAATTATTTGTTTGAAATTGTTAGAATTGTTTGATTGAAATTATTAGAATTATTTGATTGGAATTGTTAGAAATTGTTACATTGGAATTGTTAGAATTTTTTTGATTGTGAATAGAAATTGGTTATGATTGAAATTAGGTTTTAAAAATTAGATGGAAATTTGAGAAAATAACAGAGTTGAAATTTAATTGAGTGGAATTAAGTTGTACAATCTCATAGGAATTTTTAAATAGAATTGTTAGAAATTGGTGTTATAATTTTTAAACTTGATATTTTCAAATGCGGCCACGAGATACGTCGGAGACCGGCGAGAGTTCACAAGCTCACTCCGATCCCACTGCGGAGGGTGTCGATCCATGGGATGGCGCACCACATCGTGCAGATACGTTCAGTCCTCTCCTGTGGGTCCCTCACAGACTTCACCGTGTCTCACTTGCATCGATAGAGGTATGTTTCAAACAACAAATAGTTATTCAGTTCCACTGGTCTAAAACATTGATAAATGCAGGATGAGTCCATGTTGACGGTGCGGCACCACTCGCCGGAGGTACCGTATGTCGCAAATCCACTGATGGATCGGTACCTCATTAACCTCGGGTTATACCAGCTAGCCACAATGAAACTGAATAACTATTTGGTGTGTCGAACCCACTTTCACTCCGGCAGACTTTGGCCTCACCGCCACCGGTGTAGAGGATCTCACCGGAGCCACACCATCGATGCCACCCCCAGGCAGCACGACCACGAGGCTAGTGGCAGTGGGGCACAGCAGCCCACTGATGCTTGGGAGACTGCTGCGTTCGGGACACAGCCTCCGAGCACATATACTGGAGACTGGGAGACCGATCCATGGGAGATGGATACATCACAGGCTACTCAGTATGATCCATGGCCCAATTCATACCGACGATTCACGGGCACAATGCAGGAGGACATGCATGTGGATCATTCTGATGACGAGGAGGACATGCATATGGATCTAACTCATAACGAGGATCCTCCACAGCCATGGAGGAGGCGTGTGCAACGAGAAAGGACCCGTGTGCAGCCGCCGAGGGCGTGCGGGGCGGCTCCCAGACTGTCATTGTCCGGTCATCGTCATCCTCGTCGATAGTTTTTTATATTTCATATTGTAGACCTGACAGTAGTATTTTTATATTTACGTTTCTATATTTTATGTTGATTAGACGTTATTTGCTGATTTTATTCACTTTGTTTTTATTTCTATATTTTATGTTGATCAGACGTTATTTGATTATTTTGTTCACTTATGTTTTAAACTATTCACAAATCATAAAATCCATCGTATTAAAAATATAAACAAATACATAATATTACAAAATACATAAATTATAAACATAATTATAAATAATCTATTATCGCATTAAAAAAAAATTAATAAGTAAACCGCCCCGGGGGGGGCGGTTTGGACATGGGTCAAATTTTTTTGGGTATCTGGTTATTAATAATATTTTTTTTTTGGTTATTAATAAAAATGACGGACTTATTCGGCTCGCAAGAATAAAACTGTTTGTAGATGGTAACAATAATTTGGAAATGTAGGTTTCCCTAAGAATAAGAATGAGAATAAATTTCAGCCAGGTTAAAAATATGTTTAATTGACAAAAACAATCCTTTAAATGAATGTTTTAATAATATGAGAGTGAGTTCAGCTAATGCGATACTATAGTATTTCAACAATATGCTCCCGTCGGCCTCCAAAATTTATCAAATCAAACTGTTCAAACCAATCTTCTTAATGAGAGTTTCATTTCCGTATAGATTTTTAAATTTTCGAACTTTTTTACTATCAAAATCCTTCATTTTTTTTACCGCTTGACTTAATAATAAATAAATTCAAAAATTAATTTTTTTATATAAAAACAAAGCTCTTGCTAAGGAGATTGATTTGAACGATTTATATTGGTCGTTTGAAGCCAATTCAATAGTTTTTAAAGACCGGAAGCATATTGATATTAGCGTTACACACACGACCTTCACTCCTTTACATCATCATGCGGTTCAATTTGAGAGATTATGGCTCACTTAAAATACAAACTACAAGGCGATAATTGCACCCCCATAAGTGTCCAATCCCTATATCATCGTGGACACCTGACATATATCCCTTCAGCTTCCGCTCTATGCTTTCGCCAAGCAAAGATTGTGATGTCAAATAGCATTATAGCAACAAAGATTGTTAATGGTTGGTGGACGAGTTGAACTTATCTCACAAGACCTTAAGCAGGAAAATCAGGTCAAAAGCATTTCCCAATAATACTATACTTGTGTAACTTGCCAATGGATGTTTATATTAGGGAAACGTTATACACACAGAAACTCAAGTATTTCATAATGTCACAGGATGCTTCCTGTAATCCTGTCAATATATAGAATTTCAAAAATCCCGACTGGTTTCAGTGATGACTGCATCTCAGACTTCTCTGGTGCACAGTCTGAGAACATTTCTCAAGTTGGCACACAAATTGAATCTCCAAAGTTGGAGAACAAATACAATATATATGAGGCTGGGACAAAAACATGAAAAAGCTTGCAACATGACTGAGACAACACAAGAGACATCCTTAGTAACCATAAAACAATCAGAGCTACTTTTTACCAAAACTGACAAGTATCAATTTTCTCACAATATTCTACAAGATGCAAGTTAGTATCTTTTAGAAAGATAACTGTCATTATTGATTTCCATATGAAAATGCCGTCAAGAAAAAGGTTTCTCAATTTACACGAAGAAGATGAAAGTTACAAATATTTCAAAACAAATGCCCCAAATCCAATACCAAGAAAAGTTGCGATGGCAATGCCAAAGATGCCCGCGAGAATACCAGGTACAATCAATGAGGTCCACCCCTTGGCAGTTGCCATTCCACAAGCTGTAGTGGGGCCTCCAACATTTGCATTTGAGGCAATCAGCAATAGCTTTTTATCAAAGCCAAGAATTTTTTCCACCCCCAAAATGATTGCAAGATGCACTGCCACTTGAATAAATGAGAATGCGAAAATCCCTGGAGTTGTGTTGATTACATTTGATATGCTTCCATTCGCTCCCACCACAGCAAAGAAAACCTAGAAATTTGCTTTAAAGATTAAATTACTTGAAAATTGCTATCTATTGTTGATAAGGCTTGCTTGTTTCAGGAATACAAGACCATATATCCGGTAATGCCACGGTGTCAAAGACTTTCGCGATTTCCTAAACAAAATTGTGCAAACAAATAGTTGAACTACCTGCATGAGGATTAAGGCCATTGCCTCACCAGTAGGTGCCAACTTGGCGAAATAAGAAGGAAAAATAGTAGCTAATGCCACTGCAATAGCAGTTACACAAGGGAGGTTGCCGCCTTGTATGCCGAAATAATTTGTTATGTAACTTCCCATCTTGCATATTGCAAATGATATGGCAATAGCTACTGCACTCTCCAGTACTGGCAGCTTGTTGTTATCTCCTGTGGGTTTGCTAATTCCTTCTGTATCTCCTAAAAATTTTAAAAATGCACCATTAATGTGTCGTGTGGAAAAAAGATTTTGGGGGTTAACTTGAATCAAATATAGACTAATGGAGTATTTGACGAATGATAACTACAATACTGAGAATTAATTAAGGCTTGCTGAAAACATTACACCAACAGAATTGAGAGAGAATTGATTTTTATCAAGATCAAATTAAGCTCCACTTGAGGCATTGTATTCAATCAAAATGAGGAGGGAGGCTATGGTACTATGCATAGCACACATTGGTCTGTACTTTCAATCAATATCTTGTATTCAATCAAACTGAAGAGGGAGGCTATGGTACTATGCATAGCACACATTGGTCTGTACTTTGAATCAATATCTCCGTTTACAAAGTTCAAATAATCGACCTGAACTGTTCAATATGACCTTCATATGAAAATATACTTGCTGACTAAATTATTATTTAGATGGGCAGAAAATCACTACTTTTGAATAATCTAGAATCTTTAGATCAAGTGATTTGCTACCTATCTAAAAAATAGTAAAAAATTTCAACAAATGTAAAATTTAGCAAGTACATAGTCTTATGGTGATCATGTTGAACGGTTCATGATGGGTTGGACTTAGAAAACGAAGATATTAATCCAAAATACGGACCAATAAGGCATAGTACCATAGCCTCACTCCAAAATGACATAATGCTTGACTCAGGCTTAATTTGCACAAATTAAGCTTCATTGAGGATCCATATTACATCTACTCTAAAAAAATTTAGGGATAAAAAGTTTAGCAACCACTGCTGGAAGAGGTAGAAGCCTCAGCCGGTATGGAAGAGGCCAATGCAAAGAGGGTGGTGAAGTACACAGCACATATCACATTGTCAGCTGCGAGACCGGCAGCTAAAACAGACGGAGATGTACCCAGTGCTTCTGATACTGCCACATAATTCACCGCTGAAAAATTTATAGAATTTACTTGACTGTACGAAGAATCACAAGGCAGTAAAATCAACATTGTTTTCATTGTATAGAAGTAAGTTGAAATCTCACATAGTAATGTACTAGACTGATATAGGAAGTTGTCAAAATGATTTTCTATATTTTGGTATGTTTCGCATAATATCTTCTTTACTTAAAACATTTTTTAGTTTTCCTAATTTTTTGCACTGTTCTCTTATTTGGGGCTTATGAAAAACTTGGAGCTAACATTCAAGAGGAAATGATCAGGTTTCTTAATTTTTGAGTCATAACTCGTAACATACTATATAGTATAAAAAAGTATAAAATAACCACGAGAAAAGTGATGTTTGCACTGTGGAAAAGAGTGGTTAAGAGTTTTAATTTCAATAAAATACCAGAACAGTAATTGTTGGTATTAGACAAGTTTAAATAATTTGAAAATTCAGAATAATAAGAGGTCTTAAAGAAAATGGACTTCTTTTAGCGTGCACTGAAGGGGTTGCCGGGGTTAATTTAACCTACCTCCACCGATATGTCGCGCCATTAAGGCTGCTGCAATCTTCCAGTTGTCTTGCCCAAGTGATCGCATCGGTACTAGTAAATATGCCACAACCGTACCAATTGTTGTAGCCACTGTCAGAAATAAAACCATGGCTTATATATTTTTAAATTGAGTTTAAAACATGTAAAGAAGTTAAATCCACATTGTTTTCATATAGTAAAAAAACCAAGGAACCTTTGGAAGTAATGGACAAAATAATAATGTTATTTTAAACAATTTCTATTAAAAAAAGTAACACCGCAAAAAAATAATGAAAGTAGGTATGTGGGAGGGAGGGAGAGAGAGAAGGAGAGAGGGTACCAGATCCAACTAAAAATGCGAGGAGGAGAGTACCAGTCGACCTCAGCACACGACGTAAGTCAGCATTAAATAACAGTAAGGGTATGGCGAGGGGTAAAAGGTATTCTAAGACAACTCTGTACGCAGGTGCGTCTGATGCAACAATACCTACACTACTTGCGGCAAGTCCCACCAGGGTACTGACAAGGGCCCCACTCAGTGTACTCCCTAGTTTAGTCTTCTCTGACCTGGAAGAAAAAATAAAGTATTTCAGTGAATGATACATCCGGTGAATTTTTAGTGGGGTCAGGTTTGGAGAGATTTATAAAATCTTTTTAAAAAATACTTGAATTTTTTGTTGTCTAATACAATTTTCATGAAATGGGTTGGGTTAGTTGACACCATTGAGCCTTAACTACATCCTGGGCAGAAGCAATTTGCTGATGGCCCCATGTGCCTAATATGAGATAACCTTATAGAACAATAACAAATTTGCTCAAGTGTCATCCAAAGCCATAATTCTGGCATAGTATCAGATATAATCCAGTGACATTATGGTCATCTACTGAACCATACCAGTACTGTACCTGTAGTGCACTAGAACTGTTCAGCTAAGGGTATTTATGTAAACAAAAGAAATAAGAATAGTACTTATATTCAAATAATAGAAGCGCTGCAGTTGAGTACTGGTTCTCTGATGGTTTACATTCCGTGATGACATTTACATAGTAATAAATTCATTCAGGATGGAGATGTAACAATTACCAGGTTTCAGAGAGATGAAATGAAATAAAAATTTAGACAATACCATGTAAAATGCAATAGTCATTTCATTACAGAGCCAAATAATAAGTTAATTTTATGAGGGATGGACGAGAAAAAAATAAAGTCACCAGATGCCAAAAGCGCCAGTAGCGAAGAGAGCGGTCCAGTTGCCCCATTGGTCGTTGGGAGAGATCAGAGGCGCAGAGGGAAGCTGCAAGGAAGCTGAGACAGAGATCACCACTTGTTGCGACCGCTTCTGTCGGAGAGAGAGATGCGGGAAGGACCTGGGGCAGGAGGATGGTGGAAAGTGGTTAAATCCGACCGGTTCGTAGGAGGGGACCGAACCGGTGGTTGGCTGAAGTCGGACCGGAAGGCGAACGGAGAGGCGGGACGAGAGCGCCATGAGAGCGAACGATTCGAGGGGAGCGCATCCTCTGCGGAGTTTTTACCTGCGGAGCTGTGCGGTTCTTTTAATCTGGGCCGTTCGTTTTGATCGGACGGTCCATATTTAATCTCCAGCCGGTGAGTGCTCGAGATGATGGAGAGGCAGTATTAAGTTTGCTTTGAGATTCGTGCTATAATCTTATTTGATCCGTCCGATCAAAACGAACGGCCCAGATTAAAAGAATCGCACAGCTCCGCAGGTAAAAACTCCGCAAAGGATGCGATTCCCGATTGGAGAGGGTGGATCGGGTGATTCCTGACTGGCTGACTGGGGTGAGGACCGACTGAGGAGCAGATGTCATTGTTGTTGGCCCCACACACACACACGGTGACACACGGATGGAGTCTGAAAACCTGCTTAAAATAGCTTACCTGAGGCCCAGTACTCGCATTTCTGCGGTTCTGCCTTTCTGCGGTCAGATGGTGGGTCCCGTGAAAAAAAATAAAACAATACTCCACAGCTCTTTGGCTCCCAGTAGATAGTAGATACTGAGGTAACTCCAATTGCCAGTTGGCACCCAAATGACTATGAAGAAACTCAGACAGCTGCAGCTGGCTGCTGGCACAGGGACTGACACCTAAATAGAGTGATAGTGTAGTAGTGGTAACAAGCTAATTTTTGCTAATATCAAACTTTCCCTAAGCCCCATTGTGAGGCTTAGTTGTTTTCTGTTGAACTTGTAATTTTTTGTGGTTATTTTACTAGTTGAGTTGCAACTAGTGTTGTAAATAACAGTATGCGGTCGTCGGACGGATGGGGTGCTGCCAAACGATTAATCGGTATGCGGTCAATTAATCGGAATTATGCGGATAATTTAACGTTTTTATTAAATTTATGTATATATATTATAATTTATTAAAAATAATTTATTTAACTCATTAAATTTATCAAATAAACTTAATTTAATTTAGTTTTATTATTATATCATGACACTATGCTTATTTCTTCTTAGCACATAAACATTTTGCATGTGTAAGTAACACATTTATTTAACGAAAAATAAATTTGAGAATTAAGCTTTTTCAAATACTAATAACATATTATTTGAAAGAAAGAAAACATTCAAACATAAAATCACTAAATTTAATTTATGAAAATAACTTAATTTCATAAATAAACATAATTGAAAAAATTACATCAGTAAGTAAAAAAATATATGTGGCATATAAATAATAGAAGAATTAATCAATTTCAAAGTAAGAAGAAAAAAAAAACATATATAAAAAATATTGGATGTATATCCAAGCACAAATAAAACTACAGTACATGACTTATAAACCTTATTATCACACACTATCATAGAAAAAAAAAAAAAACAATGTGAAAAAAAAAATTTCACTGGAATAAACGGAAAAAAAAGGGAATAAACGGCCGATTAAACGGAAAACGGTCAATTAATCGGAAAAATGGCCGACTAAACGTTCGAAACCGCAAACATGCGTCCGTTAACAATGTGCGTAACGGTTTGGCCACCGTTTCCGTTTAAACGGCCGTTAACAGCGTTTTTTACAACACTGCTTGCAGCTGATGGACTACATGTTTTATGCTGTTGCTTTTCTTTACATCTGAATTGGCATGGCTGTAAGTTAACTATTTCGTTAATGAAATGGACTTCGGCCCCTTTTTATAAAAAAAATAAAATAAAACAATAAACATAAGCATTGGGCTCTATTCTATACTACTTAATTACCTATCCTCCAAAGCGTATTTGAAACGCTAATTTAGAAATTAAAAGAGATTAGAGAGCATATGAGGAACAACAAAAACAACAGTTCTCAAACTGGAATTAATTTACTTTGTTATAAAGTAAAGATAAATAAATATAAAGAAGATAGAGAGAATGTAAATAATGACTATCTCTGTATTTATATATTTCTCCTGTATATAATACAAGATTACAATGTCTCTATTTATATACCACAAATTATAAATGAAAAGTTATTACAATAATAAATAAGAAAATGAATTTCAAATAGTAGTGGGATATGAATTCCATCAGTAGTGGAGTAGTAGGAAAGTGAATGAGGATTAATATTGGTAGTTACAAAATGAATGAACCATCCATTATATTCATAACACTCTCACTAGATGTCTATTACATAAGAATATGTCTCATTACAACCTTACTAGAAAAAATCCTATACGATAAAAATCTAGTGAATGAAAAAAAAATACATTATTCTTTTTAACACACAACTACAACCTTACCAGGGGTTTTAGGAAAACCTAGTGGAAAAATCATAGTTAAGGAAAAATATAGTGCATATTAGTTCCCTCACGTGATAACACCAATTAAGATATTTAAATCGGCAAACTCCAATATTATGAACTAGCTTTTCCAATATTGTAGTAGGGAGCGCCTTAGTGAATAAATCTGCTAGATTCTCACTTGAACAGATTTGTTGAACATTAATAGTATTATCCTTTTGCAGATCATGTGTGAAAAATAATTTTGCAAAAATATGTTTTGTTCTATCTTCTTTAATATATCATTCCTTTAATCAGTGTTGTTAAAAACAATCTTAACGGCAACTAAACTGTTACAAATACACTAATTAGAGGTATGTTAACAGATTTTTCTGATTAATCGACCGATTATTCCGGATCATTTTCTTTATTCCCATTTAATCGTCCGTTTATTTCCGTTTATTTCTGTTTATTATAGTGAATATTTATTTTCGCATTGTTTTTTTTTTTTCATGTGACTGTGTGATATTAAGTTCCATAGATCTTGTATTGTAGTTTTATTTGTACTTGAATATACATCCAATATTTTTTTATATATATTTTTTCTTCTTACTTTGAAATTGATTAATTCTTCTATTATTTATATATCTTATTTACCAATATAATTTTTTCAATTAGTACAACATGTTTATATATAAAATTTAGTTATTATCATAAAATAAATTTAGTGATTTTTGTGTTGGAATGTCTGATTTCTTTCAAATAATATGTTATTAGTATTTGAAAAAGTTTAATTTTCAAATTTATTTTTGCATTAAATAAATGTGTTACTTACACATGTAAAATGTGTATGTGTTGTTAAGAAGAATAAATGTAGTATCATATTATAATAATAGAACTAAGTTAAATTAAGTTTATTTGATAAATTTGATGAGTTAAATAAATTATAAATAAATAGAAATAATTTTAAAGAAAACGATTAATAGGCCTCATAATTCTGATTAATCTATCGCATACCGATTAATTGCTTGGCGATACTCCGTCCGTTCAATGAGCGTATATCATTATTTATAACACTTCCTTTAATTGAGCAATACATACAGTATTATCTTCATATATGATCATCATAATCATTTCAGGAGAAATACTATTAGATAACAAATAGAATCCAAAACAGAGTACTATAAGCATTAAGAGAGTATGGCAAATTCAAATGAATCATTGATGCAACAACCTTTATTCTGTGTAAGGTATGAAACCTACGAAAACCTTTCTATTTCACTCCAAAAACCTGAAAATTCGTTTTGTCAGCAAGAGAAAAAGTAGGTATGATTTAGATGCATCACATTGATAATCAAGAGAAGCCATATCTATGGCCACAATGTTTTGGTGTACTTCTGAAATATTTATTCCAAAAGATGTGCGCTTTGGTAGTGATTGACGGCATCCTTGAGAGTCTCTTCTAATGGCCTGAATTTCCATCCTAGCAATTGAAGCTTCTTAGAGCTATAAACCTTGGCCCCTCCTACTTCTACAATGCTAAATCACAAAAATAGTATATGGTCAATTGAGTAAAATTCATGATCCTTTGCAAATTACAAAGCCTCCTAGAAGTAAATTGTTCATCACAACTCAACAAGATTTCTTCCCATCCAATTCAAATAATTTTGGGAATCACCAAAAGCCATCAATTTTATTGATTTTTTTTTTAATTTTGATTCATTCAGTTTAGTTCAATTTAAATTTGACAAATGAGAAGTATTTCTTTTAAATCAGGATAAGTTTGACAGAAATATACAGAAGACATGTTTGAAGTCAAACTAACCTAACAGTTAAGTACTACTTCAAAAGATCAAAACAATTTGGTTTAATTCACGCAAGCAATAAAATCTGTGCTCTTTTCCATGTACCAAAAAATATTACGTGCAATTGACAAAAGAAACCAGAATCTTATGTTTTTGGCCAGTGAACCAGTAAACATTTATAAGCCATAGCAGTTTCAGAACTTACTTTTTAGGATAATTATAATTTGGAAAGAGGCACTTGAGGAGCCCAATCAAGTCCCGTGTATTAATGGCATGTGAGCTGGCGATGTGCCGACCTGATGCCTCCTTTTTTTCATACACCAAAAGCAATGCCTCTGCCAAATCTCTTACATCCACTACATTTCTAGTGGTATTTTCTACTGTTTCACGGGTTCCTGTCCAAGTTCCCAGTTTAAGAAAATTAATAATTGTAATAAATTTTTGTTGCCAAATAAAAGGACTTTTTTACTTTTATGTATTCAAGTTTGACATTTTCATGTGTGACCCCTCAAAACTGCAAACACAACTAAAACCTGTGAAATACAAAAGTTCATTTGTACTCCATGAAACCTTGGAATCGCCACTGATGTAGCCTCTAAAACTTCAGAACTGATGTAACCTATAAAATATCATAATTATAACGTATACACCTCCCTTCATAGAAAGAAGAGAAAGCTAGGTATTGTGTTCCACCAAATTTGGACATGAATGAACGAGAACTACCAATATACATGAGAGATATCCAGATCAGGACAGAGAATATAGGAATTTAATGATACATCTCCATAAATATGTGGGGGTAATTTTGGCACTATGTCAACAAAATCGCACGTGGATTATAGGTGATGTCAATTAATAATTCATCAAGAAGATATAAAATGTTTATATTTCTGAAATACATGTACCTCAAGATTTAATCAGTGCATATTTTGCTGGTCATGTATTAGATTTGAAGCTTTACAGAATTACAGTGCAAGGATTTATAAATTCCCATTACCTTTGAGGAGATTGATTAGAACCAAACTACTAGCATTAATGGTTGATTGAAGCATGGGACCAATAACCAGGGTTGGGCAAACCGTCACAACATCCAATGCGGTTTTTGATGCAAAATCAAGCGCCTCTTTCTCAGCAATTGTCTTTGATAGGCAATACCAATTCTAGTAACAGAAAAAAAAAATGTGGAAGTTATGCTTTATACCAAAAATGTTTGATTAATACGTAGATTTTCTAAATTACCCAACATTATAAACTTTATATATATTCATACCCAAAAAGCCAACGTTTGAAATATTTAAACTTTGCCATTAAAACAAGAGGGTTAAGTCACTTGAAAGCAACCAATCTGCCCTCAATAACCAAACAAGTTACACAAAATTACAAGAAAATATTGCACTAGCACCATTGCAATTTAAACAGTATAACATTGAGTACTGCTTGTAGATGAGTGATGGGCGATGGTTTTTTTATTTTTAAATTCTATAAAATCTTGGGGGAATCTATAAAATTCCTTTCTTATAATAATTATAAAACAAAACAGATGAGAAACCTCAGTGGTTCTACAATAGAGCTCATCAGACCAGCATGACTCATCAAAGACCTCACTATTCCAATCTGGTTTCATGGCTATGGCAGATCCAGACGACACCATAACAACTCTCTTCACTTTAGCCTCGAGACTTGCCTTTAGTACATTCTTTGTACCAGTCACTGCTGGTTCAAGAACTTCTACCTTCATTCATATAAAACATGGTTAAAGACAAATAAATCATCAAGGTTTGGGTTTCGACATTTTATCCTCGGGTTATTTAGTGTCTCAAAACAAATGGATCTGGGTAGGTATGCTTAGGTTATTAAAATTCTAGAGTCAGGTCAGTTTTGGTACGTGCAAGGTTAGGGACAGGTTCAAATTCAGGCTGCACAGGTGTAACTTTCTCAACCAGTAGGCCAAGTACAATACAGATTCTGGATTAATGTACTGAATACTGATAATGGCAAGTACAGGATTCCACAATCCACAGTGTAGACATATATACCTCTGGATTGGGAACTTTAGAGGAAGGGACGGGACTTGCTACATGGAAGACTCCTTCACAACCTGCCACAGCGGATACAACACTAACAAAGTCAAGCAAATCGGCCTTAAAAAGTATGAGGTTTTCTGAGGCGTTCTCCAGTGTCTTAAGGTGTGCATACTTCTCATCAGCTGCAAAACAAAATTCAAACACAGAAAGATTTCATGCGAGTTGTGATGGAATTTTATTTGCTAAGTTAAACTAGGAAGAAAAAAACAGAGAAAGATAAATTGGTCCTAAACAATGACATAGACAAGTAAAAGAAATTTACCAAATGGACCACAGAGACACAGAGTTCACAAATTTGGATGATATACGCTTTTTTACACAAACTCAGTTCAGTCAAAAAGTAACAAAAAATACTGATAACATTGCTCCAGGTAGGAGGCGAGCGTAGTTCCATCTTCCATGGTAAAATGAGTGCAAATTAAAATTAGACATTTCAGACAAGTTGAGGACATTAAAGCATGAAAGGAAAAAAGAAAGGCACACTAACAAGGATCTCTAACAGTGCCGTGAACGATGAATCCTTTGGAGAGAAGTAGCTTGACGAGCCATGAAGCAGCGAAGCCTCCTGCTCCAGTCACGCACACTCTCTTCTTCTCCATTCCTTCCCCCCTACGGCCAACCCTCTCTCTCTCTCGCTATAATAATAATAATAATAATAATAATAATAATCCCTTCTTTTAATTTTTAAGAATTAATTGGAACTTGGAAGCGTCCTCTCCTAGCAGAATTAGCCAGAAACACTCCCTCAATGACTCGATCTAGAAAAAAGCGGTACGGCGCCGCTTCTCCAACAATAACACAGGAAGAAATCCTGATTTTTCTAAATAATAATCATGCAAAACGGACAGGATCAGATCATCCAACGAAACGAATCATATATGGGCAATTGGAGAGGACACCGCTTATAATCTCTACCACATATTACACATACCCTGAGGTCTTGAACTATACACATAATAATCTTTTTATAATCTTTTTATACCCTGAGGTCTTGAACTATACACATCCAAGCACTCACCGTATCCTCCGCTGCAGATTTAATTTGCAGCATCGTGCTGCACTCTGGATGGTTCAGATTTAATCTCAGTCAGTGAGTACTCGGATGATGGAGGGAGCAGTATTAATTTTATTTTAAAATTCGTGCTAAAATCTTATTTTGTCTGTCCGATCAAAAACGAACGGACCAAATTAAATTTGCAGCACTCTCTGCTGCAAATTAAATTTGCAGCAGAGAATACGGTTCTGAGTGTCGTGCCGTACTAAAATTTTCTTGAGGTTGTGACTCCTGTGCAGAATAAAACAAACATGAACAAACATGGGCCAACTTCCAATATACTTTGCAAAACTAGCTATTAAAAGAATTTATAGGCCCGTTAATTACCAATTGGTGTGGACTTCTTCACCTGGCTCCGAGTAATTCTCCATATGATATGTGTCGTCGTTGTCACTCTTCACTATTCTTAATTTTATCTTCATTTCCGAGTGCGCTTCGACAAGGAATTGACGATGCAATCATTATCAATCTATTTTTGTTAATAGCATGTGTAAATAATAAATCTGTGTTGAGAAAGAGGAGGTAGAACAATTGGTTAAGAAAACAATTCTAGAACTGTTGGTTATTTAAAATCGAGAGTTTGATTTTTCCTTTTAACTTTGCAGTCTTTGTGAAGGTATCCAAAAAAAAAATGTGTATGTTTCTATCTATCAATTAAGTCTTCATGTAAAATTAACAATGAAAAAGTAACAAAATTAATTAAAAAAAAAAAGAGTGAGGTTATGATAATATTATGGATCAATTCGTATTATGGATCCATATATCTATTTGTGAAGTTTAAACAGACGATCCAAACTGTTAAACATAATCTTCATATTTACTTTGAGACCAAATTCATGTTATGAATCCATATATCTAGCGGTCTAGCCCGTGGCCCATGTTAAGAAATGAGTCTATATCATCTGAGGTAAGGTAACATTATAATGATGTTTAGATTGGGATTGTTTGATCAGAATCCGGAACAAAACAATTTATGGTAGAAGAGTAGAACTAGGGTGTGATGTTGGATCATTCATTTTTTTTAATCTATTTTGACTGCTTGATTTTGTACTAATGAATTCAAAAAATTCAAAATTTTATATGTACACGTATCACTCGTGAAGTAGATCGGTTTTAACAGTTTAAATTTGTCTCGTTTGAAATCAATCTGATAGATTATAGAGTTACACTCATTAAAAAATTTGATAAGCACATGACACTCTAGTTCTACTCTACTTTAGTGATATGAATTCAACAAACTGCATTAGACCTTCATGTCCATATATATGAATTTCGATTGAGAGCAGTTTGGGTCTGATGCCCATCGGACTCAAATTTGGGTCCGATGAGATCCACAACCGCCCGATCAGCTTTAAAATCTTTGCACATATATATTAAAGCAAATGTGCACGGATATTAAAGTTTTGCGCACGGATCTTAAAGCAAATTGGACGGTTATGGAGCCCATCTAACTCAGTTTGAGTCCGATAGGCATTGGACCCAAACTGCTCTCGTTTCGATTACCTTCTGTATTAACGGGATTTTGATTTTTTTTTGTCAATTTGCCAATAGTCTAATTGTAGCTTTCACAAAAGAAACATCTTTATTCGTTACCTAGAAATCATTTTAAAATGTTAACGATTTATTTTCATATACTTACAATTGTGGATCGTTTACATTAAACAAAAATGATGGAATATGTGAATTAATGCCTATTTCTTTATCTGCAGCATTTTTTTTTTTATAAAAGTTAATATTTAAACTTATTACATGGTTTATGGAAATCGAAATAGAGAACGGCCGTTGTGCAAAACAACAGCTCAGAGGGACCTTGTCATTTACAGCGGCTCAATTTTTTTATATATTTATATAATATATATGCCGAGTCACTACAGTTCATAACGGCTCTATTTTTTTTTTTATTAATAATCTAAATTTGTCTAAGTTCAGTAAGCAGATTCTCTGAGGATATTAATTCTCAAGGATATCAAGTATTATTTTGTGATGTTTTTACAGGAATTGTCTTCAAGAATGGAACCACATTCTGACCATCCTCAGTAAATTCTCATTTACTCATGATTTTGATAGGCTCTCACTACAGGCAAATTTAGCGTGAAATCAATGTACCATTTTTTTTTTAAGTATAAAAGGATACTAGTAGAACAACCTCTTTTATGGTGGTCTCTACCTAGTCCTCTAAAAATTCAAATTTTCATGTAGTTAACATTTAGAAATAGAATACTGACAAAGGTCAATCTTAGCAAAAGAGGATGGACATGTCGTACAATGTGTTTTCTGTGATCAAGAAGAAACAGTAACTCACTTATTCTTGTAATGTCAGCTTATCAAACAAGTCCTATACTGGTTAGAAAAGAACCAATTACATTACCAAACAAGTCCTAAGATGGAAAGAACTGCATTCCTTGTTGTTTTTAGTGTTATGTGCTGGTCTCTCTAGAAACATAGGAATGAAGTTAGTTCTCAAGAGACTACCCTTAAATCAGCTAGGTCCTTGATTTGTCTAATTATCTCTCTGGTTTTATATTGGACATGACACTCCAAAAACCAAACAGAAGATCAGGAAAAACACACAGACATGGTTGTCAAGGGAGGAGATGATGGATGCTATTGCTATCCCCTTGCGAGTTATATTACCAGCTGTAGAAGAAGACGATATTTCATTTCAGCTGTTAGAAGACTCATCCACTAAGAGCTCTTAATAACACCACTTGTGCTTGTGCTATGTTCCAATCTTTAGTAATAGACTGATAGCCTTATACTCTAGTTATTGGGTTTTTTGGTTAGTTTGCTCATTAGTTATAGGTTGTTTTGAAGCAGGGAGGTATTAGCCTTCAGGCAGGGATTATCCTGTGTGTATGGACACTCTTTGTTTATTTATTAATGAAATTGAGCCTCCAGCCTTTTTAACCAAAAAATCAAAATTCAGTAAGCAGAAAGTGAAATAAAAAATTAATTTTAAACTATAACATTCCTTTAAACTAGAAGTGAAATTATTTGTCAAAATATTATTTGGTAGAAATAAATTTTTTTTTAAATTCGGGAAATATCATTTTCAAATAAAATTTTTATTTGCAAACTATTTAATATTCCTGAAATATTTGAATTTAAAAAATATAGAAATGTCTCAGTATGATGTATATTAAATCCGGAAGTCAATAAATTTAAGATTTAGTCGTAATTTATATTAGTTCATACTTGATATTTTCTATATAATCAATTATTATTTTATGAAACAATATTTTGCGCTAATTTTAAGCTTTTAATCCAAACGGGATGGATCTTAAAATAAATAATCTTGATCTTTTGGCAATCAGAAAAATAAAATAACTTAAAATCTAACAAGAAAGGTATAATTTATATAATAAGAGTTGGGCTAGGTACTTCGTGAAGTAAAGTGAGTGTTTTACTTCACGTCTATTTCTTTAATTTCAAAGTTTAAAATATCAATCCGAACCTTTCAAGTTGATCTTCATATTAAATTGTAATTGGGGACCAAATTTTACAATTTTTAGAAATTTTTTACTATTTTTTTTGGAATTTTAAAAATTATTGATTTTCAGAAAAACCGTGACCATAAAAAATCAGTTATTTTAAAAAAAAAATTTCAAACAATTGTAAAATTTGGTCTCCAAGCACAATTTAATATGGAGATCAACTTGGACAGTTCGGTTCGACATTTAGAACTTTGAAATTGAAAATATAGACGTGAAGTAAAACACTCGCTTTACTTCGCGAAATACTGTAGCCCAACTCTATATAATAAATATATTATATCTATCAACATAGTAAAACTTAGCTCATGTTTTGTTGTTCACTAAGTAATTTAAATATTTTTTTCAAAAATTTGAAGTTCATAATTATTGTCGTATTATGAACTATACTCAAAATCTCGAATTGTCTCAAAATAAAATAAGTGACAAAATATTTCTAAATATATCAAATAAATATTTTGACAAATTACTTCACTTCTAATTTGTATAAAATGTCAAATTTAATAAATAAATATTTATGAATATTTAAGAGCTAGTATTTAGTCTAGTGGAAGAGATATGGAATTTAGGCTCAGCTCCAGAAAGGGGGAACGGAGGGGAGGGAATGGGAGGGCGGGGGAAAGTAACACCGAAGGGAAAGTAACACTGAAGGGAAAGTAACAAGGCAGAGGAAAGCTGTTACTCTAGACCGACGAAATTCGTACCCTCCAAATTGGGGTGTAGCGGAAGGGAGAAAGACCTCATCGTAACATTTTACTGAGTTTGACCTTTTCCCGCCTCCTTATATTTCTTCTTTCGTTTTCTCTCCATTCCACAATTTACTGAGTTATGCTTGCCTTCTTCTCAGCTGTCTACTTGCTTTTCACCTGCGTAAGATTTCAAGTTTTTTTTTGCTTTGCTTTGTCCATTTTTCTACCTATTCTATTTCAAGTTGAAGAATGTGCTGAGGATTTTATAGCTGATTCAAATACCTGTTTGTAGTTATTTTGTCTCTTGGTTTTGACCTATTTGTGAATATTGAATTTGTTGATTAATGTGTTCAATATATAAATATTATGATGCATATAAGTTGTTCGATAAAATGACCATTAGCAAGAAAATACAAATGAACTTGATATTTGTATAAGAAAATCCACTATTTTCTCAATTTTACCATTCTTGTATAATCCATCTATAAAATGCTATAAGTTACGGCATCACCCTTTAGAAATCATATCATATAGAAAATATATTGCTTTGTCAATTTCACCTCTTTTGCACAGCTTCTCATGACATCAGGTTGATGCCCTTTGGAAAATCCATTGCTTTCTCAATTTCACCTTTCTTGCACAGCCCCCACATAAGGGTGCTGTCTAAAGGCTAATGAAGTGATGATGTTGATCACATAGTATCTACTAATGAAGTGATTTTAGAAAGCTACACCCCGTCTACAAATGAAAGCTCTCCAATACTCAATAGGCAACCTGAAGGTAGAATGCAACATCTAAAGGCTCATTCTTTTGGACTTCTTTTCTTACTTTTCATGGAACCATATTAAACACCATCTAAAGGTTATGCATTTCTGAACCCTTTGCAGGTAGTTCTCCAACACTTAATAGGCAACATGAAGGTAATTCTTCCAACAAAAAAGCTAAGACCAAGGAATTGATAGATGATGATATTTTAATTTTGAAAGAATCATTCCAAGTTATTGCTGATGCTATCTTGAAATCAACTAATGATCTTGTCAAATCTCAACCAACGCCTCCAATGCCAAAGAGTGAAATTTGGAATATGTTGGTGGAGCTAGGTGTTGATGAACAAGAGATAATGAAGGTGTATATCTTTCTAGGCAACAATCCCAATATGTTAGATGTTTTCCTTGGATGTCCCGTTGGTAAGCGCAAGAGACTTTTAGAATTTATGTCATTCGATTAAGGTATTTGAACTACTATCCTTTTGTCTGATGCTATATATATATGCATCATTTTTGTGGATAAAGACTTGTGAATGTATATATTTTGTGATAGAAGGTGATAGTTTTTGTATTGAGAAAGATATATTTTGTGAAAGAACTTTGATATATTTAAAGACTTTATTATGCTTGATTATGCTTTATGCTTGATTGTACTTGATGATGCTTTATTATACTTGAAAGAACCTTGATGTATTTTGTTTGTACTTTTGGTATGATCTTTGATTTTTGACTTTGGGAGGACTTGCTTGTAAGTTAACAAAATTTTTAAGGACTGATGTGTAACTTTTGTAGATGTGTAGCTGTTACATATATTTTTATTCAACTTATTTTAATTCATATATAGTATGACTTGTTTATGCTTCTTAGAGCTTATTTTTGTACTATTCAATGACATAAAAGACAGAAGATGAAATTTACTGAAGACAGAAGATTCTTTTCTTTGCTTGTGCGTTATAATATGGTTTCTCTAAGTCAAGTCCATAAAGGGCAATTATGGTATTTGCTTTTGTTCAAATCTGCTCTCTTTTCTGTGTTCAAATATGATATTTGCTTTCTATTTACTTGATTGTGTTTGTTTATACTTTTGCAAACTTAGTCTGTACCAGTCCAATTCTGTACTGGTAGGATCATGGCTGTTGCCTAAATCAAAGTTACAATTATTCTTTAATTTTAGATTTTTTTTGTTAATTCATTTCAATCTTCTATGTTGTAAACTTGATTTTAGAATAAAAATGAACAACGTAACAGATGTGCTTAGATTCTTTCTTTTTGTATGAAGATTTGTTTATTTTTATATGAAGCCAATACAGTGCTTAGAGAGACGATGTATTGTTAGTATTACGATATGTGCCTTGTGCTTGTTAATTTGACTAAAGAATTTAGCTACTTGCTCTTAGTTCTTGTAAAAGTGTTTTTTTGTCTTTTTTTCGATAAAGAAGTTAATTTTTGAATGTTTGTGTTGGGAGTATTTAAGTACAGAAGCAATGAATGAGCATATATCATGCAAGGGGTAAAATAGTCACAATAAATTAAATTAAAATATTACATCTCACTCTTTCTTTCCTTTATGTGCTTTCTTGGAGCAAGTAACTACATAAAAAAAATCCCCTACCTTCCCAACCCCTCCCCTCCCTCTCTTAATACTGGAGCAGGCTTGATCTCCATCTTTCTTTAAAAAAAGTATTTCTTAATATTTTTTTTTTATTAGTTGTTACAATATGAAAAAAATGAGTTTTTGTGAATAATAGGCTAATATCAAGTTTCTTTTGAATTTACTAGTATCATGGCGGTGCGTTATAACGGAGACATGTTATTTGAGAATAAAAAAATACCTACAAAATGACATATTTTCATAAAAAAACAGACTAATAAAAAAAATAATTATTCAACAATAAAAAAAAATAGACCAACATATTCTCCTACAAATGTAAAGCTTATTTTTGATAACATACCTATGAGCTTCCTATGAGCTTCTTTTTACTGATACGTAATAGTTTTTTGTTTGTTTGTTACATTGCTTGATGGAGAAACAAGATGAAAAAAACTTTAAAATAAGTTGTATTGTCATGTCACATTTTTTTTTCATATTATGACTCTTCTTATTGTTATAAAGGTTATCATCCTCTCTATAAGATTTATATACATTTCTGTACTTAAAATAAATAAATAATGATGTTTTTTTTTATATGATATAAAAATGACAAATGATATTTTTATATGATATAAAAATGAAAAGAACTGAAGACATTACCAATCAATACAAAAAATTCTTAAATGACGTTTAAAAAATTATAAATAAATCATGATTAAAAAAAGACAGACTAAATAAACTTGTGTCGAGTACGTATCTAAATAAATTTAGACTTTTACATGTAAATAAATATATAACAAAAATGCATAATCAAAAGAAAACATACTATTTGATTGCTGATATTTAACCACATTCGTTGATAAATGAGGACATTTATGTACTTCATATTAGAATAAAGAAACACAAATTATAAAAAAATTCATCTCTTAAATGCTTAATGTAATTCCTGGGAAAGAAAGGTACAACGTTATGAAAATAAATTTCAAATAGTAGTGTGATATGAATTCCAATGGTAGTGGGGAAGTGAATGAGGATTAATATTGGTAGTTACAAAATGAATGAACCATCTATTATATTCATAACATTCTCTCTCTATGTTTATTACATAAGAATACGTCTCATTAAAATCTTACTAGAAAAAATCCTATGCGATAAAAATCTTGTGAAAAAAAAAAAATACATTGTTCTTTTTAACACACAACTACAACCTTACCAGGGGTTTTAGGAAGACCCAATGGAAAAACCATGGTTAAGGAAAAATGTAGTGCATATTAGTTCCCTCTCATGATAACATCAATTAAGATCTTTAAATCGATAAACTCTATTATTACGAACTAGCTTTTCGAATATTGCAGTAGGGAGCACCTTAGTGAATAAATCTGCTAGATTCTCACTTGAACAGATTTGCTGAACATTAATAGTATTATTATTTTGAAGATCATGTGTGAAAAATAATTTTGGTAAAATAGGTTTTGTTCTATCTTCTTTAATATATCCTTCCTTTAATCAATGTTGTAAAAAATGGTCTTAACGACAGCTAAACCGTTACGAATACACTAATCGGAGGTATGTTAACAGATTTTTCCGATTAATCGACCGATTATTCCCAATCATTTTGTTTATTCTCATTTAATCGTCCGTTTATTCCAATTTATTTATGTTTATTCTAGCGAATATTTATTTTCGCATTATTTTTTTTTTTATGTGACTGTGTGTGATAATAAGTTTCATAGATCTTGTATTGTGATTTTATTCGTACTTGAATATACATCCAATATTTTTTTATATATATATTTTTTCTTCTTACTTTGAAATTGATTAATTTTTCTATTATTTATATAGCATATATTTTTCTTACTTACTAATATAATTTTTTTAATTAGTACAACATGTTTATATATGAGATTTAGTTATTATCATAAACTAAATTTAGTGATTTTTGTATTGGAATGTCTGATTTCTTTCAAATAATATGTTATTAGTATTTGAAAAGGCTTAATTTTCGAATTTATTTTTGCATTAAATAAATGTGTTACTTACACATTTGAAATGTGTATGTGTTGTTAAGAAGAATAAACGTAGTGTCATATTATAATAATAGAACTAAGTTAAGTTAAGTTTATTTGATAAGTTTGATGAGTTAAATAAACTTTTTTTTAATAAATTATAAATATATACAAATAATTTTAAAGAAAACAATTAATAGGCCTCATAATTATGATTAATCGACATCATAACGATTAATTGCTTGGCGATACCCCGTCCGTCCAATGAGCGTATATCGTTATTTACAACACTTTCTTTAATTGAGAAATACATACAGTATTATCTTCATATATAATCGTCGGGATCATTTCTCCATAATACAAGCCACATGTCTGATGAATGTGCTGAATCACATATCTTAACCAAACATATTATCGGCTTGCTTCATGTATTGTTAAAATTTATACATGATTAGAAGACGTGGTTGTTATAATTTGTTCCACAGATTGCCACGAAATAGCTATTCCATCACATGTAAACAAATAGCCCATTTGAGATCGGCTATTATGTGAATAAGACAAATATCCAACATCCACATAACCAATTAAATATGATTTGGATAAATGCAAAAAGAACAAACCCATATTCATTGTACCTCAGAGGCAACGAATTATGTTTAATTCCATTCCAACGTCTCAGGTAGGAGAAAAACTATATCTTGCTAATAAATTTACAACATATGGTATATTCAATCTTGTATATCCAGCAAGATACATAAGTGTTTATATTGTACTAAAATATGATATTTTGGAACCAAGTAGTTCTTTTTCATTTTCTCGAGGTCCAAAATGTTCTTTGTTCGCATCTAATGATCTTACAACCATCGGAATGCTCAATGAATGTGATTTATCCATATAAAATATTTGTTTATAAACCAATTTCCAGTACAGGTGCAAGTACTTGTTAAAACAATTACAAAATTGTGATAAGTAACATTGGATTAAATATTTTGGCGTGTTCAATTTTTTTTTAAAGTAGGTAAATTTGAACCATCTATTTAATTGCTTATATGTTTCACAACAACTTCACTGCAGAAAAGAAGTAAATCTACTCTCCCTGAAATTTTACAACCCGCAAGCAAAGTCTCTGAGAACTACTATTAGATAACAAATAGAATCCAAAACAGAGTACTATAAGCATTAAGAGAATATGGCAAATTCAAATGAATCATTGATGCAACAACCTTTATTCTGTGTAAGGTATGAAACGTAGGAAAACCTTTCTATTTCACTCCCAAAACCTGAAAATTCGTTTTGTCAGCAAGAGAGAAAAAGTAGGTATGATTTAGATGCATCACATTGATAATCAAGAGAAGCTATATCTATGGCCACAATGTTTTGGTGTAGTTCTCAAATATTTATTCCAAAAGATGTGCGCTTTGGTAGTGATTGACGGCATCCTTGAGAGTCTCTTCTAATGGCCTGAATTTCCATCCTAGCAATTGAAGCTTCTTAGAGTTATAAACCTTCCCCCCTCCTACTTCTACAATGCTAAATCACAAAAATAGTATATGGTCAATTAAGTAAAATTCATGGTCCTTTGCAAATTACAAAGCCTCCTAGAAGTAAATTGTTCATCACAACTCAACAAGATTTCTTCCCATTCAATTCAAATAATTTTGGGTATCACTAAAAGCCATCGATTTTATTGATTTTTTTTTAATTTTGATTCATTTGGTTTAGTTCAATTAAAATTTGAAAAATGAGAAGTATTTCTTTTAAATCAGGTTAAGTTTGACAAAAATATACAGAAGACATGTTTGAAGTCAAACTAACCTAACAGTTAAGTACTACTTCAAAAGATCAAAAACAATTTGGTTTAATTCACGCAAGCAAAAAAACCTGTGCTCTTTTCCATGTACCACAAAATATTACATGCAATTGACAAAAGAACCCAGAATCTTGTGTTTTTTGCCAGTGAACCAGTAAACATTTATAATCCATAGCAGTTTCAGAACTTACTTTTTAGGATAATTATAATTTGGAAAGAGGCGCTTGAGAAGCCCAATCAAGTCCCGTGTATTAATGGCATGTGAGCTGGCGATGTGCCGACCTGATGCCTCCTTTTTTTCATACACCAAAAGCAATGCCTCTGCCAAATCTCTTACATCCACTACATTTCTAGTGGTATTTTCTACTGTTTCACGGGTTCCTGTCCAAGTTCCCAGTTTAAGAAAATTAATAATTGTAGTAAATTTTTGTTGCCAAATAAAAGGACATTTTTACTTTTATGTATTCAAGTTTGGCATTTTCATGTGTGACCCCTCAAAACTGCAAACACAACTAAAACCTGTGAAATACGAAACTTGGAATCGCCACTGATGTAGCCTCTAAAACTTCAGAACTAATGTAACCTTTAAAATATCATAATTATAAAGTATACACCTCCCTTCATAGAAAGAAGAGAAGGCTAGGTATTGTGTTCCCACAAAATTTGGACATGAATGAACGAGAACTACCAATATACATGAGAGATATCTAGATCAGGACAGAGAATATAGGAATTTAATGATACATCTCCATAAATATGTGGGGGGTAATTTTGGCACTGTGTCAACAAAATCACATGTGGATTATAGGTGATGTCAATTAATAATTCATCAAGAAGATATAAAATGTTTATATTTCTGAAATACTTATACCTCAGGATTTAATCAGTGCATATTTTGCTGGTCATATATTAGATTTGAAGCTTTACAGTGCAAGAATTTATAAATTCCCATTACCTTTGAGGAGATTGATTAGAACCAGACTGCTAGCATTAATGGTTGATTGAAGCATGGGACCAATAACCAGGGTTGGGCAAACCGTCACAACATCCAATGCGGTTTTTGATGCAAAATCTAGCGCCTCTCTCTCAGCAATTGTCTTTGATAGGCAATACCAATTCTAGTAACAGGAAAAAAAATGTGGAAGTTGTGCTTTATACCAAAAATGTTTGATTAATACGTAGATTTTCTAAATTACCCAACATTATAAATATATATTCATACCCAAAAAGCCAACATTTGAAATATTTAAACTTTGCCATTAAAAGAAGAGGGTTAAGTCACTTGAAAGCAACCAATCTGCCCTCAATAACCAAACAAGTTACACAAAATTACAAGAAAATATTGCACTAGCACCATTGCAATTTAAACAGTATAACATTGAGTACTGCTTGTAGATGAGTGATGGGTGATTGGTTTTTTCATTGTTAAATTCTATAAAATCTTGGGGGAATCTACAAAATTCCTTTCTTATAATAATTATAAACAAAACAGATGAGAAACCTCAGTGGTTCTACAATAGAGCTCATCAGACCAGCATGACTCATCAAAGACCTCACTATTCCAATCTGGTTTCATGCCTATGGCAGCTCCAGCCGACACCATAACAACTCTCTTCACTTTAGCCTCGAGACTTGCCTTCAGTACATTCTTTGTACCAGTCACTGCTGGTTCAAGAACTTCTACCTTCATTCGTATAAAACATGGTTAAAGACAAATAAATCATCAAGGTTTGGGTTTCGACATTTTAGCCTCGGGTTATTTAGTATCTCAAAACAAATGGATTTGGGTAGGTATGGTTAGGTTATTAAAATTCTCTAGTCAGGTCAGTTTTCATACATGCAAGGTTAGGGTCAGGTTCAAATTCAGGCTGCACAGGTGTAACTTTCTCAACCAGTAGGCCAAGTACAATACAGATTCTGGATTAATGTACTGAATACTGATAATGGCAAGTACAGGATTCCACAATCCACAGTGTAGACATATATACCTCTGGATTGGGAACTTTAGAGGAAGGGACGGGACTAGCTACATGGAAGACCCCTTCACAACCTGCCACAGCGGATACAACACTAACAAAGTCAAGTAAATCGGCCTTAAAAAGTATGAGGTTTTCTGAGGCGTTCTCCAGTCTCTTAAGGTGTGCATACTTCTCATCTGCTGCAAACCAAAATTCAAACACAAGTTCTGTTTACATAAAAAAAGTTATCTCTAAAATAATGTTTTTTTAAGATTTCATGCGAGTTGTGATGGAATTTTATTTGTTAAGTTAAACTAGGAAGAAAAAAACAGAGAAAGATAAATTGGTCCTAAACAATGAGATAGACAAGTAAAAGAAATTTACCAAATGGACCACAGAGACACAGAGTTCACAAATTTGGATGATATACGCTGTTTTACACAAACTCAGTTCAGTCAAAAAGTAACAAAAAATACTGATAACATTGCTCCAGCCTCCAGGTAGGAGGCGAGCGTAGTTCCATCTTCCATGGTAAAATGAGTGCAAATTAAAATTAGACATTTCAGACAAGTTGAGGACATTAAAGCATGAAAGGAAAAAAGAAAGGTACACTAACAAGGATCTCTAACAGTGCCGTGAACGATGAATCCTTTGGAGAGAAGTAGCTTGACGAGCCATGAAGCAGCGAAGCCTCCTGCTCCAGTCACGCACACTCTCTTCTTCTCCATTCCTTCCCCCCTACGGTCAACCCTCTCTCTCTCTCGCTATAATAATAATAATAATAATAATAATAATAATCCCTTCTTTTAATTTTTAAGAATTAATTGGAACTTGGAAGCGTCCTCTCCTAGCAGAATTAGCCAGAAACACTCCCTCGATGACTCGATCTAGAAAAAAGCGGTACGGCGCCGCTTCTCCAACAATAACACAGGAAGAAATCCTGATTTTTCTAAATAATAATCATGCAAAACGGACAGGATCAGATCATCCAACGAAACGAATCATATATGGGCAATTGGAGAGGACACCGCTTATAATCTCTACCACATATTACATATACCCTGAGGTCTTGAACTATACACATAATATTTTTATAATCTTTTTATACCCTGAGGCCTGAGGTCTTGAACTATACACATCCGAGCACTCACCGTATCCTCCGCTGCAGATTTAATTTGCAGCATCGTGCTGCACTCTGGATGGTTCAGATTTAATCTCAGTCAGTGAGTGCTCGGATGATGGAGGGAGCAGTATTAATTTTATTTTAAAATTCGTGCTAAAATCTTATTTCGTCTGTCCGATCAAAAACGAACGGACCAAATTAAATTTGCAGCACTCTGCTGCAAATTAAATTTGCAGCAGAGAATACGGTTCTGAGTGTCGTGCCGTACTAAAATTTTCTTGAGGTTGTGACTCCTGTGCAGAATAAAACAAACATGAACAAACATGGGCCAACTTCCAATATACTTTGCAAAACTAGCTATTAAAAGAATTTATAGGCCCGTTAATTACCAATTGGTGTGGACTTCTTCACCTGGCTCCGAGTAATTCCCGGCATTTTTATTCATAACGAAAAAAAAAATATAAAATATTATTAATAATCCGACACCCGAAAATTTTGCATCCATGCCCAACCCGTCCCCCCATGGGGCGGTTTACCCCCCCCCCCCCCAACCCGCCCCCAGTGGGGCGGTTTACTATTTTTTTTTTAAATACCCTCCCTCCCCAAACCAAACCCTACCCGCCCCCCCCCCCCCCCCCCACAGCCCCCCCACCCGAAACCACCCCCAACCCGCCGGTTTTGGCCCAAAAACGTCGTTTTTTCGTCCCGAACGCGACATTTCGCACCTCTCAACCGTTCCCGACCTCTCTCTCTCTCTCTACCGCCCTCTCCCTCTCTCCCTCTCTCTACCCGCCACCCTCTCTCTCCATCTCTCTCTCCATTTCATTTTCATTTTTTCGTCCCGTCACCGCCGCGCCGTCGCTCCGAATTCATTTTCGGGTATGAAGTTATTTCTTTAACTTGTTTATAAATTATTTAGATTTTTATAAATTATTTGGAATTTTGTATAAATTATTTGAAATTACAGGATTTATATGAAATTGTTAGAAATTGCGGGATTTGCTTGAAATTGTTGTTATTGAATTTAGTAGAAATTGATTGGAATTGTTTAGGGTTGTTAGAAATAGTTAGAAATGTTTGTAAAATGGTAGAAATTTTTACAAATTGTTAGGAATTGTTAGAAATTATTAAATTAGAAATGTTAGAAATTAGAATTGTTAGAAATTATTTGATTGGAATTGTTAGAAATTATTTGATTGGAATTGTTAGAAATTAGTTGATTGGAATTGTTAGAAATTATTTGATTGGAATTGTTAGAAATTATTTGATTGAAATTGTTAGAAATTAGTTGATTGGAATTGTTAGAAATTAGTTGATTGGAATTGTTAGAAATTAGTTGATTGGAATTGTTAGAAATTATTTGATTGGAATTGTTACGCCATTATTTGATTGAAATTGTTAGAAATTAGTTGATTGGAATTGTTAGAAATTAGTTGATTGGAATTGTTAGAAATTATTTGATTGGAATTGTTAGAAATTAGTTGATTGGAATTGTTAGAAATTATTTGATTGGAATTGTTACGCCATTATTTGATTGAAATTGTTAGAAATTAGTTGATTGGAATTGTTAGAAATTAGTTGATTGGAATTGTTATAAATTGTTTGATTGTGAATAGAAATTGGTTATGATTGAAATTAGGTTTAAAAATTAGATGGGAACTTGAGAAAATAACAGAGTTGAAATTTAATTGAGTGGAATTAAGTTGTACAATCTCATAGGAATTTTTAAATAGAATTGTTAGAAATTGGTGTTATAATTTTTAAACTTGATATTTTCAAATGCAGCATGACTAGACATCGACGTGAGCGACCACGAGATACGTCGGAGCCATCACCAGCTCACACCGATCCCACTGCGGAGGGTGTCGATCCATGGGATGGCGCACCACATCGTGCAGATACGTTCAGTCCTCTCATGTGGGTCCCTCACAAGATTCACCGTGTCTCACTTGCATCGATAGAGGTACGTTTCAAACAACAAATAGTTATTCAGTTCCACTGGTCTAAAACATTGATAAATGCAGGATGAGTCCATGTTGACGGTGCGGCACCGCTCGCCGGAGGTACTGTATGTCGCAAATCCACTGATGGATCGGTACCTCATTAACCTCGGGTTATACCAGCTAGCCACAATGAAACAACCACGGCGGATTGACCAGGCACTCATGTGCAGTCTCGTAGAGAGATGGCGACCTGAGACCCATTCATTCCATCTCCCGGTGGGGGAGATGACAGTAACCCTACAGGACGTGAGTGCCTTATGGGGTCTGCGGATCGATGGTGATCCGGTAGGGGGTGTCTCGGATCATCAGACACTCCAGACGTTGATCCCAGAGCTGTTGGGTGTGCATGTGGAGGGGGTGGCAAAGAAGCTAAAACGGAAGAATGAGGACGATGATGAGAAGTTCTCCCAGTACTGCATCAGTCTTAAGGCTCTCCGCCAATATGCCGTCGAAATTGCCATTACCCCATTCACGTCTAACGTGGAGCATGTCAAGAAGTAATTTCTAAGTCCATTACATTACATTAAAAATATTTTTGAAAAAAATAAACAGTTATTTACTTTCTCTTGAAACTGTAGGTATGTTAGGGCATTCGTGCTTGACTTATGTGGTACCACGATGTTTGTCGATTCTAGTGGCGACTCGGTTCCGATTATGTTCCTCCAGCAGCTGGAGCTACTCGATAAGCAATCGCGGTGGAACTGGGGTGGAGCCGTGCTTGCATGTTTGTACAGAGGACTGTGCCACGCTTGTCTGGTAAGTCTTCTTCAATTAATGTTATTTACGGTTTTTTTTATTTGATAATAACAAATACACATCTACAATTTCAGAGAGGCAGCCAGCAGTTCAATGGGCCACTCCTTCTACTACAGCAATGGTCCTGGTCGCACCTACCGGTCTGCCGACCCGAAATTCCATCAAATGTGAAGTGGCAAAGGGGCTCCGACATCGAGAAAAGCCCTCCATATGGCGCCATATGGGGTAGCCGCCTCCGCTATTTTAACACGCTGAGGGGAGGGACGGCGGGTATCTCGTACGTCCGAAATCAGCTCCAACTGTTGCACCATGCAAACATCGAGTGGTTCCCGTATCGGCCGTGGTACTGGGCTAGGATATTCTGTCGCTTGACGATGGAACAGAGGGATCTCGGTTTATATCGGGGTCCGGTCGTTTGTTACTGGATAGTTGAGTATCACTATCCTGATCGGGTTCCTCGTCAGTTCGGCTTCGATGCCTTCATCCCAGATGACCCGATACCTGGTGAGGATGAGACGGAGAAGTTGCACAAGTAAGTAATACACACCCAAATATTGATATTATTTTACAAATTGTATCTAACTAACTTATAATGCAGTACCTTCCATAAGAAGCCAGAGGTGGATTGGAGCGGCTGCCATTTAGCCCACTATAGGATTGCCCGCACGCCTGAGAACCACTTGTGGGTCCCGCCTGACCCGGCAGACGTCAGTTTGGGAGCGGGACCATGGGCATTGCGATATATGGTCTGGTACCAGCGGTGATGCATGAATTCGGTGTACTTACAGGGCGACTACGGTGATTCTCTTCGGCGGAGAATGATGGGTGACGAGAGTAAGACCCATTTGCCATGAGGCCCGACCAGTACTCGAGCGGTAAGTAATAAAGATTACTTGTAGTATTAGTTTTTTCCATACAACTTATTTTCTAATTAATCGTTATGAACAGGTACTAACGGGGATCCGAGGAGTTGCACACAGCTTGGTGTGCATGGCGAAAAAAAGTTTTCGGGTGTTCGGGTGTACTATGCTGCATCACACTGCTCCGATCGTCGAGGATTCCCAGTTCGATGGACGCCTCATTGGCATGTTGCACGACGCTGGTGAGAACATCAACTGGCGTGAGATCAAGAAAGACTCACCAGCGCCGAACCAGCCAAATCAAGAACGAAAATTAGTATACGACGATGACCTACCACCACCCCCCGAAGGTATTATAAGTTAAATTATTTTACCATACACGTCAATTTTGTTTTACAAAGTGTGTTCTTAACAACTTCAACTCAAATGTTGCAGAAGACAACCCGGATTGGGCGTTCCACGATTGGGTGCTCGACAACAAAAAATGGCACGCCTACTACAATAAATTTAATGTGCCGGTGCAGCTTGGCGAGGTAAGCTGGTTTGTCTCTGTATAAATTAAATTTTCGTTATTTTCATAAAGAAAAACTAACATTATATAACTGCAGGATGGAAATCCTATGTGGTGTGCTGAACCCACTTTCACTGCGGCAGACTTTGGCCTCACCGCCACCGGTGTAGAGGATGTCACCGGAGCCACACCATCGATGCCACCCCCCAGGCAGCACGACCACGAGGCTAGTGGCAGTGGGGTACAGCAGCCCACTGATGCTTGGGAGACTGCTGCGTTCAGGACACAGCCTCCGAGCACATATACTGGAGACTGGGAGTTCGATCCATGGGAGACGGATCCATCACAGGGTACTCAGTATGATCTATTACCCGATTCATACCGACGATCCACGGGCACAATGCAGGAGGACATGCATGTGGATCCGACTCATAACGAGGATCCTCCACAGCCACGGAGGAGGCGTGTGCAGCGACAAAAGACCCGCACGCAGCCGCCGAGGGCGTGCGGGGCGGCTCCCAGACTGTCATTGTCCGGTCGTCGTCCTCCTCGTTGATAGTTTTTTATATTTCATATTGTAGACCTGACAGTAGTATTTTTATATTTCCGTTTCTATATTTTATGTTGATTAGACGTTATTTGCTGATTTTATTCACTTTGTTTTCGTTTCTATATTTTATGTTGATCAGATGTTATTTGATTATTTTGTTCACTTATGTTTTAAACTATTCACAAATCATAAAATCCATCGTATTAAAAATATAAACAAATACATAAATAAATCCATCGTATTAAATAAAATAAAAAATAGTAAACCGCCCCACTGGGGGGCGGGTTGGGGGGGGGGGGGGGGGGTTAAACCACCCCATGGGGGGGCGGGTTGGGCATGGGTGCAAAACTTTCGGGAGTCGGGTTATTAATAATATTATATTTTTTTTTTTTGTTATGAATAAAAATGCCGGGAGTAATTCTCCATATGATATGTGTCGTCGTTGTCACTCTTCACTATTCTTAATTTTATCTTCATTTCCGAGTACGCTTCGACAAGGAATTGACGATGCAATCATTATCAATCTATTTTTGTTAATAGCATGTGTAAATAATAAATCTGTGTTGAGAAAGAGGAGGTAGAACAATTGGTTAAGAAAACAATTCTAGAACTGTTGGTTATTTAAAGTCGAGAGTTTGATTTTTCCTTTTAACTTTGCAGTCTCTGTGAAGGTATCCAAAAAAAAAATATGTGTATGTTTCTATCTATCAATTAAGTCTTCATGTAAAATTAACAATGAAAAAGTAACAAAATTAATTAAAAAAAAAAGAGTGAGGTTATGATAATATTATGGATCAATTCGTATTATGGATCCATATATCTATTTGTGAAGTTTAAACAGACGATCCAAACTGTTAAACATAATCTTCATATTTACTTTGAGACCAAATTCGTGTTATGAATCCATATATCTAGCGGTCTAGCCCGTGGCCCATGTTAAGAAACGAGTCTATATCATGTGAGGTAAGGTAACATTATAATGATGTTTAGATTGGGATTGTTTGATCAGAATCCGGAACAAAACAATTTATGGTAGAAGAGTAGAACTAGGGTGTGATGTTGGATCATTCATTTTTTTTAATCTATTTTGACTGCTTGATTTTGTACTAATGAATTCAAAAAATTCAAAATTTTATATGTACACGTATCACTCGTGAAGTAGATCGGTTTTAACAGTTTAAAATGTATCCCCATGACATATCAAATTACAAAATTTGATTCTTACAGAGCACACCAAGCTGGGTAGCCTTTCCAAAGCCTAAAATTGGTTAAATTTCAGCTAAGACACATAAAATCTATCTCATTGCAATATTGCATTCTTCTTCTTGTTCTCTTTGTTTTTTGTTTGGGCGGTTTTTATTTTTTTGTTTGAGGGGGGGGGGGGGTTGTGTGTGTATGGGCTATTATTTGGATAGCCAGTATACGATAAGAAAGAGAGTGCATGCAGCTATCACTGCTGAAAGGATTATAGTGTCCTTCGACTTCTTTCTTTTAATTGCACCTGCATGAGAGAGAGAGAGTTTAGTCGAGATAAGCACAAAAAATTCATTAAAGCAGTATGCTAGTTTAACTCATGGTCAGTTCATATAAATAATGCACTATCATAATAGAGCTGATTAGATGCCGCAAGTGTTGTAATAGGTCTATCAGTACATAGCAAGAGGGATGACCCTTTGTCAAACTTCACAAAAAAAAACAGGCATTCTTATTTGACAAATTTTCCAAACAAATGGTGAACAGTAAACTGTGGTAGAAAGGTAAACTCATAGCAGGATAATTTACCAAGAAGTCCTCTTATGACAGGGAACTTTTCGCCCAATTTCTTGACTTTTCCTTGAACATCTCCAAATAAACTGCCTTGCGAAGATAGCACTGCCCTTGTGGCTTGTGCTTGGCCTATAACCTCATCTATCTAATTTAATGGGATTTTATTTAAAAAGTGAAAACAAAACTCTCAGTTAGTTAGCGGTTAATTTGTTTTCAGGCGGATTAACCAATTCCACCAAGAGTGTGGCTAAATTGTTTCCGGTAGCACTTCGACCGAAGTGCTACCGGGGCCATATCTTAGTATCTGATGTTCAAACAACAAATCCAAACCATTAGATGTTCAATCTATATTAAAATGTGCTTGGAGACCAAATTTTACATTTTTTGAAATTTTTTTGCTATTTATTAAGCTGGTTTGAAAATCGCTGTTTTCAATGCTCCAGAAATTCAATAAAAACAGCGGTTTTCAAACAAGCTTAATAAATAGCAAAAAAATTCCAAAAAATGTAAAATTTGGTCTCCAAGCACATTTTAATATAGATTAAACATCTAACGGTTTGGATTTGTTGTTTGAACATCAGATACTAAAATATGGCCCCGGTAGCACTTGGCCGAAATGCTGCCGGCAGCAACTTAGCCGGACTCTTCCACCAAACCCAAAGGTTACCATAATATCCTTTACTGACACAAACTTAAACCACAATAAACTGAAAAAAGAACCAAGAAAACTGTTGTCTGGATAGCATTCATGCCCTACTGTACTCCCTGAGTGAAAACTAATAAATAAAACTAGAAAATGTTTATACTTGAGATATACTGCTATGGATGGAAGCTCTCTCTCTTAAAAGATGAACGCGTGGTGACATCCCTCCTGATGCCTGTGCAATGCAGTTATCATGTCTTAATCACAAACAAAATATGGAAAACCAATGGTGCAATAAATAAAATCTGGGAGATGAAAACTAGGTAATTCTAATACAAATCTAACCTTGGATTCAGTGATGTCGTCCCGAACGGAGCTGAGAAGCTCAGCATGTTCCCTCATTAAGTTCAAGTTACCTTTTGTTCTTCTAAATTCCTACAAAATATAGTCAAATATTTAAATATATTATATCCCACCTTGTTAAAAGGAAAAAAAAAAAGGGTCTGTTTTGTCATGCTGAAGTATAGCCATGTACTAGGACACAGGTACCACATCTGACTCTTACAGTGCCCAGAGAGAAGTTCTAAATAAACCACAACTCATTAATATAAAAAATAAATCAAAATATTGAAACAAGAATGTACAGGCAGGACAAAGTTTAAACTGAAATAACTGGTATCGTCTATCATACAGGTACTAGGTATGATCATATGAGTGTCACAGCCAGCCGTTAATAAGTAATTACTATTTTTCATATGAGTGTCACATCACAGAGAAGCAACACCTCGCACATCCCCTCTCAACCTCAAAAAAAAAAAACTGCCGACAAACATAGATACATGAGTTGCACAGACTGACAAAAAGACAGTACACTAACCGACGCACCAACCCACCAACAGACAAACAGAGTACAATCATCCCAGGAATGCACTTATACCCACAATAACTCAAAAGTTATACAATGAAATGAACCTGAGAGAACTCATGGAGAATATCTCTATGGCGTGCAAGCTTCTGAGTGACAGAGGTGGTGGGTGCTGATGTAGCCGCACATCTGCTCATAGCATCATTTATATCTTGCAACTTTTCCAGCAGAGACTGTATCTCCATCTCCATTGACTTCCATGAACGGCTTGACCCTACCTTTGGCGAACCTGGGTCAACAAAACCTGTTTTGCAATTTGTACCGGTCAAATGTGTCAGTTGGGTCAACATAACCTTACCTTTGAATGACACCAGGTTCACACTCTACTCAATTTTTCTACCATTCGGTACTTGTTATGTACTGCTCTATATAAATCTAATTAGCAACTTCCTTTCAAAGAGAAACTCATCAAGGTATTGAAGAAAGGAAAACGGTCTAGTATCCAGGTTAGGCACTACACCCAAAGAAAACTTGGTAAAAGGTTCATTTCCAGTTAATACTCTAAAAGTTAAATTACTGTGAATCAATGAATTAAGAATATGTGTACCAGTCTATTGCATTTTGATTGGACATATACCATGCTGGCATTTTGATTGGACTTATATATGATTTTATAATTTAGAGTAAAATGCTATGGGTACTATAAAACTGACCCCATACACAACATGAAAAATTTATATGATTGACCCTCATTCCCGTTTGACCCCCTGTAGCTTGAACAAATGACCTACGTGTTGGTTAGTATACAACAAATTGGCATCATTTTAGTTCAAATATGTTCCATGCTGTATAGTGCATTAGTGCATGCTTCCTAATTGAGGATCACATCACAAGTTACAACAAGATTTCTAGAACAGATGATCAAAGACACTGCCATTTCCCTATAGACTATAGAGGGTGTGTCAAGTACCGTCAAGTGTAATGGAGATAGGGGAATTGCTATGGAGCATTTAAGTCATCAACAAAAGGAAAATTATGACATGACATCTTCGAATGAATGTCGGATCTTGCCCTCTAAAAAAAGGGTGACTTAGACACAAAAAATAAAGATCGAGTGGAGCAAATTATGTAGACAAAATTGAAGAAAAGACAGTTTTTCAACATTCTCTTTCAACTTGATAAATTACCAAGTAAAAGCACCCGACAAAGCTCAGTAATTACCCAGATTCAAATGCCTCATGAGTCATGCCAAGAGATTCACTCAGAGTCGCAAACCAATGCAAAATTACACCAAATAAAAATTCATTAAGTTAAGTAGCAGTTTGTTTAAATACCTTGAGAAGAGGGGTTGAATCTGGCGGCCAGGCGAGCGTAGGAGGAGAGCATGACATCGAGATCTCCTTCCACCTTTCGCGCCTCCTTGCGAAGTTCCTCCCACGAATCGTCGATCGAAATTGATATCGAATCGCGCATCATTTTGGTCACGGTAACGACAAAACCCAATCTCCGTGTTTCCTAAATAAATCAATTTAATTATAAGAGGTCACTCCATCTAGCTCGGGAGAAGATGACCAGTGGGGAAGGTAAGGTAACTGGGACTGGGTAGAGAGAGAGAGAGAGAGGAGAGATCTCGATGTCATGCTGATTTAGAATTACTCAACTCAGAATTCATATCACCTGAGGTAACAGAAATTTCAAGTTTAGACACAGACCGTCCAATCTTCTTTCACAAAAATCAAAGGGGAAGCGGATTCTGATCTCAATATATATAATCTGATCGGACGACCCATATATAATCTCAATTAATCTGTTACCTCAGAGGATTCGGACTCACTCAATTAGGGAAAATTTATAACGTTGTCCCTTTCTTTCCTAGGAATTACATTAAGCGTTTAAGAGATGAATTTTTTTATAATTCGTGTTTATCTGTTCTTATATTAAGCACGTAGATGTCCTGATTTGTCAACAAATGTAATTAAATATCAGTAATTAAATAGTCTGTTTTCTTTTGATTATGCATCTTTTTTATATATTTATTTACGTATAAAAGTCTATAGATATGTACTCACCACACATACTCGACACAAGTTTATTTAGTCTGTCTTTTTTTAATCATGATTTATTTACATTTTTTAAATGTCATTTAAGAATTTTTTTGTATTGATCGGTAATGTCTTCAGTTCTTTTTATTTTTATATCATATAAAAATATCATTTGTCATTTTTATACCATATAAAAAATATCATTTGTCATTTTTATACCATATAAAAAACATAATTTGAAAAGAAGAGCCATATAAATCTTATAGAGAGAGGATGATAATTCTTATAATGATAAGAAGAGCCATAATATGAAAAAAAAAAATGTGACATAACATGACAATACCACTTATTTTGAAGTTTTTTTTCCTCTTGTTTCTCCATCAAGCAACGTAACAAACAAACAAAAAACTATTATGTATCTGTAAAAAGGAAGCTCATAGTCATAGGTATGTCATTAAAAATAAGTTTTTTTTATTATTGAATAATTATTTTTTCATTAGTTTATTTTTTTTATGAAAATATGTCATTTTGTAGGTATTTTTTTATTCTCAAATAATATGTCTCCGCTGCAACGCACCGCCATGATACTAGTAAATTCAAAAGAAATTTGATATTAGCCTATTATTCACAAAGGCTCATTGATTTTACATTGTAACAACTAATAAAAAAATAAAAAAAATATTGAGAAATATTTTTTTTAAAGAAAACATGGAGATCAAGCCTCTAAATTCCATATCTCTTTTATTATAACAAAGAATTTTTTAATTCAAATTTCGAACTCATAAACTCTTATATTGAAACATATGTCTTTGCCACTAGACTAAATACTAGCTCTTAAATATTCATAAATATTTATTTATTAAATTTGACATTTTATTCAAATTAGAAGTGAAGTAATTTGTCAAAATATTTATTTGATATATTTAGATTGTGCTTGGAGACCAAATTTTACAATTTTTTGAAATTTTTTACTATTCAGTTGCAATCCGAATAGAAAATCTATATTCGGTCCGAATATGAAGTTTAGAGCATATTACCAGTTTAGAGTATATTAATAATGATAAAATACCGGTTTAAAGTATATTAACAGTGATTTATATCACATATTACCGATTTAGAATATATTAAATGTGATAAAATTACCAGTTTAGAGTATATTAACAGTGAGTCATACCACATATTACCGTATGCTTGTTTATATATACAAATTCTCATTTAAAATTCGTATATATAAATCCGAATATAAATCCGCATATGCGGCCGCATACCGAATATGCGGCCGCATACCGAATATGCGGCCGCATACCGAATATGCGGTGGCCTTCCGCATACCGAATGAGAACCGAATTTTAAAACACTGGCTATCACTAAGCCATCAAAACCAGGGGTGAATCTATACTGACCCAGGGGTAGGCAATTGCCCTACCCTGAATTTTAAAATTGAATGCTCAAGTATATGTTATTTGGCTCTTGCCCTACCCTGTTGAGCAGTGACAGAGCCAATAAGAGCTAATGCTTACTCTGGATTTTGAAACCATTCTTAGATTTTCTATTTTGTCCGATTTTCATTGAATTTCTGTCTATTTTTCAAGGAAGAAGACGATGGAATTGTGGAAAAAATATCAAATGGACATGGTACACATGAGCCAAAGAACTTATTATAAAGAAATTCTTTGAACCGAGTTTAAATAAGAAAGTAGCAGAAAGGTGAAGAGAAAGGTGGAGCCCAGAGTCAGAGTAAATGAGCAATAGCGTATCAAATTCCCTTTCTTTCCTCTTCCCGTTGCAGCCAACCCAAACAGTTCAATTCCACTTTTCTCTCTAATTTACTTTCTTCATCTCCATTCCTGTGCATGAAGGACACCTCCATTTTCTTTGATTTTTTTTGCATGTTTTTTTCTTATTTTTTTTTGTTTCTCTTTACTTTTATTTTTATTTTTTTCTATACTTATTCTCTTATTGAAAGGATGTGGTTAATCATGAGATTCATTTTATGAAAATTCTAATAGTGAACCCGATTAGCTAATGGTCTGATTGACTATTTTCTAATACTAGTACCAGCCAGTATCAATGTTATTTAGTGTACTGATGCACACAATTTTTGCCCTACCCTGACAAAAATTATGGATCCGCCCCTGATCAAAACACAGGAAATTTTGCATCAAAATGCAACTTAATGCTAAAGATTAGAATATAGCACAAGCACAAGTGGTGTTATTAAGAGCTCTCAGTGGATGAGTCTTCTAACAGCTGAAATGAAATATTGTCTTCTTCTCCTGGTAATATAACTCGCAAGGGGATAGCATCCATCATCTCCTCCCTTGACAACCATGTCTGTGTGTTTTTTTCTGATCTTCTGGTTTTGGAGTGTCCTGTCCAATATAAAACCAGAGATATAATTAGACAAATCAAGGGCCTAGCTGATTTAGGGGTAGTCTCTTGGAAACTAACTTCATTCCTATATTTCCAGAGAGACCAGCACATAACACTAAAAAAACAAGGAATGCAGTTCTTTCCATCTGAGGCAACTTTGAAACAAATGAAAAAATATCTTTCAATGATGACCACTGTTCAAAAAAAAAAATAATGACCACTGCTGGTAATGTAATTGGTTATTTCCTAACCAGTATAGGACTTGTTTGGTAAGCTGACATTACAAGAATAAGTGAGTTACTGTTTCTTCTTGGTCACAAAAAACACACTTTGTACGACATGTCCATCCTCTTTTGCTAAGATTGACCTTTGTCAGTATTCTATTCCTAAATGTTAACTACATGAAAATTTGATTTTTTTAGAAGAATAGGTAGAGACCACCATAAAAGAGGTTGTTCTACTAGTATCCTTTTATACTTAAAAAAAAAATGGTACACTGATTTCACACTAAATTTGCCAGTAGTGAGAGCCTATCAAAATTATGAGTAAATGAGAACTTACTGAGGATGGCCAGAATGTGGTTCCATTCTTGAAGACAATTCCTGTAAAAACATCACAAAAAAATACTTGATATCCTTGAGAATTAATATCCTCAGAGAATCTGCTTACTGAACTTAGACAAATTTAGATTATTAATAAAAAAAAAAATAGAGCCGTTATGAACTGTAGTGACTCAGCATATATATTATATAAATATATAAAAAAATTGAGCCGCTGTAAATGACAATGTCCCTCTGAGCTGTTGTTTTGCACAACGGCCGTTCTCTATTTCGATTTCCATAAACCATGTAATAAGTTTAAATATTAACTTTTATAAAAAAAAAATGCTGCAGATAAAGAAATAGGCATTAATTCACATATTCCATCGTTTTTGTTTAATGTAAACGATCCACAATTGTAAGTATATGAAAATAAATCGTTAACATTTTAAAATGATTTCTAGGTAACGAATAAAGATGTTTCTTTTGTGAAAGCTACAATTAGACTATTGACAAATTGACCCAAAAAAAAATCAAAATCTCGTTAGTACAGAAGGTAATCGAAATGAGAGCAGTTTGGGTCCAATGCCTATCGGACTCAAACTGAGTTCGATGGGCTCCATAATTGTCCAATTTCTTTAAGATCCATGCACAAAACTTTAATATCCGTGCACATTTGCTTTAATATATATGTGCAAGGATTTTAAAGCTGATCGGGCGGTTGTGGATCTCATCGGACCCAAATTTGAGTCTGATGGGCATCAGACCCAAATTGCTCTCAATCGAAATTCATATATATGGACATGAAGGTCTAATGCAGTTTGTTGAATTCATATCACTAAAGTAGAGTAGAACTAGAGTGTCATGTGCTTATCAAATTTTTTAATGAGTGTAACTCTGTAATCTATCAGATTGATTTCAAACAAGACAAATTTAAACTGTTAAAACCGATCTACTTCACGAGTGATACGTGTACATATAAAATTTTATCCAACATCAGACACTAGTTCTACTCTCCTGTTTATGTATTGATCCGGATTCTGATAAAACATCCCAATCTAAACATAAATATAGCGTTACCTTACCTCAGAGGATATAGACTCGTTTCTTAACATGGGCCATGGCCCATGGGCTAGACCGCTGAGTTGATTTGTTTTTTATGATTTTGTTCAATTTCTCCATTGCAGTTCCTATCTCAGGAGTCAGGATCCACCGAAATTTTTATTAATATACAAAAGAAATAATAAATTTAACAATCTATACAATATTATGATAAAATTCAAAATCTATCGAAACTGATGACATTGTCATCGGTTTCAGCATTGGTTTCAACCAATTCCGCGCAAAAATTTTGGATAATATATTTATGTATGATTTTTAATGCATCATGCACACTTTTTGATGCGAGAATTATATCAGATTAAAACAATAAACGACTCATATTCAAACCAAAAATGTAATAATTACATAGTTGCGCCAAATTTTCCTAAATTTTTATTTTTTCAAAAATAGAAAGACCATAATATTTTCTATATTTACCTAGAAGTGACTTTTGAACCGGGATCAATAATTCAGATTCAATACATTTTTATTTTTTTTCCAATAACACACAAAGAAATATTTTAATTTTTCTTACAGCAACAAAAAATCCGATCTGAAAAATATTGATCTGGGTTATTTATTTAAGTCTTTCTAATAAATCGAATTATATGGTATTCTATCTAATTAAAAAATATATAAAAATATTTATAATATTTTAATAAAAAATAATAATATTTTCTAATTAAATAAAATAATTAAATGAAAAATTATTTTAATAATAATTTGGATAAAAACAGATGACATTGTCATCGGTTCTAACTTCTGAAACTGATAACAAAGTCATCGGTTCTAGGATGGGTGACATTGTCAGCAGTTTTAATTTTCTGTGACCAACGAGTTTGTGATCGGTTTGATCTTCTGAAACCGATACACTATCATTGGTTTAGATACTTTTCAAATTATTTATAAAAATTGTATAGATTGTTAAATTAATTTATTAATTTGTATATTAATAAAAATTTCGGATATCAAATTTGAGTCCCAGGAATGACAAACTTATTTCTATCAAGTATTTTTTTGAGTGAGATTATATTAGTATAATAATATGCATATTATATTATGTAATGGTCGTGTTATAAATTTATATCTCAGTTTTAAAAGTCAAAATAGTTAGCCAAAACCATTATATATTATCTTCATATGGAAATATACTTGCAAATAGGTAGAAACATGCACATAATTTTTTTTTTTTTAATCGAATTCTCTTTTTGAGTGGAAATGCCCTTAGACCTAAAATTGAATTCTCGATTTTTGAATAACCAACAATCTTAAGACTTTTGTCTTAACTAACTATGCTACTCCCTCTTTCTCAACACAGATTTTTACAAAAATAGATTTGAGAATAATTGCATCGTCAATTCCTTCTTGTCCAAGCGTACTCGAGAAATGAAGATCAAATTAATCCAAATCAGAATAGTGAAGAGTGACAACTACGACATATATCATATGGAGTAGTAGTCGGAAGTGAAGAAGTCGTCCACCAATTGGTAATTAACGGGCCTATAATTCTTTTAATAGTTTTTGCAAAGTATATTGGAAGTTGGCCCATGTTTGAACATGTTTATTCAAATCATTTTAAAAAAATTAAGGTTTAAAGGCCTGGCATCTGGAGAATTTGAAGCGATCTCCTCTCCAATTGCCCAGATTTTGTTGTCCAGGACAGGAACCTCAAGAAAATTTTAGTACGGCACGACACTCTTAGAAAATTTTAGTACGGCACGACACTCTTAGTCTCTTATTCAAAATCTTAAACAAATATAAAAAGATTATTATGTGTATAGTTCAAGACCTCAGGGTATATGAACGCGTATCCTCTGCATTAACTCAAAAGGGAATCTTTTGCGTTAATAAGTCTCAACCGTCCAATTTGTTTCAAGATTCGTGCAAACTAGATCCGCACTAATATTGAAAAACCCCCCATGTCATAAGCAGGATCCGGATTAGCTCCGTTTAAAATCAAACGGTTGAAATTCATTAACTCAAAAGATTCTTTTCTGAGTTAATGCCGAGGATACGCGTTCAGGGTATATATGTTGTAGAGATTATAAGCGGTTTCCTCTCCAATTGCCCATATAAGATTCGTTGGATGATCTGATCCTCTCCGTTTTGCATGATTATTATTTAGAAAAATCAGGATTTCTTTCTGTGTTATTGTTGGAGAAGCGACGCCGTACCGCTTTTTTCTAGATCGAGTCATCGAGGGAGTGTTTCTGGCTTTCTGCTAGGAGAGGACGCTTCCAAGTTCCAATTAATTCTTAAAAATTAAAAGAAGGGATTATTATTATTATTATAGCGAGAGAGAGAGAGGGTTGGCCGTAGGGGGGAAGGAATGGAGAAGAAGAGAGTGTGCGTGACTGGAGCAGGAGGCTTCGCTGCTTCATGGCTCGTCAAGCTACTTCTCTCCAAAGGATTCATCGTTCACGGCACTGTTAGAGATCCTTGTTAGTGTACCTTTCTTTTTTTCCTTTCATGCTTTAATCTCCCTCAAATTGTCTGAAATGTCAATTTGAATTTGCACTCATTTAACCATGGAAGATGGAACTACGCTCGCCTCCTACCTGGAGCAATGTTATCAGTATTTTTTGTTACTTTTTGACTGAACTGAATTTGTGTAAAAAAGCGTATATCATCCAAATTTGTGAACTCTGTGTCTCTGTGGTCCATTTGGTAAATTTCTTTTACTTGTCTATGTCATTGTTTAGGACCAATTTATCTTTCTCTGTTTTTTTCTTCCTAGTTTAACTTAGCAAATAAAATTCCATCATAACTCGCATGAAATCTTAAAAACATTATTTTAGATATAACTTTTTTATATGTAAACAGAACTTGTGTTTGAATTTTGGTTTGCAGCTGATGAGAAGTATGCACACCTTAAGAGACTGGACAACGCCTCAGAAAACCTCATACTTTTTAAGGCCAATTTACTTGACTTTGTTAGTGTTGTATCCGCTGTGGCAGGTTGTGAAGGGGTCTTCCATGTAGCTAGTCCCGTCCCTTCCTCTAAAGTTCCCAATCCAGAGGTATATATGTCTACACTGTGGATTGTGGAATCCTGTACTTGCCATTATCAGTATTCAGTACATTAATCCAGAATCTGTATTGTACTTGGCCTACTGGTTGAGAAAGTTACACCTGTGCAGCCTGAATTTGAACCTGACCCTAACCTTGCATGTATGAAAACTGACCTGACTAGAGAATTTTAATAACCTAACCATACCTACCCAAATCCATTTGTTTTGAGATACTAAATAACCCGAGGCTAAAATGTCGAAACCCAAACCTTGATGATTTATTTGTCTTTAACCATGTTTTATACGAATGAAGGTAGAAGTTCTTGAACCAGCAGTGACTGGTACAAAGAATGTACTGAAGGCAAGTCTCGAGGCTAAAGTGAAGAGAGTTGTTATGGTGTCGGCTGGAGCTGCCATAGGCATGAAACCAGATTGGAATAGTGAGGTCTTTGATGAGTCATGCTGGTCTGATGAGCTCTATTGTAGAACCACTGAGGTTTCTCATCTGTTTTGTTTATAATTATTATAAGAAAGGAATTTTGTAGATTCCCCCAAGATTTTATAGAATTTAACAATGAAAAAACCAATCACCCATCACTCATCTACAAGCAGTACTCAATGTTATACTGTTTAAATTGCAATGGTGCTAGTGCAATATTTTCTTGTAATTTTGTGTAACTTGTTTGGTTATTGAGGGCAGATTGGTTGCTTTCAAGTGACTTAACCCTCTTCTTTTAATGGCAAAGTTTAAATATTTCAAATGTTGGCCTTTTGGGTATGAATATATATTTATAATGTTGGGTAATTTAGAAAATCTACGTATTAATCAAACATTTTTGGTATAAAGCACAACTTCCACATTTTTTTTCCTGTTACTAGAATTGGTATTGCCTATCAAAGACAATTGCTGAGAGAGAGGCGCTAGATTTTGCATCAAAAACCGCATTGGATGTTGTGACGGTTTGCCCAACCCTGGTTATTGGTCCCATGCTTCAATCAACCATTAATGCTAGCAGTCTGGTTCTAATCAATCTCCTCAAAGGTAATGGGAATTTATAAATTCTTGCACTGTAAAGCTTCAAATCTAATATATGACCAGCAAAATATGCACTGATTAAATCCTGAGGTATAAGTATTTAAGAAATATAAACATTTTATATCTTCTTGATGAATTATTAATTGACATCACCTATAATCCACATGTGATTTTGTTGACACAGTGCCAAAATTACCCCCCACATATTTATGGAGATGTATCATTAAATTCCTATATTCTCTGTCCTGATCTAGATATCTCTCATGTATATTGGTAGTTCTCGTTCATTCATGTCCAAATTTTGTGGGAACACAATACCTAGCCTTCTCTTCTTTCTATGAAGGGAGGTGTATACTTTATAATTATGATATTTTAAAGGTTACATTAATTCTGAAGTTTTAGAGGCTACATCAGTGGCGATTCCAAGTTTTGTATTTCACAGGTTTTAGTTGTGTTTGCAGTTTTGAGGGGTCACACATGAAAATGCCAAACTTGAATACATAAAAGTAAAAATGTCCTTTTATTTGGCAACAAAAATTTACTACAATTATTAATTTTCTTAAACTGGGAACTTGGACAGGAACCCGTGAAACAGTAGAAAATACCACTAGAAATGTAGTGGATGTAAGAGATTTGGCAGAGGCATTGCTTTTGGTGTATGAAAAAAAGGAGGCATCAGGTCGGCACATCGCCAGCTCACATGCCATTAATACACGGGACTTGATTGGGCTTCTCAAGCGCCTCTTTCCAAATTATAATTATCCTAAAAAGTAAGTTCTGAAACTGCTATGGATTATAAATGTTTACTGGTTCACTGGCAAAAAACACAAGATTCTGGGTTCTTTTGTCAATTGCATGTAATATTTTGTGGTACATGGAAAAGAGCACAGGTTTTTTTGCTTGCGTGAATTAAACCAAATTGTTTTTGATCTTTTGAAGTAGTACTTAACTGTTAGGTTAGTTTGACTTCAAACATGTCTTCTGTATATTTTTGTCAAACTTAACCTGATTTAAAAGAAATACTTCTCATTTTTCAAATTTTAATTGAACTAAACCAAATGAATCAAAATTAAAAAAAAATCAATAAAATCGATGGCTTTTAGTGATACCCAAAATTATTTGAATTGAATGGGAAGAAATCTTGTTGAGTTGTGATGAACAATTTACTTCTAGGAGGCTTTGTAATTTGCAAAGGACCATGAATTTTACTTAATTGACCATATACTATTTTTGTGATTTAGCATTGTAGAAGTAGGAGGGGGGAAGGTTTATAACTCTAAGAAGCTTCAATTGCTAGGATGGAAATTCAGGCCATTAGAAGAGACTCTCAAGGATGCCGTCAATCACTACCAAAGCGCACATCTTTTGGAATAAATACTTGAGAAATACACCAAAACATTGTGGCCATAGATATAGCTTCTCTTGATTATCAATGTGATGCATCTAAATCATACCTACTTTTTCTCTCTTGCTGACAAAACGAATTTTCAGGTTTTGGGAGTGAAATAGAAAGGTTTTCCTACGTTTCATACCTTACACAGAATAAAGGTTGTTGCATCAATGATTCATTTGAATTTGCCATATTCTCTTAATGCTTATAGTACTCTGTTTTGGATTCTATTTGTTATCTAATAGTAGTTCTCAGAGACTTTGCTTGCGGGTTGTAAAATTTCAGGGAGAGTAGATTTACTTCTTTTCTGCAGTGAAGTTGTTGTGAAACATATAAGCAATTAAATAGATGGTTCAAATTTACCTACTTTAAAAAAAAATTGAACACGCCAAAATATTTAATCCAATGTTACTTATCACAATTTTGTAATTGTTTTAACAAGTACTTGCACCTGTACTGGAAATTGGTTTATAAACAAATATTTTATATGGATAAATCACATTCATGGAGCATTCCGATAGTTGTAAGATCATTAGATGCGAACAAAGAACATTTTGGACCTCGAGAAAATGAAAAAGAACTACTTGGTTCCAAAATATCATATTTTAGTACAATATGAACACTTATGTATCTTGCTGGATATACAAGATTGAATATACCATATGTTGTAAATTTATTAGCAAGATATAGTTTTTCTCCTACCCGAGACGTTGGAATGGAATTAAACATAATTCGTTGCCTCTGAGGTACAATGAATATGGGTTTGTTCTTTTTGCATTTATCCAAATCATATTTAATTGGTTATGTGGATGTTGGATATTTGTCTTATTCACATAATAGCCGATCTCAAATGGGCTATTTGTTTACATGTGATGGAATAGCTATTTCGTGGCAATCTGTGGAACATATTATAACAACCACGTCTTCTAATCATGTATAAATTTTAACAATACATGAAGCAAGCCGATAATATGTTTGGTTAAGATATGTGATTCAGCACATTCATCAGACATGTGGCTTGTATTATGGAGAAATGATCCCGACGATTATATATGAAGATAATACTGTATGTATTTCTCAATTAAAGAAAGTGTTGTAAATAACGATATACGCTCATTGGATGGACGGGGTATCGCCAAGCAATTAATCGTTATGATGTCGATTAATCATAATTATGAGGCCTATTAATTGTTTTCTTTAAAATTATTTGTATATATTTATAATTTATTAAAAAAAAATTTATTTAACTCATCAAACTTATCAAATAAACTTAACTTAACTTAGTTCTATTATTATAATATGACACTACGTTTATTCTTCTTAACAACACATACACATTTCAAATGTGTAAGTAACACATTTATTTAATGCAAAAATAAATTCGAAAATTAAGCTTTTTCAAATACTAATAACATATTATTTGAAAGAAATCAGACATTCCAATACAAAAATCACTAAATTTAGTTTATGATAATAACTAAATCTCATATATAAACATGTTGTACTAATTAAAAAAATTATATTAGTAAGTAAGAAAAATATATGCTATATAAATAATAGAAAAATTAATCAATTTCAAAGTAAGAAGAAAAAATATATATATAAAAAAATATTGGATGTATATTCAAGTACGAATAAAATCACAATACAAGATCTATGAAACTTATTATCACACACAGTCACATAAAAAAAAAATAATGCGAAAATAAATATTCGCTAGAATAAACAGAAATAAATTGGAATAAACGGACAATTAAATGAGAATAAACAAAATGATTGGGAATAATCGGTCGATTAATCGGAAAAATCTGTTAACATACCTCCGATTAGTGTATTCGTAACGGTTTAGCTGTCGTTAAGACCATTTTTTACAACATTGATTAAAGGAAGGATATATTAAAGAAGATAGAACAAAACCTATTTTACCAAAATTATTTTTCACACATGATCTTCAAAATAATAATACTATTAATGTTCAGCAAATCTGTTCAAGTGAGAATCTAGCAGATTTATTCACTAAGGTGCTCCCTACTGCAATATTCGAAAAGCTAGTTCGTAATAATAGAGTTTATCGATTTAAAGATCTTAATTGATGTTATCATGAGAGGGAACTAATATGCACTATATTTTTCCTTAATCATGGTTTTTCCATTGGGTCTTCCTAAAACCCCTGGTAAGGTTGTAGTTGTGTGTTAAAAAGAACAATGTATTTTTTTTTTCACTAGATTTTTATCACATAGGATTTTTTCTAGTATGGTTTTAATGAGGCGTATTCTTATGTAATAAACATATAGAGAGAATGTTATGAATATAATGGATGGTTCATTCATTTTGTAACTACCAATATTAATCCTCATTCACTTCCCCACTACCATTGGAATTCATATCACACTACTATTTGAAATTTATTTTCATAACGTTGTCCCTTTCTTTCCCAGGAATTACATTAAGCGTTTAAGAGATGAAATTTTTTATAATTTGTGTTTCTTTATTCTAATATTAAGTACATAAATGTCCTGATTTATCAACGAATGTGATTAAATATCAGCAATCAAATAGTATGTTTTCTTTTGATTATGCATTTTTGTTATATATTTATTTACATGTAAAAGTCTAAATTTATTTAGATACGTACTCGACACAAGTTTATTTAGTCTGTCTTTTTTTAATCATGATTTATTTATAATTTTTTAAACGTCATTTAAGAATTTTTTGTATTGATTGGTAATGTCTTCAGTTCTTTTCATTTTTATATCATATAAAAATATCATTTGTCATTTTTATATCATATAAAAAAAAACATCATTATTTATTTATTTCAAGTACAGAAATGTATATAAATCTTATAGAGAGGATGATAACCTTTATAACAATAAGAAGAGTCATAATATGAAAAAAAAAATGTGACATGACAATACAACTTATTTTAAAGTTTTTTTCGTCTTGTTTCTCCATCAAGCAACGTAACAAACAAACAAAAAACTATTACGTATCAGTAAAAAGAAGCTCATAGGAAGCTCATAGGTATGTTATCAAAAATAAGCTTTACATTTGTAGGATAATATGTTGGTCTATTTTTTTTTTATTGTTGAATAATTATTTTTTTCATTAGTTTGTTTTTTTTATGAAAATATGTCATTTTGTAGGTATTTTTTTATTCTCAAATAACATGTCTCCATTATAACGCACCGCCATGATACTAGTAAATTCAAAAGAAATTTGATATTAGCCTATTATTCACAAAGACTCATTTTTTTCATATTGTAACAACTAATAAAAAAAATATTAAGAAATACTTTTTTTAAAGAAAGATGGAGATCAAGCTTGCTCCAGTATTAAGAGAGGGAGGGGAGGGGTTGGGAAGGTAGGGAATTTTTTTATGTAGTTACTTGCTCCAAGAAAGCACATAAAGGAAAGGAAGAGTGAGATGTAATATTTTAATTTAATTTATTGTGACTATTTTACCCCTTGCATGATATATGCTCATTCATTGCTTCTGTACTTAAATACTCCCAACACAAACATTCAAAAATTAACTTCTTTATCGAAAAAAAGACAAAAAAACACTTTTACAAGAACTAAGAGCAAGTAGCTAAATTCTTTAGTCAAATTAACAAGCACAAGGCACATATCGTAATACTAACAATACATCGTCTCTCTAAGCACTGTATTGGCTTCATATAAAAATAAACAAATCTTCATACAAAAAGAAAGAATCTAAGCACATCTGTTACGTTGTTCATTTTTATTCTAAAATCAAGTTTACAACATAGAAGATTGAAATGAATTAACAAAAAAAATCTAAAATTAAAGAATAATTGTAACTTTGATTTAGGCAACATCCATGATCCTACCAGTACAGAATTGGACTGGTACAGACTGAGTTTGCAAAAGTATAAACAAGCACAATCAAGTAAATAGAAAGCAAATATCATATTTGAACACAGAAAAGAGAGCAGATTTGAACAAAAGCAAATACCATAATTGCCCTTTATGGACTTGACTTAGAGAAACCATATTATAACACACAAGCAAAGAAAAGAATCTTCTGTCTTCAGTAAATTTCATCTTCTGTCTTTTATGTCATTGAATAGTACAAAAATAAGCTCTAAGAAGCATAAACAAGTCATACTATATATGAATTAAAATAAGTTGAATAAAAATATATGTAACAGCTACACATCTACAAAAGTTACACATCAGTCCTTAAAAATTTTGTTAACTTACAAACAAGTCCTCCCAAAGTCAAAAATCAAAGATCATACCAAAAGTACAAACAAAATACATCAAGGTTCTTTCAAGTATAATAAAGCATCATCAAGTACAATCAAGCATAAAGCATAATCAAGCATAATAAAGCCTTTAAATATATCAAAGTTCTTTCACAAAATATATCTTTCTCAATACAAAAACTATCACCTTCTATCACAAAATATATACATTCACAAGTCTTTATCCACAAAAATGATGCATATATATATAGCATCAGACAAAAGGATAGTAGTTCAAATACCTTAATCGAATGACATAAATTCTAAAAGTCTCTTGCGCTTACCAACGGGACATCCAAGGAAAACATCTAACATATTGGGATTGTTGCCTAGAAAGATATACACCTTCATTATCTCTTGTTCATCAACACCTAGCTCCACCAACATATTCCAAATTTCACTCTTTGGCATTGGAGGCGTTGGTTGAGATTTGACAAGATCATTAGTTGATTTCAAAATAGCATCAGCAATAACTTGGAATGATTCTTTCAAAATTAAAATATAAAATTTTATATAGTTGATTTGGCAGAGGCGTTGGCTTAGACATTAGACTTGTCTAAGCTGAAGAAACAATTTGATTATAATCCAAAAGGGCATGAAATGGTCAAGTACAAAATTCTTACTTATAGGCAGTTCCTGTTTATTGGCATTAGGGGTTTTCAAATGGTTGGTTTGATCAAGTAAAATAGTCAAACTAAATTTTTTTTCGGTTTTCAAAAATAGAACCAAGCCAAACCGAACAAACCAGAGTAAATTTCGATTTGTTCAGTTCCAACCGAAAAAAACATATTGATACTATTATTAACAAAAAATTGTTCAATTCCATACAAAATATGTATATGTTCTTAAATATTTAAATCAAAATGAAACAAATGAAGTGATAGTGAACAAAATAAAATATAAATCACATTTGAACCATTATAATTCGGTCGGTTCGATTCAGTCAGTTTTGAAAAGTCTAAACCAAACTGATTCATTTAAACCAAAATAATTCAAAAAATGAACCGAACCGATCCATTTAGACCAAAACTTTTCAGTTCGGTTGAAAACCGAACAAACCGAACCATTTGAACACCCCTAATTGGCATTATAAAAAGGTGTAGTAATATAACTGTTCAACTTTTATGGCACAGTTCCTGTATATCCCTATCATGGCGGATGCTGATCCATCACATATTCGCATCTAAAGCAAAAAATACAGTTACTCAACAGATCATCACACGTACTCTGCTTCGAAATAATTACATTCAAATGTTCTATTATTAATTTTTTATCTTTGAGAAAAGTTATGGAAGACAAGTAATATACTGTACAAATCATATGATATCAAAACTTTGAATTAGAACTGAACTACATTTAAGTAGGTTTTGATCCCCTGAGTTAGTTCTTGCCATTTCTCAAGGCCCGCCGTCAAGCCAAGATCTAGAGAGAAATCTTTCCTTTTTTCGTTTTATCTTGCCGATTGGTTCTGCAACAACATTTTGCGAATTTGAAAGGGTGAATTCATTTTTCACCGACTTGGTTATTACAAGATTAGGAGAAAGGTTAGACACCAAAGAGAGGAAGTGCGACTTTGACAAAAGAGTAACTTAGTGCTCCCGTGAAAACATAGCTATCAACTCTGTCAAGTATACCTCCTGAACAAAATATAAAAAGTCAAAATAAAGCCATTATATTTTTGAAGACAAAAACAATCAATTCTGAAATATTAGGAACTATGAAATAAATCCTACTCGGAATATAAGGATTAACTAAAATTTGACAATCTGCCTCTCTTCCTAAAGCAATTGAAACTTTTAGTTGTTCAGTTCCAGCTTTAAATATACTGCCAAGTCTGCTTATGAATGTTTTGTCCATAATAGTGTATAAAAGTCATGTTATTTTGCAAAAATGACCACCCAAATTCATCCTTAAGTTGCAGTTGTAAAAAAAAATTAATTGCATTTTGCTAAATAGAAAATATAGGGTTTGGTTGCAAATACCACATTGAAAAGTTAATAGGGATACTATGTGTGCAAAGAAAGAAGGCGCACCATGTCCAGGAATGAGAGATCCTGAATCTTTAACACCAGCATCTCTTTTGATAAGGGACTCCAGAAGGTCCCCGAAAATCGACCCCGCGAAGTTCAACACTCCATATACTAATGCACTAGTTTTCAATTGAATACCAGGTTAACCATATTAAAAAATAAACCTTTTAAGTTATAAACCTTAAAGGCATCCCGGTAATTTTGCAATCTTACCTTGGGAAATACTTAGGCCAGCATAGAATTTTTGACAAAATAACAGTAACAATGACACAGCCCAAAAGGCCCACAAAAGCTCCCTCCAAGGTTTTTTTCGGGCTTATGTCAGTCAATGGAGTTTTTCCAAATGCCTGAAATTTACACAAAAAATTATACATAATGTATATCATTAAGCCATAACAAAAATGCCTAAGGGCGTTTCACTCAAAAAAAAAAAGCCATAACAAAAAATTAAAACAACAATATATGCTTTGAACAACAAAATAATATGCAAAAAAAATTTTAGCTCATATCCAATTTTTTTTGTAAGAATTAGTACTCTTTGGTTGACAATAATTTTCGAACTTCTCATTTGGGGTTCATTGGGCACCTAATTATGTTTTGAAATACTGTTTGTATGAACTATATGTTTCTAAATGATTAATATAGAAGTTTGGTATTTAAGGACACTTTCAATAAAAAAAACAATAAAGAAGAAAAGGTACATACCCTTCCACCAAGAAATGCAAACGTATCTGCTGCAATTATACTACTAATTGAAATCAGTGTGGCGACCAGTCCAACTGTCCAATGAGCCCTCCCACCAACTAATACTGGCCAATATTTCCCTATCTCTGAGAACAAAAAAATGAACAGAGACAATCACATGAAGTTATTGAACAAGAACAGTGTAGTTCTATACCTAATCAATTTTTGCCATTTTACCCCCCTAATGATATGCAAAAATCCTTTTCTGTACACTTCCTTTGATATTAGTATCTGAGTTACCTTAACACATGTGTGACAATATGACAAAAAAGAAGAAGTGTGTAGTGTACCAGTATTTAATGCAGGGGCAGCCAAGCTGCAACGGAGCTTGATCCAAAAAGAAGGGAGATAGCCACAATAAAACAGCCCAAAAACAGTACTTGCCAAATGGGCAAAACGGGGATTTCCTCTCTGTAACATCACCGCTATGGCTATAATAAATGCTGAGAATATCACTGACACATCCATGTGGCCATAATACCTATCACATCAACACAAACCACAATACTAAATATATTGTTGAAGGTATTATCAGTAACTTAGACTTCCATTTTGCAAATGAAACTGTATTTTTTACTATATTTGTAACAAGTACAAAAAAAAATTATCATGTTATATCCTCCACAAAATTGTGGTGGTTATTTTGCAAATAACACTTTAACTGCTAAAAGTAGAATGAGAAAACAAATAAATTCCTCAACCAAATTAGTTCATAACTAAATACATAAAAAATAAGACCACATATAGATCTTTGCTTAATTTTAGCTTAATTTAATTTTTCTTGAAAAGAAATTGTTAACAGTAGTAATAAATTTGTGAAACAATTAGCATCATGGAACTTTGACCTTTTTCATTAAGTTTATATGAAGTTTGTGATGGTGCTAATTGGGAATCTGTTAGAAAGGTTGCCACACTCGGAGGTGTGAGAAATATTGAGTAATAAATGCAAGTACTGGCAAAATCTTCAAAGCACCCTAAGAGTAAGGCATTATTTTTTGACATTTGTACAGGCCTAGCCCTGCACAAACCAGATCATCTACCAGCATATACCACTCATGTAACAAGTTTGCTTATGAGCACACAAATAGATACAGCCATGGTTAACCTTACCAGTATGTACATGTACAATGCTGTATCAGTTATTCGGACTACCAAGAATTTGTGTCAGCCAGAAACACAAACTAATTTGAAATTCGTAAATAACAATGTATTACATTATGAGAACTAACTAAAAACTTGTGTTAACACTACCTTACAAATTTCATTGCAAATTCCAACTCAAATAGTTGTGGTCCCGGTATTGCATCTCTCCTGTATTTTGTTAGCACTACATACAGGACCAGCACAGTATCAAAATTTTAACCGGAGACTTACAGGGTGAAAAGAGGCATGAGAAAGCAGATAACAGAGCAAACCCTAGAAACATATCTGGGGGGTGGGGCCATGCCATCAGCGATACGCCTACTTCTGACAAGTTCAAAGAATTCACGGGACCCAGCAAGCACAACGGCTGCTAAGGCTGCTGCAAACACCCATCCACCAGCCACCACCACCCCTCCAGCACCAAACCCTATCCCCAGACCAAAAACCACTCTCTTTTTTAATTGATTACTCTGTCCCTTTTGATTTTGCTCCAATGAAATTTCAGAGATGGAAATGTCACTGGAGGAAATTTCGCCTCCAGAGCCCTAGAAAATTTGAAAGCAAGGAAGGAAGGTCATATTCAAAAAATACACCTCTCCAAATAAGAAAAGAATATTTTTCATTGCAATTCATAGAGGAAAAGAAGAAGATAGATTATAATAACAATGTTTCCTGTTACCATTTACCAACCAGGAGAGATTTGACTGCTAAAAAAGTTAAATACTACTAATTCTAGAGTTTTGGGGGGGCGTGAATGTGATTGCAAATTTCGTTAAATTAAGAAACGGAGGCAGAATTCCATTTTGTCTAGAGCGCTATAGAATTAAGATGCATCTTTTTTCATAATTTCAGCACAAAATAGATTTTCTAAGAATCTTAATTGAGTACCTCGAGTGGCGATGGCATGGAACTAGGTGTATTCTCTGTTGTAGAGGTATACTTTTCAGCGATGGAAGAGGATGAAGGGAAGAAAGCGGAGTCGGCGGCCGAGAAACGCCGTGGCAAGTGACGGAGGAGGTGGCGTACGGATATTACTGGAAGCGGCGCGGGGGATGGCCACGTAGATATAGATACACGCATGTTGTTGTTGTTGTTGTTGTTGGTGCCTCTTTTTCTAGTAGAGAGAGATGAGGAGAAAGAGTGGAGGGAGCGGGAGCAGGAGCAGTGGGCTGCTGGCACCGCCATTTTTGCCCCCTTTTTGGAGAAGAGGAGAGAGAGAGGCGACACTGTCAGAGCGAGAGGGAGGGGAAGGACTCCAAAGGAGTCTAGGAAGCGACTACTGGAGGTGGATACTGTTGAAATCGTGATCCTCTCCAGTAATTAAGATTATTGGAGCTCTCCTTTGTTAATTAACATTTAACAGTTACAAAGATTCTGGAAGCAGTATCAGGTATCCAAGAAATTAAATAAAAAAGCTAAAACACATATATTATGTCCCTGCATGCTTGTCTACTAATAATAGGAGTGGAGGTGTTCCTACGAGAATCATATCAAATTCATTCGATTGTTATCAAAATTTGTGTTCACTTTTTTTTTTTTTTTTTTTTTTTTTTATAAAAGGCTTTGTTAGCCTGTTTCATTCAAGAAACAACAGTACCAGTTTTACATATAACAACCATAACATAACCAAAATATTATCATCCTACACATCACAAATAACACAATCCATGCTATCATCTGACACAACACAAAATAACATCAATCTACTGACAGATACTAGTAGAGCTAAGATACCATATCAAAATGAAACCACAATGGGTATCAGCTAAGCTAGACTACTGGTGCGGTTGGTGCATCACCATCACTTGGAGGGCCCCGATAAACCACCATCTGAAGGTTGGCATCATCACAGTCTTCATTGGAGTCCCAAATCTGTAAGGGGATGGAGTCAATATCTTCCGGCATCCAATCAGTTATGACAATATCACGGATCTACCTCTTAATCACCCATGTCCAATATGTAGTTAAGGAAACAACTAGTAAGACTAAAGTTTTAAACGATTTATGAGTCTGGTTAAAGCACAAGTCATTTCGGGTTTTCCACACAGTCCAGCAAAATGTACTAAACATTACTAAGAATGCAGTACAGTCCTTTTTGGGCAAAGATAATGCAAATTGAATTATGTCATTTAATGTGGACCAATTAGTAAAATATATTTGGCTTTTACCCATCCAAAACCACAAGTGCGTAGCTACCCTGCATGTTAAAAATAAGTGATCAGTGGTTTCAAAATCTCGACAAAATGGGCAATTAAGGTTCCCCTGCCATCCCCTTCTGCTAAGGTTTTGTTTGGTTAGAATTTTATTTCTAGCAACCAACCACATAAACGTCTTGATTTTAGAAGGTACTGGTAGGCTCTACCACACCATTGGGTGAGGAAAGCTTATTCCTCTGAAATTTAGTACCCTATAAACAGACTTAACAGAGAATATATTAGAGGCCTCCCATTTCCATGCGATTCTATCTTTGATTATGTGTAAAGGATATAGAACTAAGGGAATGCAAGATGTGAGTCCATTCTTGTAGTGAAATTGCATCAAAATGTCGTCTAAATTGAACTGCCTCCCCTTGTGGCTGTGTCACCAAGTAATTCTTTCGTTAGAACATATGTCAAACATATGAGGATAAATATGTTTGAGAGGAATCTCATTATTCCAAGAATCAGACCAAAAACTAAGTTGAGAAGAGAATCCAGGTTTATGAGTAATACTACATTTGCCTAATGCATCTAAATCTCTAATAGTTTTCCAAAAAGCAAAAAAAAGGTACAGGATCAGTTGAATAATACTTAGATAGTATAACAGTTTTCCAGAGGCCAGTATAGGACTGGTCTTGGAATTTCCACCATTATTTGAGAAGGAGAGTCACATTCATTTGTGTAATATCCAGTATACCTAAACCACCTACTTCCTTAGCTAAACAAGCCAGTGACCAACTAATCAATGCATATTTCTTTCTATCCTTAGATGTACCTTGCTATAGAAATCAACAACGAATTTTATCAATCTGTTTAATAACATATTTGGGAACTTGAAAAATGGAAAGAGTATATAGAGGAATAGAGGAAAGTACCGAATTAATTAAAGTAATTCTCCCCCCAATGGACAACATTTGACCTTTTCAATTTTCCAATCGTTTTTCAAATTTATCAAGTAAGAAGTCCCAATCTTTTTTAGCTAATCGAGATTTATGCAAATGAAGACCTAAGTATTTAAGAGGGAAATTTGCATATTTACATCTAAAGATATCAGCTAACAAAGGACCTGATTCAGAATTAACAGTGAATAATTCTGTTTTCTGAAGATTCATTCGAATTCCTGATAAGGCCTCAAATGCCAACATGGTCCACCATGCTGTCTCGATATTCGTTTCTGTTGCTTCAAGGAAAATTATTGTATCGTCCGCATAATGACAGTGTGTAATCGAAAAGCCATCCTGACAATGGGGACCTAATTCTTTCAACAAATGTGCTTTTCTACCCTTAAGAAACAGATGACTTAAAGTATTAGCAGCAAGGATAAAAAGAAAAGGAGACCCTAAACCCTAAATTTGTGTTCACTTAATTAGCACGATCTGCTATAATATGACATAGGACCGAATTTAATCTGATTTTATCGAACCACCTCCTATTCTCTAATAAAAGGTGGATTATGCTACGTGAATAATATTACTTTTTTATAAAAAAAATTGGCAACAACTATTAAGTATAATTTTAATTAATAAAATAAAATTACACCCATCTTACTACATTTATACAACATCACATCAACATCTAGATTGCGGTTTGTGCCGGCCTCCTCCAACCACTGGTAAATAATCAATCCAATATTTTTAGAAAGAAAATCTATAGAGTTTGTCAGTTTGGACCTGAAAAGTTTATTAAAAATACTATATAATTAATTCTCCATAAACAACTATTAAGTTTCGATAAATTCATTATCAAGTTTCGTACTGGCAAGAGAAATATAGGGACATCTGAAATTGTCTTCCTCTACCTTTTTATAGCCTCCCTCTATTTTTGCAATAAATTTTGTTTGATTTTACATTATTTATTAAGCCTTTTGACATTAATTAATAATTTGCTTTTACTTGACCCTTCTTCCATAGCTTTTCTTGCGCACAGTCATTATGGTTCTTTCATGTGACCAAGGGTGTGCTCAAGAGGAGAGTATGATCGAACATAACCGATTTCTGTTTACTTATTTCACCACATTAAAATTTGAAGAGGAGAAGTACAAGTGAACTCTGTATACAAACTATTTAAATTTTTACAATTCTCAAATCGAAGTGCAAAAGAAGTAAATTCTTTACGCTAGCCCTCTTTCTTTCTCTCCTCTTCTCTCAAGATTTAAAGACAAAAGGACATCTCAAATGAGCCTCAGGCCTCAACATGTATGAAGGGCTTCGGTAAATGATGGCATGATGCCATTACAGTGTCGAGCTTTTATAAAATTACCTTCAAATTCATCTGATTTAACACTCATGCCATTGAACTCTAAAAATTAGGGTTTAAAAAAGAAAATAGAGAAGAAGAAAACCAATCACAATTGAAAGCAATCAAGACAATAAATGAGAGAACACAATAATAACTTGCTCAGCACTTCACTTGATCGTCGGATTTAATGCTTCAATGTATGAATTGTAACGCAAAGGGTAAAAGGGGTACGGAAGGGACCAGTATCCTCTGTAGTCCATGGTGAGTCCCACTACTTTACAGTTTGAGATTTACTCTCAACCACTTTGAGATTCGGACTAGCACAGGGGCCGTATTATTTAGGCTTTAAGATTCTAGCAAAGTAAAAAAGAACGGTCCAGATCCAGTAATTAGGAAATCATTCCAAAAGATTTCCTTATGCGGTACCCCACTGGATACGAGTTCGGTAGGAAAGACCTTTCACCAGCAACAACCCAATTCTCACCAAATTCCTTACCTCGGATCACGATTTCAACCCCTCATTGCGTGAAATGAACTTGAAACTCTCGTTCATCATTCTCTTCCGGTCATCAAATAGATAGATTTGAAATCCAATTTGAATCGCGTTTGGTGAAAGAGTTTTCGGATCAGAGCATAATTGTCAGTACCTTGGTAATAATGGAGTTGAAATAAGATGATATGTCACTAGAAAATATGATTTACCAACCGCAAAGAACAAAGTAACAACAAAATATAATAATCTATTTTCAGTTCGTTGTTTATAGATGAGAGAGGGACTGAAGGAGGGAGGGAGGGAGAGGGCTATAGTTGTCCTAAGTCACCGTAAAAACCTCTCCCGAAAAGACTCAGAGTAATAATACAAACAGTTTACACAAATCCAAACTATTTTGAAACCAAAACACAACACTAAAAAAATTGTTAACAATAACGGAACTAAGAAAAAAAGAATACCATAAAAATTAGGACAACTTCAGACTCTTTAGCATTTCAGCTACAAGGGGCAGTTTTTCTGGGGCCCGCTTTTGATATTCCTTTGTCAGCACCTCTGCAGCCAGGGCTGACAACTCTGAGCTTTCTTCATCTCTATTTCGACCTCTTGATAATAGATCAATTGCCCCGCTACACTGAAATAATGAAAGAAAATGTAGTATGTTACTAATGTAGTGTTTCAACTAATAAGGTACAAACTTTGTGTGACATCTTGCATCTGGTGCAAATAGAGAAATATTCAGCATAACTTGGAAAAATCGAACATTTGATAAGGTTTCAAAAATATATATAGACTTCCACTCTCCCCCATTTTCTTCATAAATATACCAAAAGTCACCTCAAAATTAATAATTATTGGTGCTTCTGTCATTTCCATCTCTGAAAGGCATTTTGGTTTATTGAAAACTTGAGACCCGTGACTTATCTGATTGAATCTAACTCCTGGAAGGTTTTTGTGGTGTTACCCCCCTTTTCCATAAGAGTAGAAATGACATGTGGTTTCATAAGCTCATAAAAACAGAAATAGTAAAAAAGAAAAAAGAGTTCAGATATTGTACCAGACAAACACCATATAGAGCTCGAATGTTTTTGCCTCCAGTTAATTGGATGGCTGCTGCGTAGTACTTTTTGGCTGTTTGAAAATTTTCTAGACCTCCCATCGTGTATAGTACCTATTAAATCATAAATATATACATGCAAGTTATGGCTCAGAACATTATCCCTCCTTTCTCTGAGGGCCTCCTCCATACAAACACATTAATAGAGGCACATAATAGATATCAGCTTAAAAGACGCTCTAAACAGCATAGACTTAATAAATCAATTGTAATGCTACGGTAAAAATTGACTCAAAAATAAATGCAAATCAAACCTAATTATTCCATCTAGAAAACATTACAAGATTGTTATTGGTATCATTGCCATATTCACTTACATCAGCGTAGGATATCTGGTACAGTGATACCATAGGTTGGGCCAGAATTAATTCCTCGTAACAAAAGGCAGCTTGCTTATACCTGATCAGAGAGAAGTGAGAAAACAAATTATTCTTAATTTCAAACAAATATTATTTTATTCCTCTACTGTAATGAGGTATACCCGCCTGCAGTGATAACAATTACCAGTAAAGATCACAATTGGACACTTCAGTTCTTGAAATCATGAGAACCTAACAAAACCATTAAATTTCTAAAGTAGCTACTATAAATTTTGCAACTTTATATGAAGCCTGTTTTCAACTGCTAAGGTCAGGGAGGCATTATATTTCTAAGTATTAAAAAAATACTTATTTTCTAAAGATGCTTCTTACATTTGTAGTGAAACATAGATTTCAGCGAGTTCTCTCCAAGCATCATGATCGGCCATGAATCTAACAAATGCAAATGATAGTCAACAATTAATAAAAGGTACCAAACAAGCTTATTTGTAAATTAGGGGGACTTGCAAATTTGATGATCGACACTAATTTCCAAAAAAAAAAAAAAATACTGCGTTATATCATGCCTGTTTGGCACGGGTATTTTCTGGGAACTATGCAGTTATGCACTGGTACATGATGGTATGATGATACTATTTTATATGTTATATGAGGAATACCGAAAATTGTTCCTTAGAAAAAAAAATTACTCACATTTCAAGGTACTTGTTAAGATACTCAACAACCACTGTAGTATTTCCCTGCGCCTTTGCCATTGCAATTTTTCTTTTATGAATCAGCTAAAACAATTCAAAATTATGAAATATTAATTTCTTGATATATATCAAATTTTGATAATGTAAAAAAAAAAAAAAAACCCGAAAGAGCTTTGAGCTCCACTTTTAAAAAACAATTGCCAAGCATGGAAGTGATGGTATTATGCGATAATATGGTAATATAACGGGCCTAAATGCCAACAAGGGATGAAATAAAAGATATAAAACCTGATCATTTGGATTGGTTTCCAAAAGGACAGCATAAGCTCTCTCTGCTTCAGCCCATGCTCCTTTTGCTTCCAGGAGCATTCCTTCTAATCTTGCTGAAATAACAAATATACAGGAAAACGTAACTGTACTAAATGCCATACATTAACTTGTTAAATGACATAACTGATTACTTGTAAATCGAATTAGTATAGTCATGATAAAGGAAAATGTACATACCAACCCTTAGACTATCTGGAAATTTCTTTTTAAGAATCCCGATACAATCCTGCAGATAACACAAAGTTAATATTTCAAAAGAAAAACAAATATCGTTTAAACCAAAGGACAAACCAACCTTTATCACCATTTATTGCCTGGTATGTTGGTGATCTGAAAATTATTTGATTATTACAGTCATATGACTATAGAGTTGGGCAAATTCAATGTAACCTGCTCAACCTAATCCCCCTTCCTACATGTGTAATAATGAGGGGGTGGTCTATGAATTTGGGAGTTTAATAGCATAGAAGGCTTCTCCTATTTTTACTGTGGTACAATGGTACAAACAGTACTTTGCGTTTTTCTAAAATAACTATGTTTCTCGGAAGAAATTTAGGGCAGGGAATTGAGTGTGCTACAATTTACCTTTGCAACGTCAATATTTTGGCAATCCATAGCAGCGACAGCTACTTGTTCGTAAAGAGTCCATTCTACACGAACAAAGAAATAAGCAAATCTCAATTCTCCCAAATTTAAGTTTCTATAAAACCAATCTCACTGGAGATCAATGAAAATTTTACATCCAATTCTTCAAATTGTTTCATGCGCTTTGAGAACTGCCTTCAAAATAACTTATGCAAAGTAGAAAATAGAGGAAAAAGTGGATTGTTTATATGGACAGACCAATCGATGTCTTCCAAGAGCAATCAGAGATGATGGGACTTGAATGATATATCTATTCCGGTTTTACTGACTAAACGGATCAATACCAATTCGAACATCGTTTTATAATCCCGATTCGTATTCCAGTAATCCAGTTTTTAATTCCCATTATCACAAAACCTAAAAAGAGAATGGATTCATTTCATGATACAATTACAAGGAATTCTGACATTACCTTCAGAACCGAGTTTAGATCGGGCCTTGGGGTCATTCAATAGAGACAAACCGAGGCGAAGCACCGGCTCGGGACGGCGCACCTTGAGACGGCGCACGAGACAGAGGTACTCCCAGGCACCTCCTCCGCCGTGTGTCGCTTGGTCCTCCAGACGCTCCAGCTGCGCCGCCTCCGACGCCGACGATCCTCCCGATCCCACCATTGTAGATCAGGTTGACTGAGAGAGAGAGAACTTAGATTGATCTTTGTAAGCAAGTCGGGACTCGGAACTCGGAAAGAAGAGGCTCTGACTGAGAAGTGGTCCCATGTTTCGGGTATTATAGCAAAAAATAGGAGATTTATTTTAGCTAATATACTAAATAGATATAAAAGTTCGTTGACCTATAATTAGCCATGATTTATATTAGTCATGATTTGTATTATAGCATGATTGAGATTTGAGGCCGATTGATTGATTTTACACATGGACATACTTTAGGTGTTGAATTGTTTCAAGACTCGTATCAACGATCCAGGAGCTATTCATTAATTCTAGTGGAGTACATCACAGCGTAGATGCTGTGACCAAAGATTGTATTTAAAAAAACATAAAAAAGGGAGAACTTCTTGGGGTGCCCATACAAACTTCTAAAATTGTTAACATTCTTGTAAATATATCATAATATTCAATATCTCTACAAAAAAAACTTTACATTATTTTTATTTGACTTTTTATTACATTGTTTTAAAATTTGAATTGACAAAATATCCTTTTAATTTGAACTCAGTTTGATGGTTAATTCTCTTGTAGGTTTTGTTTTAGAGTTCATAAAATGTCAATTTCTTTTTTATAGCTCTGGCTTGTAACTATTTTCCAGCCAATGTCGGGGTTCTCGAGAAGGGTTGCAATAACCAATAGCCTTCTTGAGCAATATCCTCAAGAACCAATAGCTGTGTCGAAATAGTTACAAGTACCTGTTTTTATTTGCGATATAGCGTTTCTAGACCTTAAACGTTAAGCTATGAGATAAAAGTACGCTATTTCAGCTATGACCATTATAGCGGTGATAGCGGTCTGCTATCTACACACGCTATACTACACAGGCTTTTATTTAAAGGTCCAAATCCAAACTGAAACTTTTTTTTAAGGATCAATTTTTTCAAAATCCGGATTGCTTTTTTTTTTAAATAGAAAAAAAATAGATAATTTATGTCACGATATTTAGTTTTTTTTAATAGAAAAAGATATATAGTTTATGCCATAATGCTTAGGTTATTTTGAATAGAAAATGATAGATAGTTTATGATATTATTATGAATATTTTGAATAGCACTTTGGACTTTGTACTGATTCAATATGAATATTTTAATTTCTTAATCAATTTTGCATTACTTATCACTATTTGAGACTTTAGATAATGTTGATCATTAGTAGAAATATAAAATATAATTTTTTAAACAAAAAACACTATGTAGGATACCTTTCGCTATAGCTACGCTATTCACGATAGCTTTTTTATTTTTTCTTTTCGCGATGACGCGATAATCGCTATTTAGAACCTTAGTATTAGGAATTGATGATTTTTTAACAATGCCATCGAAAAGATGGTTAGATCAAGAAGTTGGACAGCAGACTTCTATTTTGGAGAAACACCATCATTATGGAAATGTAATGCAGTGGAAAAATTACGTCAATCTATTGAAATATGGTATGCCACAAGTGAATATTTGAGACAAGAAATGAATTCAAATTTTCAGATGACTGATCCTTCTTAAATAATTATATTTCAATTAGACATTTTTTCAACTTAGAAGTGAAACTATTTGTCAAAATATTATTTGGTAAATTTAAAAATATTTTTTCTCTAATTAAATTCTCAAATAATTCGACACTTTGAGTATAGTTACTAATACAACAATAATAATAACCTATATATTTAAAAAAAATATTAAAAGGAACAGCAAAATATAAATTAAGGGAATATTTATTATATAAATTACTTGTAATTAAATTTGAAGCTTATCTTTTTTTTTTTTTATTATCAAAAGCATCAAGATAATTTCTTACCAAGTGATCCCTTCTGTTATGATTAAATTAAGCTTAAAAGAATTTTTTTTTCTAGGTGATCCCTTTAAAAGAATTGTGATCCCTTCCTTTACATGATAATTTAATTCTGACGAATTTATCTTGAATGATATGAAAATTGATTTAAAAGATGGAGATACAATAGAGGAAGAAGACGATCGAGGACCGTGACGATGATCGATACAGCCAACGAACACGATGAAGATAATGATGATGAGTTTAGCTGGTATCAGTATGTGATCAGCTCCTTTGCTGTTTTTGAGCTTGATTTGGAAAAGAAATATTTTCTTTCTGCCATGTTTACTTTACTGTTTTATCAAAGAAGTTTGTTAGCTGATACAAATATTAGATAGTTATTTATGTTCTATTTCAGGTTGTATTACCCAAAAATATTCAAACATTAGAGAAAATACTGCAGGACACAACAGTCATTTGATTTCGTCTCATAACAAAAAATAAAATAAAAAATTTAGTGGTTTCAGATCAACTTTGTCAATCAAGATTCATGAAATTTTAATTGAAACACTGTACATTTGTGTAGCCTTACCAGTGGCGCTGGGACGGGGGAGGGAACCGAACCAAATTTTCAGTCACCCTACCCTGCACTGAAAATTTGGTTCTCAATATGTTTCCTGGCAATTCAATTTTTTATTTTCTAAAAATAAAAAAATTCTATCTTTTGTGTCTAATTTGATATAGTGTAATTTGATCATTAATTGCACGCAATTTACGTTAGAGGATGTCATCATGTTTCTTTCACATTCCACATATTTTACTGTAAAATTGATAACTACTAAAGCAGAGTTTCATTTCAAACCTTGAAAAGAAATGCAAAAAAATAAAATCCAAAGGGCAAAATTTGGACTGAAAAACAAACGTAATAAAATAGAACTCTTTTGTGAAATTTTATTGATACTAATAAATTTTGATAATCAATTAAGTTTTTCATTTATTGGAGAGATGCACCAGTTTAATCCCAATCAAAGATAGCAAAGTAAATGAAGGCACAAACAAAAAACTAGGGATGAAATGAAGAGGGATTATATTTAATAAGGGTGTATTTTTCCATGTTTTTTTCACTATGGCAGCAGCAGCCGGGGCCACAATTGCAGTGACAAGTGTTGCACTGTGATTGGTGTCGGAGTAAAAAACCTTGTTTTTCATAAATTCACAAAATTGCATTTTCTTCTCCTCCTCATCCTTCAGATCTTTCCATTCTCTATAGAATTCCTGGATAAATTCAACTTTTAATTATATGCATGTATTTCTTATAAGAGTAAGGCTTGGGTGCTATGGATAGCACCGGAGCCTCTATGCAACGGCTCAAAATTTGAGTTTTCAAAATCCTAACGGCCGATCCGAACCGTTCAAAATTTAATCTGTACTAAAATGTACTTGCATACCAAATTTTACATTTTTTTGAATTTTTTTACTATTTATTAAGTATGTTACAAAACCGCTGTTTTCAGTGATCCAGAATTATTCAAAAACAGCGGTTTTGTAACATACTTAATAAATAGTAAAAAAATTCAAAAAAATATAAAATTTGGTATGCAAGTACATTTTAGTACAGATTAAATTTTGAACGGTTCGGATCGGCCGTTAGGATTTTGAAAACTCAAATTTTAAGCCGTTGCATAGAGGCTCCGGTGCTATCCATAGCACCCAAGCCTTACTCTTCTTATAAATTATAGGAAATCTTAGGCTTGAAATGTTACCTCAATTTCATTAAATGTTGGTATAGTGTATTGAGTCTGAGGAAGTATGGATGTCAATTCTCTGCAATGCCATCAAAATAAACATACGAGACCGATAAATAAAATTAATGGAACTTCCAAAGGCCAATTAAAATTAAGCATTTTCTATAGAAATACAGCTCAAGGCACTCTCAGGCTCTCAGCTGGTATACATTCATGTATTGATTTTTGAATTGTTAAATTTACAAAAGATAGTTATGATTAGTACAATTTTAATTGACATTATCACTTGTAGAAGGGATATTAAAGGCATATTTTTGGGTAAATTCTCTACATACCAGCTCATTTTAATTATGCAATTTAATCTCTAATTTCTCTCTAAAGTACCAAAACCCTAAAACTAACAACTACAAAATTATTTGGACCATGACACAAATGCATTATCAAAATTCATTGTCTGGCAAAACCAGGATTTGATAGAACAATTAGTTTCACTCCTAATTTTGTGAATTAATTTTTTAACAGGAAAACTTGGTAAGCTGGTAAGAGGCTATGAAGAGGCATGATAACAGCACAAGGCTCATATGAGGAGAGTATATCATACTTTTTTTTTGAGAAAGGAGTATATCATACTTTTGTTGCTTTTCAGTTGTGATTTTAAGAGTCACAGGGATTTTTCTGTAAAAGTTACCGAGACTGTCAGACTTTTTGTGAGGGCAGGTTTTATCTCTGCTAGGTGGGGCTGGTAGTACAAAAATAGTCTACTATTTGGTTTCTGTATAAAAAAGTCCCCAATTCCTTTTCAGTATACTATATTTTTATTAACAGCAGCATAAAAGACACCGACCCAACTGATAAAAAGTTTTTGGCTTCTCATTTCCAAAAAAAAATAATTAAAAGGCAATACAGATCCTGTATTAATAAATTGAAAAAAAATATAATGTGACTGTTGGCTTTATGTTGCGGACTGGGAAATAAATTTCATGGATCAGTTATTAATTATGTGAGGGCTAAGACATACTGGTACCATTTCCTGCTGGTATCAGCATGCAAAATACCACTGCTCTACGATTCTGATAACAGTCAACTGGTTAATGTTTGATGACAAATACCACTGGCTCTAATTTCTGAATTGCAAAACATGCACATATATACTGAGATTTCTGTATTTTTTGTAATATTTACTTTCATAATACTCCAACTCCTAAGAAAAAAGAAAGAAAAGAAAACAAGAAACAATTCCCCTCTGGTATGGTAGTTTACATCTCCATTTCCGGCATTTTTATTCATAACCAAAAAAAAATATAAAATATTATTAATAACCGCTCAGCCTCAACAATTTTACCCATGCCCAAACCGCCCCCCCAGGGGCGGTTTACCCCCCCACCAACCCGCCCCCCTAGGGGGCGGTTTAACCCCCCACCAACCCGCCCCATGGGGGGGCGGTTTACTTTTTTTTTTTTTTTTTTTTTTTGCGATGATGGATTATTTATAATTATGTTTATAATTTATGTATTTTGTAATATTATGTATTTGTTTATATTTTTAATACGATGGATTTTATGATTTGTGAATAGTTTAAAACATAAGTTAACAAAATAATCAAATAACGTCTGAATGCAAGGTTAAACTTGATAATATTATATTTATGATTTATGATTTCATAATATCATATTTTGTAATATTATGTATTTATTTATATTTTTAATACGATGGATTTTATGATTTTATGATTTATGATTTTATGATTTATGATTTGTCAATATTACATATTTCATGTCTAAACTTCATAATATCATATTTATTCTTCTAAACTTTAAACACTTACAAATTTACTCATTTTAATCTCTTTGTCTGTTAAAGCTTATTTTAAATTTGTAAAATATCCATTATATCCTTTATTAAAAATAAATAAAAATATATCCATTATACCCTTTACTCATTTTATATCCATTATACCATTTATTAAAAAAAATATCCATTATGATTTTATGATTTATTCCTTTGTCTTTATTTAAGAGACGCCTACGCTTCTTAGAATTAACGGAACTAGTAAACTATATTATAATTACAGGATCGCTAGAGCATATACCTTTCAGTCCTTGAAATCAAACTAGAAGACAAAATGTTTGTATGAGACTTCTCCTGTGGCAATTACACTTGCTACTGGTTCATTTCTCGGTGCTGAAAATTATTTTTTGACATAAAAAAATTTAATTAAGATACTAAAAATCTTAAACTTAATTTTTGAGGCACTAAACGACGTTTTTTGGCGATTCTGATTTTTCCGGATAACCGGGGTAAACCCCGGGATGACGGTCACCACCGTCTCCTCCTCCCCTTTCCGAATTGGGGTCATACGCGTAAATCCGACTTTCCTAGCAAAAGATATGGCCGTTTAAAGTTTAAAAAAAAAACGATGTTTCCGACTCTTGATCCATTTCATTTTTTTTAAGTTATGGCCGTTTTATTTTTTCTAATAACACAAAATGAAATATTTTACTTTTTCTTACAGCCGCGAAAAATCTGATCTGAAAAATATTGATCCGAATTATATATTTTTCTATCTAATTTCAAAGAAACATATAAAATTTTTCTAAATTATAACTTTTTTCAAAAAAAATTTGAGCCGGTTTGGGCAGTTTTGACAGAATTTTGTTTTGATGGGCAATGTAAGTTTCGATGGGCATGGATAAAAATGACGTGTGTTTTGGCATAGACAATGAGATCACACTAATATTTTTTTTAATGAGCATCAGTGCATTGCTTAGATAAAAAAAACAATTATTGTTATCTATCCATATCATGTGTTATGTATTCAAATCTTTATTTTTAAAATTCAAGTAATAAATTCAATCTGCTCAAACAAACATAATATTACAAAACAATTATTGTTATCTATCCATATCATGTGTTATTGTTAAGCTATTCACAAATCATAAAATCTATCGTATTAAAAATATAAACAAATACATAATATTACAAAATACATAAATTATAAACATAATTATAAATAATCCATCATCGCAAAAAAAAAAAAAAAAAAAAAAAAAAAAAAGTAAACCGCCCCCCCATGGGGCGGGTTGGTGGGGGGGTAAACCGCCCCCTAGGGGGGCGGGTTGGTGGGGGGGTAAACCGCCCCCTGGGGGGGCAGTTTGGGCATGGGTAAAATTGTTGAGGGGGAGCGGTTATTAATAATATTTTATATTTTTTTTTTGGTTATGAATAAAAATGCCGGTCTCCATTTCATACAAAAACAACAGCAAGAAACTTATTATATTTTTAAGGTTGGTGAGATTTAAATTGGAAACCTCCTACAATTTGATATCGTGTTTAACTATTTGCTCCTCCAAAAGTTTGCTGTTTTTGCTATTTTGTGCAATGAGATATAACTCACTTGCAAAAATCGATAAAATCAACATGAAACTCTTCAAACTGCTTAATTTCTTTTCTGATGAAGTATCTATCGTATACTTTATTCAAGCTTATCTTTTCCATGGCTTGAACCCCTAAAAGAAACGCAAAATCGAAATAAATATTTTTTTTTATCCTGCAAATTGGCATAATTGACGTAATATAATGACTCCTCAGAAGAAAATTAATTACTGGGTCTTACAAACATACATATTATATAGAAATGATTTTACAGAAAATTTTGAACTCTACAATATCTTTTTAGAGAGCAACTGGTAAAGTTAAGCTATAGAAAACATGGTGCCATACAACACTAGAAATTATTTTATATTTTTTAAACAATAACCCATGAAATGCTTTTTTTTTTTTCTGTGAAACTCACCAAAGGAATTATCGATATTGCTAAATATATTAATTTAATGTTTAGATGCAAAAAAACAAAGGATATAATTAGTTGTAAAAATATTGAATATAAATTGTAGAAACTATATCCTAACCTTTTGCACGCAACAAGCTTTGATGAGCACCCATAGAGAGAGAGACGGAGCTTTTCAAAAAGATAAAAAGAGAGAGAAGGAGAGAACCTATCAGAGCAAGTAATTATTTATATATCTAGATTCGATGCCTTCAGACATTTCTTATGCATCAAGGATACTATTATGCTGCTTTAAATAATAATAATAATAATAAGAACCTAGAAAGATTTTACTGCGTTGGTTATCAACTGATTAAAGAAATGAATCCATATTCAACATCAGTTCCAAAATTACATGGTTATAAATTATTTTCTGAGTGAGGCTACAATACTTTGCAACACACAGATCCATCCATACGATGAATTCATATCTCAATTTTGCAAAGTTCTATTAATTAATCAATCAGAACTGTTCAACATGATTTCCATACAAATATGAATAGATCAAATTTTATGTTTATATATATTTTTTTAAAATAGGTAGAAAATTTGAAAGTAGTGGTTTTGTACCGGTCAAGATTTCCATATCTTTTATTCTAAGTTTTGTGGAATGGCAATGGGTACAAAGGTGCTCTTCTCCCGTGAGATTGCCATACAGCTGGAGGATGAATCTGATTACCTTGTTGATCATGTCATCTGCAAAATGGATATATACAGCTAGCTTCCATGAAAGATGATCATGTCATCTGCAAAATGGATATATAGTCTTGGGCTCCACAAACATGATGTCATGCATAGCCGGCCTTCAGTTCCTGACAAGCCACTCAAGTGATAAGTAGTTAATTATATTCGGTCAATATATGAGTTGTTCAAATTTATAATATTGATAAATTAGTAATTATAGAATTAATTTATAGGGGAGAATAAATAATTTTGTAGTTTTTCAGTGGTATATATAAAATTCCTTCTTATTTATTGTTGCAAAGATGTATAATTAATGTTCTAGTTAAGGTTTTACAAGGTAGATCAACATTACATATATTCCACCAAATGAAATCAGAATCTGCTCAAATAGAACCATAAATTGTAAATAAAAACGAGCATGACATTATATTGTTATGCCCAAGGGTGTGGTGCCCTTGTCAAAAAATTGTACAACCCAAATAAAAGAAGTATCAATTATAAGTTCACGAGAAAAATCTCATTTGTACTCGTCTTATTGAATATGGTATGAGTAAGATAAACCGATATATAAAAAGATGTCATTGATATTCTAATTTGTGCTTCTAATAGCTAGAATAGTTTTCAAAGTAAGAGAAAAAAAAAAGTAAAAAGTAAAAATGAATAATGAATATAATTAATTTGTCTTATAAAAAATTTGGTAACGTACAAAATCATAAAAGAACTTTTAAGTTCTCACATGTGATTTAGATTAATAGTTAGAGAATAATTAAAAAATGGTACAAAATTAGGGTTATGTCATATATATTTGAGCTATGAATAAAATTATATCACATCTTCATATATATGAACGTATATCTGCTAATATAAATTTATTTTCAACTGTATCACCTTTCAAAAATAACTCATCACACAATAACTATAATGATAGAGTTCAAATACCTTCATTTTTTTTGTTTTACGCATTTTCGTCTCAAGTTTCATCGATCGTTGTATATCTCTGAAACAGTGCGAGGAACATGGGAATGGAGGAGGAGGTTTCGCAAGAATAAATTAAAAGCAACAATCAATATTTTTTTTGCTTTCTCAATCACTCTCTCGGACCCGCGGGTAGAAGCGGAGGAGAAGGCAACAGATGAAGTGCTCCTAATTTGCTTCGATCGTCACCATTGGACAAAGAAAGAACACTTTCAATGAATTAATGGCTCTTAATTTGCTTCCTCTGGGTTAATTATTTGTTTTGAATTTACCGGCCGGTACGTCTTGATCTAAGGGAAACTATTCGGCAGTCATGAATGATCGATCTGTAATAAAAATCTTAATTAATGGGCTATCTAGCTAGGAAGAGACCATCTCTAGTCCATTATATAATTAATTATTGATCACATTACATAGCATTCGCTATTTATGAAATTAATACCGTAATTAGATATATATAGTTAAGTATACACATCATGATCAGCAGCCTTTTGAATGTTAATTAGAGAGAATTAACATCATGAAAGATCGAGAAGGCAGTCAATTAGATCGAGAAAACAACAAGAAAAAACCAGTAAATTTTATGTGTAAATTTAGCTATTTTTAATAAAATACCAAGTTAATAACAAATATAAGCATTAATGAATCATTTGTTTAATTATAATAACAAATATGTCTCGCTGTAAAATATATATATCTTGTCGAATATATATATATATATATATATATATATTTTAAATTCATCCCCTTTATATTAAATGTATGTAATTTTCGCCCTTTAATTAATATACAGCGAGACATATTTTAATATACTTTTTCTATTTTTTTTTTTAATTCATCCCCTTTACACAATCATCTCAAAACATCATGCTTGAAATTTTTAGTATATTCTGACAGTATAGGAGAGGTTATTGCAACAGAAGAGTTTCAGCATTTAGTTAAGTATGATTTGTTAGTTTTGAAAGAAGTTATACTTAACGTCCCTTTGAGTTTTTAATTTTAATTTTATTTTTGTTGAATGTATCTGAGTTCTAGAGTAGTTGGAAGATTTATTATTTATATATCAAAGTAATTGATGACTCGAAGCAGACTTTATTAATTTGTCAGAACCAACTTCATCAAATGGTTTTAATTAATTATATTGCGCTTTTATAATCTTGATTATAAAATTAAGGTGACTTGGTCATGTTATATATGTGGACATATTGCATATTATACATTTTCATGTCCTCAGTTTTATTCATGTTATGCATTTCGATATGTTTATTTCAAATTAATATTAAAGTCAGGAGCGAGATTGAACATTAACTGATCAGTAACGTAACACCAACAAAATTTTGAAGCTAAGGGATCAAATATTAGTATAAACAACCGTCCGATTATTAATAATTCGAAAATATATAATTAATTAGAAAATTTTCTGGAAAATTTATAAATTTGACATGTAAACATATTACTCGTGAAATAGATCGGTTTCAACTGTTTGGATTTGTTATTTGAAGTTATTTTGATAGGTTTACACTCGCCAAAGAACTTGTGAGCTTAATAACACCCTAGTTCTACTGTAATGCTTAATACTATATATTGGAGCACATTGACATTCCGAACAGTTACTTATTTCAAAATTGTACTTAATTAATTCTTAAGATATCCGGTTTATTTCTTCTTGTTCTTAATTCTATTATTTCTTAGAAACAAATTTTACACAAAAGTTTATACTGCTCTCATGAAATGTTCTTTTTTTTTTTTTGTAAAATTAATTATAAACTAAAACTTTTGTTCTGAAACAGGTGCTCGGACAAGATCAAGTACTAAGTACTATACCTATCAGAAGGATCGGATCAAAACCTGCTCTTTTCTTAAGAAAAGGAGCACTCTCATTTTCTTCCATCCGGATCGTTCAAAATTTATCGTATGGTTTTAATTAAATATGAATCATTTTAATAGATTAAATTGATTTGAAAATAGAAAGTAATTGAGACCGTACGATGAATTTTGAACGATCCGGATGGAAGAAAAGGAGCAGAGTCCATTCCCAAAAGGATCGATCATCCGAAATAAAAGCTTTAAGCCTATTCAATGATTGATATATACACAACTGAGAAAAAAATTGGCTAACTTACAATTACAACAGATGAGTTTTCTTATAATATATATGAACATGAAAAAGCCGAAGGCCCGGAGTTAGTTCCTAAATCAATCACATATATATAAATATATATAGTACCTGTTGGGGTAGCTCAAGGATACCAAAAGCATATATAACAGCTCCTGCAGGAGCATCAATACTAATTATAGTACAATACTAACACCCAATAATTAATAGGATTTGAACCAAAAAAATTCAAACAAAACACCTTAAATTCTCTAATCGGATATAAAACCTTGATGAAAAATTGGCAACCCTTTTTTTTTTTTGAGGCAAGTGGGATCAATCTCACTGATTTTCATTAGAATAATGAAAACCAATTACATGAGATATAACACTGATTTTGCCCCCCCAAGCTAATCACTGATTGATCCCAAGCTAATCACTGATTTTGCCAATTACATGAGATATAAAACCATAGCTTGGGGGGGCAAAAGGAAGAAAAATCACCATCAAATGAGGGCATACTTTCGGGAGAAAAATGAAATATTGATAATTCCAAATGATTAGTTTTTGCAAACATTAAGGCATCTTTGAATATGGAATTTGATTGATCGAATTGTGAAGTGAACTAAAATTTATCAAGGAAGTCCAAATTATTTTCAAAAGGATTTATGAAGTTTTTAACGTTAGCAAGATCATATGAATTTTTCGCATTTAGAATTTTATTTTGGTTAGATTCGAGACTGACCCGATACCTAGGTTTGGATTTTGCTTGAGGACAAGCAAGGTTTAAGCTTGAGGGATTTTGATAAGCCTAAATTATATATACTTTTAACACGGGTTTTACTTCAATTTCATAACCAATTCTCTTGCATTTTAGCTTAATTTAATTAGATTCATGCCAAAGAACCAAGTTACTGCTTCTAGTTTGTTTTGATTACAGTTTTGGAGCTTTTACACCTATTGTGCGGTCTCTGGGACACTATGTGCGGCCGTACAACCATTCTTGAAGTCTCAACATCAATCATGTTGAAGAATTAGCGATTCAGAGCCTCTGTGCGGCCTGACGTGTGGCCTCCCTAGGCCGCACAATCCATCAAGTGATCCAATTTTGAGTGGTGCGGCCCCCTTAGCATGCACACTTGGTCGCACAACACAAGGAAGAGAACCAAATCAAGTCAGAGAGCCCGTGCGGCCTACCCTGCACGCACCAGCCTTATTCTACTGAGCAGTCTCCTTTGTGCGCCCCCCTTTGGCCGCATTCTTGGCCGCACCAATGTTGAAATCACAGGATATCTTGCCTTAATGACGCGATCTTTGCCAGATTTACTTTCAGATCCTGTCTAATTGTTTCCTAAGGCACGAAAATTGTTATAAAAGAAGAAGCAAGCAGCAGGAGAAAATCATCTCCCCTTTGGGGATTGAAACGAAGTCACCTCCCATTCTACATCTCTTCTTCTTCTCAAACCCTAACTTCATTCTCTCATCCTTCTGAAGTGAATTCAAGGCGACGAAGCGGATTTGGCGAGTTTCAATGAGGCTTTGCAAGGAAGAACTGAGGCTTAGCTTGGGAACTGGTGTATTCTATTTCCCTTAGTTATTTACTCATTTTAATTGCTTGGTTTACTTGTTCTTTGTCATGGATATTGTTGTTATTGCACCCATGAGAGGCTAATCTCCTCTCTAGGGGCTGAGGTTGTAGCATGAACTTGTGTTAGTTTATTTGCTTGAAATATTTTCTTGTATGATGATTGCTTTGAATTGATGTTTAGTTCTTATTACATATATTTGTGAGTCATGCATGATTTATGTTTTTGAAACCACACCTTGCGGAGGTAGTGACAGCCCTCTTGTCTTCAAGGATGTTTAAGTCATTGATAAAACTGAGTCTTGTACACAAATAACCTTAGGGACAATAGATTAGATGGCCCAAATCGAGTCTACCCCTGACCATAAGAACTAAAGATTGGACATGGAAAGTTGTGGGAAACCAATTTATAAGTACTTCGCAATCGGGATACTTAGAGTATATTTAGTAATCAGTACAAATTAGTGGAGTATTTAGTCTTCAATTAAATAACCCTATTAGGTAGTGACAGCCCTAAGACGAGGTACATTAATATGATAGGCTTGAAACATGAAAAGTATTGATTCTAAGTAGAAATAGGCCAACTTAGTTGGAACTCCCATCAAAACAAAGCATGAATCAAGAGAATAAACTAAGTGTTGAATTAACCAAGAGATTGTGGACCAAATGCTCATAGACTTCGTTAACTTGATCACAACCTCATTTTCTTATTTTAATCTTAATTTAGTTCTTGTTACAAACCAACTCCTTCTGGGTATTGAACCCGACAATTGTTAGATTTGCAACAAAACCCCTCCAATTTACTTATTTGCACTTAATTTAGAATTGATTAATTTAGTAAAAATTATAATTGCCTTAGTCTTTGGATCGACACCCATAATTACTACAATGATAGATTGTGCGCTTGCAATTTAATCTACTTTGCGTATTTAGGGTTCTTATAAATTTAAAGCAATAGTGTACGAAATAGACCGATTAATTCTATACCCAAAATACACATCATTTATTATAAAGATTATGTTGAGCGGTTCGGATCGACTATTCGGACTTTGAAAATGAAAATAAATGAGATAAATGATTGGATGCAAATGGGAGCATAGAATTTTGGGTGTATTGGAACTCTCCTCATTATTAAATTTAGCAAACCAACACTACTAAAGGACATGTAAGAAAAAGATGAGCCACAGACTCATCTGCACTACAAAAAACACATGTTTTCACCTCCTGCCAGCCCCTCTTAAGCAGGTTGTCCCTAGTAAAAATTTTATTTTGCTTAACCAATCACTTTAAGTGGAACGTTGACCTGCCAAATACAATTGAACACAAGGTTAGGTATGCTAAGGATTGGACACTAAATTTACCAGCAGTTGTCCATCTCCAAACAATTTGGTTGGTCATGGCTAGTAGGGATACACATGAGATTTAGGCTATAAATACCCATGTACAGACCATGTAAAAATCAGAACATACACAATAAAAAGATTATTGTTCATCATTTCAATTTCTTCTCTAAATTTAATAGTAATATAATCGACTCTGTGAGTTTAGCAACATCTAGACCCTCGATCGTCAGTTTAGCATTACCTAGTATGGATATAATATTCATAGGCACCTCTGTTCCCAACTCAAACATAAAATCTATAATTAATTAGGAATTTAATTAAAAAAAAAAGCAGGTATTCATAGTAGTGCAAAACTGCCAGGCCTGCGCGCATCGTATGATGGACAAACTTGGGTCCGATACCCATCGGACTTAAATTTAGATCTGATGGGTTCTAAAACCGTCCGATCCTCTTTAAGATCCGTGCGCCCAGATATTGAAGAAAATGTGCACAGATATTAAAGCGACACACACAGATCTTAAAGCGAATCGGACGGTTTTGGAACCCATCGCACTCAGTTTGAGTCCGATGGGCATCGGACCCAAGTTTGTTCCTCGTATGACAACTTTAGTTTGTGCAAACTGTACCCCTTTGTATAAGTCCAAGTAAAATCGAGAACAAGACTTTGGTCTAGTGATTAAGGCACATGATCTCTATGTGAGAGGTTATGAGTTCAAATAGAAAAAATCCGTTGTTATAATAACAAATGTATTAAATAGTTAAATTGCTTGACCTCCAACTTTACTAAAAAAAAAAAAAGTCCAAGTAAAATCTAACCTTAGACGCACCAAAATACCAATTTGATACTAAATATTAAGCTTCATATAAGCCTTTGTTTTTTTTTTGGTGTGATCAATGCAGGACACAGTTATGTTTGGTGCCAATTTATACGAAACGGACGCTGAGAGGGCAAGATTGCTACTGAAAGGAAAGGTTCCAATCGGAATCGGAGAAGACACAATCATAAGATTAGAGATTTTTAATTTAAATGTTCAAACCAATGTTGCAAATAAGATAATATTAGGAGATCTAAAGAAGAAATATTTATAAATAATGATGAAATATATGTGGATTACTGTAAGAGCTTGATTCAACTTTTTTTTCCCAATATTTTATATTAAGGGCTCCTAGAACTAATTGTATGGTTATTACTTGGTCTCAGAGACTGATATAGCTGAAAATATATTCTTTTTGATCCCTTTAGCATGATCTGTTTTAACATTTTCATAATTTAATTATCTTTTTTCTGTTTCAGAATTTGTATTATTGATAAAAATGCAAGAATTGGACGAAATGTTATTAATTGCCAATTCAGAGGTACAAATCCCTTAATTACTTAATTCAATTTCTTATTTCTGGTAACTTGGCATTATGTTTTTGTTCATTATTTCGCATTATGTTTGCTGTAGGCAGGTCAAAAGAGATCATTTTTTGTTATAATATCATAGAGCCAAATGGGAGACTATTCAACCAGAAACTTGTGCCATTTATTTGGTACAAGAATTAAGTCATGTACAATGCAAGGTGTTAAATCTCTGCAAATTCCTTTTCATTTATTTTTCAGGGTATCCAGGAGGCAAACAGAAATTCTGACAGCTTTTTCATAAGAAGGTATAACAATTATCCCGAAGAATTCGACTATTAATTGTTGATGGAGTGATAATATTACTACAGTTTTCTCCCTCATGACCGAGCAGCGACCAGTGACTCGTGTTATTGGAAATTAACTCGATTGTGAATATAATAGGGTGATTGAGTTACATGAATTTGATTTTCTTTCTCTTATATTTTCTTCTCAATCGAGAGCCCGTTTCTCCTCGATCGTCTCCTCCAACCAAAGAAAAGAAAACCCCACTACTCATCAAACTCAAATGCTATCTTCTCTAATGAAAAAGTTCAATAAGAAGTGAATCAATATTGTTTTCATTGTATATCAATATTGAAATAATTGCATGAAGAGGAGATATCCTTAACAATGATTATTTTCACAAGTTTGAAATAATTAATTACTTAGTTCTATAATTTAAATATCTATTTTTTTATAGAATAAATATATATTTATGTAACATCCTATAATTTTTATAAATTATTATAAACTTATTTTGTACTGATTTGTGATTTTGAAAATTTAAGGATTTATTTGTAAAATGTGTTAATTTTAAACTTCAAAAAAAAAAAAGTGAACTAACGTGGCATTTTTTTTTACCACGTGGGCCCCATGCATGAATTATCCAACTTCTAACCGACCTCCATTTACTTATAAGTTTGTATATATTAATCTAATCTCTCCTATTATTAACAGAAATCAAAAGAAAACCGAAAAAAAAAGAAAGAAAAGAAGAGAAAAAAAGAGTTATTTTGATAAATTTTATGATTCGATTGTATGTCCGATTGGAATTCCAACTACGTCGCGTTGATTCTGAATAGTTGTTGCAACTCGAATTGGATTTCTGAATTAATCGTCGTCAGGTAACCACACTTTTCTATAATCTGTGCTTTCATTTTGTTTGGTTGAATTGGATTTTGAATTGGGTATTGGATTATGAGGGCATATTTAACGGGATAGCGGGTCTGAGGTTCGAATTTGATTTGTGAAATGATATGATTGTGTGAATAGAGAATTTGAGAGATGATATGATTCTGTGGAATGATATGATTCTGTGGAATGAGATGATGTGGATATTGTGTGACTTGTTTTACTGATAACCCAGACCCAGGTGCTATCGCTGGTTAAATATGCAAGCATAATTTGTTGTGAATTTGTGTGGATTAATCCAGTCTGTTTGAATGGTTGTTTAATTAAGCCAATTATAAAGAAGCGCGTCGTTAAATAACCGGTTACTGAGCTTTGTAGCTGACTCCGTATTGTTTCTATTGTTATTTCTGTTGCGACGTAGGTTGACGGGATGACGGATGGATGCAAGGGTGCCTCTCTTGTCGCGACTCCCGGCCCGGCGGCGGGGTCGTGACAATTTATTAACAACTATTGATAATATAACAAGTTGAAATATAAAGAGATTCATTTGATAATATAATCTCTCGACAATATTTTTTTATTAAATAATTATTATATTTAAAAAAATTCAGATTTAGTGAACATAGGAAATTAGAAAAATATTTTAATTTAAAATGGAGAAATAAGATATTAGAGTGCTATGATGAGGAAATAGGGAAAGTATTTTAATTTAAAATGAAGAGATAAGAGATAAGAGATTTGAGTGTTTTGATGGGGAAGTAGGAAAATATTATAATTTAAAATGGGGAGATAAAGATATTGACAATATTGTTTTGACTTCATGCACTATATATACAATAGTCAAAACAACGTTGCAAATGCATTGTACGAAGTCATAATTGTGATGTCAATATCTTCACCTGAGCAGTACAGGGAACTAACTTTTTTTATCCAGACTTGTTTCATCACCATCATTACCACAAAATATAATTCTAAGCGAATTTCTCAAATAGGGTAATATTTTCTATTAATATTGTGAAGGCTCACAATTAAATAAAGTATTGCAAGCTAACAGGAATTCAATTTCAATTACATAGATATATACATATATAGATGCATTCTTTGCTATATATGCACAAGCAGGAGATGTCATGTAACATTTTTTTACAGTTACTAATTAATTAACTAGGGCTGGCTGCTCTTTTTGCGGACTTGCATGAGTTGAACACCGGCAAGAGCGAGAAAAGTGCATGTTGGTACGAAAGCGAAGTTCGGTATGAGATGCAACTTGAACCGCCTTACTGGTTGGATGTTCTCAGCATAATTTTTCAAAGCTACAGCAGCAGCGGGGACCACCATGCCGGTTATTATAACTGCATTGTTATGATCTGTCTTCACTTCTTTCACATATTCTTTCACAAATTCTGTTAAGTTCTTCTTTCTTTCGGCTTCCAACTTGTTCATCCATTTAGTCTCATGGAAGTCCTGCCAGTTTCATTGGAAAGAGAAATTAATTATTAGCTTGTTTTGTTTTGTTCTTATCTTTGCACAAATTCTAGCAAATCAGATGATTTCTTACAGTGTAAATTATTAATTAAAATTTAAAAACAGTACCAAGAAATATAGTAAAACAAAAGTTCATTCATTAATTAACTTATTTCTGAGAATTAAAAAAGTATTTATAATCACATTACTTTCGTTTACCTTAATTTCTTTTATTGTTGGAGCCGCGAAATGTTTGCCAGGCATAACATCATTTAAAAATCTGAAAACAATTTCAAAAGATGCATAATTTAATTTATTCATTTCATCTTCACAGCAACCGACTGGTTCAAAGAAAACAATGTTTCTAAAATCAAACTTTGCTTTATCTAAATATCAAATATGTAATAGGGGAGGGGTTGCGAAATATATAATATTATATGGTCTTATAGGGGCATGGAGGAATTTCTCATTTTCATCGGACTATAATAATATTATGAAACAAACATGAAAGTTGTATTATTATTATTATTTTTTTAGAAGATTGAAAGTTGTATTATTACTTGCAAAAATCAATGAAGGCTGTATGAAATTGATGAAACTCTTTAATATCCTTCTTCTCAAAGAATTCGGCATAAACTTGATCTGTTGACAGCGAGTTTACACCAGGCACCCCTGGAGAAAAAATGCAGAAAATATTATAAGAATAATATAACGAAAATTGAATCAAAAAATAGTAATAAGAAATTTTCTTTCGTTGAATTTAGGATATTATTATTGTGTGCAGCAGCTAGCCAAGAACCGCAAATTAAGCATCTCCCACTTCTTTTTGTTTGGATAATAATTATGACCAAATCACCCTTCCATTATTCCTCTAATTTGCTCAAATAAGTGATCAAAATTCAAAACGAGCAAAATGAGAGGAGAGAGATACCGAATTTGTTTAAGAGGCTAAGGGCAAGGCCCATGTCGTGTTTATATATAGAAGAGAGAAAATATATAGAATTGGTTGAAGCAGAGAACCCTCTAAGATGGGGAAAAGGAAGCGAGCATATATATATATATATACAGAGAGAGAGAGAGAGAGAGAGAAGGCGAGGAATATAGAAAGGAAGAGAGAGGGAGAAGGAATGCATTCCTTTCCTGCGCGTATTTGTCACACATGCCATTACTCATCTGTGAGGTTTCCAGTTTGCCTCTTGACATCGTTTAAGCACAAATACTAATTGGATTAAGATCCGGCCCATTAAGCCCAATCTATCCCCGGAATCAAATTCTCTGGTTAAAAAAGAGAATATTACGTATGAACCCACAAGTTTAATAAAAATATTTTTCTATAGAATCCAATTGGGCTTCATTTCCAAGAAATTAAAGAGCCTGTATTTCTCTCTCTCCCGCCACTCCCACTGGTTCCGAACCGTTTGCCAACTGGATTCCAATTTCGTTCCTCTCCATTTTTCAATTAATCAGATATCCGCTAACAGTTTAGTTTATACATTCTTATTTTTTGGCTTTAAGCACACCACTACTAAAAGCAACACACTTTTATGGCTAAAATTAGATAAGATAAGAGAAATTAGTGCGATTTGAGAAAAACAGTTTTGCATGGAAACACCGCAAAAATCATGAAAGAAAATAAAGAGGGTTAAAGAAAAAAAAAAAAACACTGTTTATCTCCTTCAAGTGATTTCTCCTCAATAGCCACTGCATCTCCATTATGTGGTTTGTTCCCTTAACACAATACATCAAATTCTCATCTTTTATTAAATTTATATATCGTTGAGCAACAATCTCTTTTTTGTTTGTTCAATTTTATTGCCCCTCTATGTTGATTTTAACTCGAATCTCTTGTAATATGAGCTATTTGGAAATTCTCTTCACAGTGGCAGTGAATTTCGAATGCCAAAAATGCATTTTATCCATCAATTTAGGATACGATAGACTTACATTTTTTTCAACTGAGCGTTTTTCTTGATTATTGTATATAACATATATATTGACATAAATTACTGTATGGTTATTGGAAAGATTATTTCTTTGTATAAAAGAAAAACATTGGACCGGCAAATTTCACTAAATTTCCCTTGAAAGGGTGCATATTACTGTCAAGGACTACTTAGCTGAACTAGGAAATGGCTTGGCAATAACATATAGTAATTTGCTTAAATTTTGATGGATATATGTGTAAATTCCATTCTTGAAGGTTCTTTGTTAAGAACACTCATTGTTAGCTTCAACAGCAAACATTTGTTAGATCCAATGTAGCTATTATTTTAATAGCCCTATGTGGATAACAAAATTCTCAAGGCATATAGGATATTTCATTTTTTATAAAGGATAAATGGTATATTTTGAGGTTCTGGAGGGTCATTACCAGGATTTGTCTCTCTTTATTTTAACTAGTACTTGGCCCTCTGCTGCCTTTCACTTCAATCTTCTTCTTTTATTGTTGTGCTTTGTAGGAACATGATGTATTTCTTGTATAATGATGGTATATCAGACTTTTTTTTTTAGGAATAGGAAGGAATTGCACTAAAGAATGCTCATCTTTCCAAAGGATTTTCTCCTACAAATGGAGGTGACCAGTGGTCGCCTTCTTTCTGAGCTCCAGGTCTTTCTCACTTTATTCTATTTATTTTTTCAATATCATGTTATTAAGAAAATAATGGGCTTTTTAGCTTTTCTTTCCTACACAAAAAAACTGAAGGTTTCATCCAATTTGCAAATCGACACCTGTATTGCTCATGCGTAGTCAACCTTGACTTTTAATCTTGGATCAGACAAATTAGTTTTTGGGAAAGTGTAAAGAAACTTTGAATCCAAATAAAAGAGAAAGGTCCTCTTAGCTTGGTTTCAATTATTTCTATTTTTGGGAAAATGGCAGATTTGAATTACAGACAAAAATATTTTGAAAAAGAAATACAGGCAAAAATGTCAATATTATATGGATGATCCTCTTCTATACCATGGTTGAAAGTGACAGATATCTTACCAGGGGTAAAGCCACACTATCAAGTTATGGGGGTCAAACACACATTGGGGGTCAATTATATAAAATCTCCATGCTGAGTATGGGGTCAATTTTACAGTACCCATAGCATTTTACCCTAAACTATATAGCAATATCATGTATAAGCACGGGGATTTTGGAAATGAATGGGGGTCATTCACTCCATGTAGATCCGCCCGTCTTAAACAGTTCACATTAAATATGGAAATATTTGGTGTGATCTTCAAATTCCACAAAAATTTCAGGTCTTCACCAAAAAAAAGTTACTAGATAGTATCTCTATTGCCTAATACTAATTCACAAATTAAAATTTTCAGTCAATATGGGATGAGATCGGCCAATCAAATGCAGAAAGGGACATAAAGCTTGTAGAGATACAACAACAGTGCCTAAATGTCTATAGGAATACAATTGAAGAAGAAAAGAAACTCAAGGCCAATTTAGAGAGAGAAATTACAGATTCTGAAGAAGAGATTAGGACCATCAGTGCTGCAATTGGTGACCCGAATTTGCATTTTAGGGAGGTACTTTTTCTATAATTTCTTAATTAATTATTGAGGATATTAGCAGTACTGTTTTTGTTCAGTACTGTACCAGTTTCTACATTACCAATTATAAATTTTTTTGTATGTATTCACTTTTTTGTGTATATATTATGTATGTGTTCATTTTGTTTTTATATGGTTAGTTGGCACATTTGTCAAAGAAAATGTAGAGGGATGGTATTACAGATTATTTTATATCTGGCAAGGTCATGCATTATGATTTCCTACATTTTAAATTTATAGTGATGTCCAAAATATTTTTCAATTTTGGAGGGGCATACTAATCTCTCAGAAGCAAAATTATGCTGAGAATTAAGAAGAGTAAATATTAATGACAATATAAGTTTCTCCTTATTTATCTTTATCGCTTTCTGCCAATTAACCTTAAAAAAATTCTTTATTGTTTTATTGTGTGCCAGGTCAGCACAGGTAACATGTGCTTGAGAGAACGAATGGAAGCAATTTATCCACAGCTAGAAGCGATGCGCCAGAGAAGAGAAGAAAGGAAATCTCAGTTTTTTGAAATATTAGACAAAATAAACAGCATGCTAAGAGAGATCAAGCCATACAATACACCATTGGTAGGTTTTGACGAATCTGACCTCTCTGTTGGGAAACTAGCGGAGCTCAAATCTCAGTTGGAGTATCTTAGAACAGAGAAGGTATATCCATATAATTTTTGTACCCGTACTAGGTACAGTATCTCTTCCCAGCATAGTCCTAAGATGATTAAATTTTGCAAAGCGCAGACCGGTTCGTGCTATGGATCAATATCTCTGTTTTCAAAGTTTAAACAATCAATCCGAACTGTTCAACATGATCTCCATATAAAAATGTTCTTTTAAGATAGGTAGAAAATTACCTTATGTAAAGATTTTTGAACCAACCAAAAATAACGATTTACTATTTATAAAATGTAAAAAAAATGCATACCCGAACTAGTACAATAATTGTAGTTGGCCACAAGGAGCATGGAATCCTTTTATCATCTTAATTTTTTTGTGTGTATTTATTTTTTTACTCTTACTTTCTAGGTTAATCGTACAAAGCAAGTAGGAGAACTATTGAATTCCTTGAATTCCCTCTGCCTGGTGCTGGGTATAGACTCCCAGGAAATACTCAACGGTGAGTTTGGATCTTCTGTGGCAGCCAGTAATATAAGCGATGGTGTGATCCAACGGTTGGTGTCTGAGACTGACAGACTAAAGGCCCTTAAGATGAGCCGCATCGAAAAAGTAAGTTTTTTTTTGTAATAAAAGTGGCTAATTTATGCATAATCTGCAAAATCTCAAAAAAAGAAGAAGAGTGTTTTTACTAGTTTCTTCAAACTATGCTCAAACGTCTCAAAAATTGGGTGTTTTCAATTTACTTTTGAGGAAATTAGTTGAGAAAGTTACAGGTGATAGTTCTCAATAATTGCGAAGCTGTATAAACCTACATTTTGCAGGGTATGCATGTAAGAGTTGAGCATTTTCAGGTGCAGAAATGAAAGTTTTCATTTCTACAAGAACTAAATAACAACACGGCGTTACATGTAATGACTTGAACTTTCATAAAAATGAACTTTCCCGTTCAAAAATGGCATCTCCCTCCAAAGTGTTAACTAAGTTTCCCATGGAGCTTCATTAAGTTAACAAGGTTCAAAGAGACCTTTTCACAGAACTATTATTATTATTATATAAATTGTTCTCAATTTAATGACTAGTGTTCATATAAATTTTGTTTTGTTTAAATTTTGGTGTAGTTACAAGATATGGTGATGAGCATGTTGGAGCTTTGGACATTAATGGACACTCCTGTTGAAGAGCAGCAATGTTTCCGGGATGTTGCATCGAACATAGCTGCATCAGAGGATGAGATCACTGAACCTAATTCTCTCTCTCTTCAGTTCTTAAAGAACGTCAGATTCCCTTTTTTGCCGCTTTATGTGCCATTCGACAGTAATTTGCATTTCATGTGCCATGAAGCTTTAAAATTCATGAAAAGGTCCTCCCGAATGAGGAAACCATGTACTGTATATTGTGGGGTAGTGAGGCTATGGTACTATGTATAGTGCAGATTTATCTGTACTGTGGATCAACATCTTAGTTTTCAAAGTTCAAATAGTCGATCTGAACCATTCACATGAGATCCATATGAAAAAATGTTCTTGCAGACTAATTTTACATTTTTTAGAATTTTTTTAGATAGGTAAAATATCACTAGTTTTGAATGGTCTAGAATTTTTAGATCAAGTGAATTTCTACCTATCTAGAAAATTAGTAAAAAAATTCTAAAAAATGTAAAATTTTGATTTACAAGTACATTTTCAAATGGAGATCATGTCGAAAAGTTCAAATCAACTGTTTGGACTTTCGAAACGAAGTATTTACATTGAGCGCGTAATTTTTTGCTAACCTTGCACTTGGCCCCATTAAACTTTCAGCTTTTATGATTAATTTGCTTATTGAACAATGTTGTAATTGAAAATATTTAGATAGTTGGTAGTTGTACTGACACCTGAGATGTTTATTTCTCTATATCTTCTATGACTATGTATTTATATTCAACTCTTGAAATCCAAACTTACGCAATTGAAATTATGTGGGTTTCAGATTGAAAATGAGGTAAAGAGGCTCGAGACCCTCAAGACTAGCAAAATGCGAGATCTTGTATTGAAGAAAAAATTAGAGCTCGAAGACATTTCAGCACGTGCCCATATAGTAGAAAGATGTAATACAGAGATTGAATCCATATTGACCGCATTAGAAACGGGTATTTTTTTTCACTACCAGCTTGACCAAATTTCTTTTCTTTTTTTTTGGATTTTTTGGCTTTTATTGTTTAATTTATGATATTATTTTTGTTACAATATAACGGATCTAAATTTTTATCAAATGTACAGGAGTTAGTGACCCATCGGCAATATTAGAGAGCCTAGAGACCAAAATTTCAAATGCAAAAGAGGATGCATTCAATAGAAAAGAGATACTCGAAAGGGTCGAGAAATGGCAAGCAGCCTGTGAAGAGGAGGCTTGGCTTGAAGAGTACAACCAAGTGTGTACCTGTTATTATTTTTTTCTTTTTCTTTTCATCATTCTTATAGCAAATGTGCTCTAAGAAATACTTATATTTATGATAATACCTGACAATATCGGAAATGGATTTATTTCAATATAAGAATTTCCATGCTAAATATTACCTGAATGGGGATCAAATGCTATATCAAATATTAATATCAATATGATCATATTAGAAGTATAAAACTAAAACTATGGGAATCATAATGGAATAACTAATATTTATACCACTTAACTCCATGAATGTGTTCATATATAACTAATATTTTCCAGGATGATAACCGGTACAATGTATCCAAAGGGGCCCACCTAGTACTAAAGAGGGCTGAAAAAGCTCGTTCTGTTGTTGGCAAGATCCCAGGTTTGTTTCTTTTTCAGATAATTCATAAACTAATTATAATTTTCTTTTCTTTTGCAATTTTAACCAAAAAACCCTGACTATGCAGCAGCATAACTAGTATCAGCTTGTAGATTCTTCTACTATCAAAATATTCTTATTTTGGTGGTATAAAATCATAGTTTCTTTTTTGTACACTTCCAACTCAGCTTCCTTCTTTTAATTTTTTTGTTTTGTTTTTATCCTGGTCAGGAATGGTGGAGGTGCTAGTATCCAAAACCAAGGCTTGGGAGAAAGAGAGAGGAATGGAGTTTAGATATGATGGTGTATGCCTAGTTCTAATTTTATAAGGAAAATTTATGTCCTTAACCCCTGAAAAAACTCAAATTTTGATATAACATTCATAAATCCCTGGTACTTTGTCTTTCACAAGTACCAAAGAAAAAGGAAGTTGTTTGTATATCTTTTGGAAGAGAAAGATATTTTGAGATTTTTCAGGGGTATTAGAAATCCAAAAAAATATTTGAAATTTTATTTTTGTCAAATGGTGTAGATGGAGCTTGTTGCAATGCTCAAAGAGTACACATGCCAGAGGCAGGAGAGAGAACAAGAGAAAAAAAGACTGAGGGTATATATGCATTCCTATATATATTTCATAATAGGAATAAAATAGGACAGCGACTGTTATATATAGGATTACCATACAAGGGCAATGAAAAGTAATTTATAAAAGAAAATAAACAAAGTTTCCAATGAAACCTCTAAAAGCAACAAATTAAAGCAGGTAAATCAATTTAATATTACGTCTAGAGAATATAGAATGGTACCACAGTAGACAGGGTCGGTCTGTACCAGTGTATTTGAATTTGCTAGGTGTTCTGAAGTTAGGTCTCTTAATAAAAATGTAGGAACAAAGGAAACATAAGACGGAGCAAGAAGTACAGAACAGTCCAAAAGCAGGTCCACTGATGGGCCTGAAGAAACAAGTTTCTAGAACCCTGTCGGGTCGCCAAGAGAGAAAGCCATCTCTAGGTGGGACCCCCCGATCAGCGAGGAAGGCCGAAAATGCTGGGTGCACGGCATTCAGCAGTAAGATTTCATCACTATTTTGTCCTTCTTAACTCCTGTTTTTCTTTTCCCTCTTCTGATTTTTATAACAAGATTTCGGAATAACGTTGAGCATCATTCCAATTTCAAGGAAACAATTCCAAAGATTGCCTAGTACGTTGAAAGAATACTCGGATCAAAATAATATAATAAATACCCAATGGAACAGAGGTCTTATTTTCAATTTCGATTGTTTATTTAGTACAAACAAAGATGGTTGGACTATATAATAATATATGACGCAACTTCCCATGCATGGGTGGAGCTAAAAAAAACCTTGAATGGGGTTCAACTGTTCAAGTATCATATTTAATCTTTACCTCAATAATTCATATAATTATCACATCAAAACTATGAACAGTACATGGTAACTATGACATTCTTAGTGGAATCATCTCATATTATTATTAGGGTCAAATATACATGTATAACACCAAAATACTGCATTAACTCCTATTAACTCATTTGTTTACTTGTTTGATTTATTTGCCCGTTTGGTACGCAGGTAGGAGGGCAGATTTGAGTGGACTGGGGACAGCAAAACGACGTCAGCTGGAACCATGTTTGTCAGAGAACGGCAGCCGGCCATCGACACCGTCCAAATCAGATGTTGTGAATGGTGGCATCAATGGTGGAGATGATGATGATGGCGAGATTTCGACGCCCCGAAGTGTGTCATCTGCTACATTTTTCTGAATAGAATGCTATTTTGGAATTTACAAATTAACCTATATGTTTATAATTGAGGCTTGTTGATTATGATGAGTTTCTAGAGGCATTTGTTGATAATGAAGTGATTGTGGTAAGGTGGTCAAAATATATTAATTTTACCAAGCTAGTGCACTTCTTTTGATATTGAGTTGGAGAAAATCTGTTGAATATAGGCAACAGTTACAGTGCTCCATCAGTCCAAAATCCAATTTCAATCAACAATGTGTTAGTCTAAAGTTGAGGCCGTCTTCTAAAAATTACATACTTCTAGAAGGCTAAGATTTTGTTTAGGAGGGCTAAAATGTCCCATTGTTTCATCCTCCAATCGTACTCCAATATTTTTATTTTCAATTTCAAAGTTCAAACAGACGATCCGAACTCCTCAACATGATATCCACTTTTAAATATGATTGGAGATCAAATTTTATATTTTTTGAAACTTTTTTACTATTTTTTAAGATAGGTATAGAATCATAGTTTTTAGATAGTTCACAATTTTTTGAAAAACAATGATTTTGTACCTATATTAAAAATAGTAAAAAAATTCAAAAAAAAAATATAAAATTTGGTCTCCAATTATATTTTAAAGTGGATATCATATTAAGCGGTTCAGATCATCTGTTTAAACTTTAAAATTGAAAATAAAGATATTGGATACAATTGGAGCATTAAGCAATGGGGGCATTCGAGCCCTCCTCTTTGTTTAGATATTATTTTTAATCCTAGGCATTTTGTCTTAGATATTTTTAGAACTGTAGATATTTTGGCTAGGTATTTTCTCTAAATATTTAGGGAAAATTAATAATTTAATTGGTTTCACATCATCACATGTTCATTACATATATAAATAACTTGGCTCTCATTTGACATCAAGCAAGTTAAAAGTTGCCATCCTCGTGATGTCAAAATTTAAAATTTGAAGAATTAATTGTCGCAAAAACATCGGCCCAAATGTTTTCTTACACTTGATCTTGGTATTTTAGAAACAATTTATTATTGCATACTAAAAAATATTATGCGCTAAGAATTTCGAGAAAGTAAATCTGACATTTTTATTCATAGCAAACAAAAATAATAATTAAACAAATACTACAGTTTCAATTGGATTTCAATAAATATCAAGATCATTTACATTGCGCTAACGGGAATCAAATCTGACCCTGAAATCTAAAATCTAACTGTCTAAAATTTTTTTATACATGAATCACCAAGCAGATAATTTTTTTACATGAATCTCGGAACATATAGATAGTTGAATTGAAAATTTCAGATCTCTCAAATCTCCGAGGATTTCATCAAAGATTTCAGCAGATTTGTTTCCTACGCAAACACCAAGTTCAAACTCTGTTTTTCCTCATGAACCGCGCAAACACAAACTTAGCTAGTTAGCTTACTTGTTTTCCTCCTGAACCAGAATCCTCATGAACCGCGCAACTCAAGAGACAAATAAGAAAGATTTGTGAAAGTTGAAGGTTAAATAAGGTAAATTGAAAAGTTTAAAGATAAATAAGAAACCAAAGAGTTATTGAAGGGTATATCAAATATCATCCCTACATTTGTTATACTGTATATCAAGTAATTTGTAATTTTAATTGTACGAAATTAATGGTTCTTAATACATTATCAAACAATACTTATATTATATGAACTTAATTGTTGTGCTTATATTTTAGCATATTTTATTATTGATCTTGTTTGAATTGATTTGGAAAAAATATGATTAAAAAGGTAACTAACTAAGTGGATCCTCCCAAATTTTAATCAGAGAAACGACGGGGACGGAACCGCATGAATGCAGATCATAATTATTCATAAGTTCATATTATCATAAAAAGTGCATCCGACGGGGACGGGCATTGATAAAAAATATTAACAGAGCTTATTGGGCTATGTATGCAGATCATAATTATTCATAAGTTCATATTATCTCTACAGATCCGGCACTGCATGAAACCAAACTAACTCTGTCGATATCTAAACCCTCCATAAAGAGAATACGAAAATAGAAATCAAGCTTCTCTAGGTCTGAGTTCCCCATGGCATCCGCTCCGTCCAAGCTCTACCAAGGTCTCTCTCTCTCTCTCTCTCTCTCAAAATCTCCTCCCCCTCATGAAAATCTTCATTTTCTCGTTCCAAAATTTGTGCACGTGCAGATGACGTCAGTCTGGTAGTGGCACTTTTGGACACCAACCCCTTTTTCTGGGCCGCCGCCTCTCTCCCTTTCTCTGAATTTCTCCAGCATGTAATTTTTTGCTCTTTTACCCCCGAACTTCCCTCAACTTTGCAAAACAGTCCGAATATGCTTCTATAAAAGTCACCAAAAGTAAATGCCAATTTATGGTATGCCCCAATAAATAAATAAAATTTCAGTAGGTAGATGTCAATTTTCCTTCAGTTGATATTGTCGTATACTTTGGTATTATTGGTGCAAGTATAAATTATCACAGATTGTTTTTTTGGTACTGTAGCAGTGTATAATGTTTATCTTTTTGACACAACTACAATCAAAATATGGAGTAATTTTTTTTTTTGTTTTATAATTACTAGGTCATACCCTTTATTAATTCTCTTCTCCTACTCAACCAACTCAACCGAGTAGTCCTCATAGCTACCGGTACCAGCTCTTGTGGATACATATATGACTCGGGGGAAGGTAATTCTAATGGAAATGCAAATGCTGTCTGTTCTGGAATTATAAAAAAGTTGGAGGACTTTGTTGGAAAAGATTCCAAAATTGCTAAAGGGCCCAATGGGGATGGTACACAGCCTGCCATCTCTTCCCTTTTCTCTGGGTCTCTATCTCTTGCCCTATGTTGTATCCTTTCTGATATTATAAGATGAAGAATTGAATAAGAAAGAAATCAGCATTTAGTGAGTTAGTGGAGTGGCAGATTTGATTTTGTATATTCAATTTCATGCCATTTAAAATTTAGTGGATTTTCAGTACCCATATACAAATAATCGACGTGTAGATTGTGTGTCATACTATATATTACCTTGACTTGAAGAAAAAGATATTCAGAGAATTTTTCGGTCTGGTGCTCGGCATCCGCAGCCTCGAGTGAGTCTTCATTTTCTATTAGAGAGTTATGTAATCAATATTGAGTGAGGCTACGGTAATATGCATAGAGCATGTTGGTCCGTACTATGGATCAATATCTTCATTTTTTAAAGTCCAAACAATCGATCTGAACTGTTCAACATGATCGCCATATAAAAATGTCCCTGTAGATCAAACTTTACATTTTTTAGAGTTTTTTACTATTTTTTTAGTTAGGAAGAAAATCACTTGATCTAAAGATTCTAACCATTCAAAAATAGTGATTTTTTTTACCTATCTAAAAAAGTAGGAAAAAATTCTGCAAGTACATTTTAATATGGAGATCATGTTGAATGGTTCAGGTCAACTGCTTGGACTTTGAAAACGAAGATATTGATCCATAGTACGGACCAATCCGCATTCTACATAGTACCATAGCTTCACTAATCAATATTTCTCCTTGATCATTTTTTTCAGATAAAATTTATGCAACTGATTTCACATTTATTGAAACATTAACAATTAATGCAGATCCTTTGCATCCAAGGTTCTCCCGATGGACCTGAACAGTACGTTTATGCTATCCTTTTCTTTCACTCACAAAAAAAACACACAATTATACATCAGCACATGCAAACGGTATACCTATCCTGAAAAAATATCTTAACCTTTTCTTTTATTCAATATTGGATTGTTTTTACAGATATGTTGCAGTAATGAATTCAATATTTTCTGCACAGAGATCCATGGTATATCCAAACTCGTATATTTAGACCTTTCTTTTGATAGGGAAATTTCCTATATTATAATGACAAGTATTCCCGTAGGAATTTCATTTTTTGTTTAATTTTTCAGGTGCCAATTGATTCGTGTATTGTTGGAGCTCAACACTCTGCTTTCTTACAGCAGGTTTGCACTATTACCATCTGCACCTGACATTCTGTATATTTTGAAATTTATATTTTCTTCATGCCAACCCTCCAAAAGTAATAGTAGTCTACAAAAGGTGATCAGTGTACTTTATTGTAAATCAACATGCGCATGAGGTATATGTGTAATGGTTGCAAGCAAGGGCGGAACTAAAAAATTTAGATTGGGGGGGGCTGAAACGTAAAATGCATAATGTGTGCTCACTGAGATTTGAACCCAAATCACCACAACCACAAAATATAACTCTATAATTCTAACCATTAGGCTACAAGCGCACATTTAACATTTTGTGTGTGGGGGGGTGGTGGGTGGGTGGGGTGGGGGGGGGGGGGGGGGGGGGGGGGGGGTGGGCTGGCTGAACTATATAAAAACTTAAAAAAGAAATGAAATTTCAATTTAATTTCTGTAAGCATGATGAATTTTTTATAATCATGGGGTCGCTAAGCACCCCATGCATTACCTTAAGATCTGCCCCTGTTTATAAGCAGTACTTGTATGGTACATGATTAGATAATAGGCAGCACATAATAATTTTCTGAATGACTTGTATGATATATCAGTACCTGTACATGCTGGCAGGTACAGGTTGGCCTAGACATCACCAGGACAGCACCTGACTGTTTTTTGTTTTTAAAAAAAATATATATAGTATCGAATGGATTAAACAAAAAAAATAAGTTATAATTATTGAAATGCTTGCAGGTATGTAATTATAACCAACTGGTACGTTAGACCTTGTACATTATCGATATGTGATAATGTTGACTTTCTGGCCAGATTTGGTGGTGTTTTTTAAACTTGTTTAATAATAATTTTATTGTTGTTCTGCTTTTGTAATTTGTCTTTTTATCTGTTTTGTGTTTTCTCAAAGTTTTTTGAATTACTATCCTAGGCTTCATACATAACGGGAGGTGTTTACATGAAGCCCCCGCAGCTAGACGGTTTATTTCAATATCTCGCGGTATTGTTTATTAGTCTAACTCTTTGTTTTATTTTTTCAAGTTTTAATTAGTGAACTGTGCACAGATTCACATATGAGTGAGATTCTGAGTTTTGGATCAATCATTATATACCTTCAAAAGAGAACCCTGATCATAGCTTACCAGTAGCAATTCAGAGGACTGCTACTGGATATTGACCAGTCAAATTTTTGCCTTCTTATTTAATGCTCGAACTCACTAATGCTAGTTTGCTATGGTATGCTTAGGGGTGTCAATGGATATGGAACGGGTTGGGTGGAAGCATGTACATACCCTACTGTTAACAACAACAACAATCAACCAACCCTTGCTGTTAAGTTAACGAAAAAAACTTCACCCTTACCCGTACCTGATAAGTTAACAAATTTTTTTTTTTTACCCATATCTGTCTTATACTCTTATCGAATATGGTACCGGTCAGGTAAGCGAATAAAGGGTGTCATTGAATAGATATATATGAGCCATGAATAATACTATATCATATCATGCATCATCCTCATATAAATATATATCTACAGATATAAATTTATTTTAATAATCACCATATAGTGTAACAGGTATGCAATAGTCTTTACCCGTGCCCCATAAGCTAGCAAAAAAAACCTTACCCGTATTCGTCTTATCGAATACAATACGGATCAGGTAAATGGATAAAAGGTTGCCATTGACACCCCTAGGTATGCTACTATCCCAGCTTGTTTCCATGCTGCATGTCTAACTTTTCAATTTATTTAATCTTCAGGCTGTTTTTGCAACAGATTTACATTCTCGAAATTTCTTGCGTCTTCCTAAACCTGTTGGAGTTGATTTCCGTGCTTCGTATGTCATTGCCCTTTTTCATTACATTTTCTCTCTTATATTAGTTTATTTTGTAGCTTTCATGCTAACTACAGTTGATATCAAGTAAATAATATGAAAAAGATGAAGTAATTCAAGCAAATATCAAGTAAACTTCGGTTTGTGTTTGATTGGACCAAAATAAGAGAGATTAAACCAAACAAAATATAAAAAACCGAAGTAATTCACAAATTCAACCAAACCAAACCTTTAAATAAAAAAACCGAAGCATTTAATCCAAATTTTTTTGCCGTTTCGGATGAAAATCAAATAAATCGGATCCAATGAACACCCCTAAATCAACCTATGCAAACTGAGGCCGTTCAAATCTAAAGAAAGGAAAAAAAAATTAGAAATGATAGTCCAATTACCGAAGCTTAATTATTATTTGTCCTGCTTGTAGATGTTTTTGTCACAAGAAGACGATAGATCTGGGATATGTTTGCTCGGTTTGTTTGTCTATCTTTTGCAAGTATCACAAGAAGTGCTCGACTTGTGGGTATGCATCTTTACAAATTAAATTTCTAAAAATTATGAGGTTCATCTGTTATAGTATTGGCACAAAAATTTCATGTAGGCAAGGTCAGAGTTTCAAATTATGGCTTCCTTGTTTAGATAAATTGGAATAACAATTATCAATTTAAAGTTTCCTTCTTTTGTGGAAATTGCTTATAAAGAAAAGAAGGAAATGCCTTTCCACCTGTACCTAAGTGGTATAATTTTTATTAAAAAAAATGGCATGCTATGCTTCTGTTGCTAATGTATTGATTCATGCAATTTAGATCGGAGTTCAATCAGGCCACAGTCGATTCGACGACTACAGAGCAAAAGCGCTAAGGTGGTAAGATCTCTAGCCAGACAAGCAACAGAAACTGAGTTTTTTTTTTTTACTAATCTGGAGAAGGTGTGATATGCTGTCTTTTCTTTTATGTTAAAATATTTTGAGTAAATTTTGCAGTACACAGAGAGTTTGGATGTTTCTTTTCTGGTCCATTATTTTCCCTTTTATTATATGGTCGTGCGTTTTTTTTAGCTGACCTTTGTAAACTGTCATCACTTCTAGGTCAATAATTTTAATATATATTGGCTGATGCATAGACAAGTCATATCAGGCTTTTCTTTTTTCCATCTCAAACAGATGAAGGAAAATGAGGTAGAATATATATATTATCTTTAGAGGGAGGCTATGGCACCATGTACAGCGCACATTGGTTTGTACTTTCAATCAATATTTTTATTTTTAAAGTCTAAATAGTCAATTGCTGCACATTAGTTTGTACTTTTAATCAATATTTTTTTTTAAAGTCTAAATAGTCAATCGGAACCGTTCAATGTAATCTTTAAATGAAAATATATTTGTAAATTAAGTTTTACAATTTTTATAATTTTTGAAATAGGTAGAAACTTACTATTTTTTAATAGTTGAGAATATAGAGTGTGAAAACGGAGCGGATAGTGATAAAATCATATCCGTATTCTTTTTTAATTTTTCAAATACGGATATGGATTGGATATTAGACGGATATCGATACGAATACTGATGGGATTGAATATTTATTAAAATAATATAAAAATATTATTGAAAATATTAAAGTTCATAATATTGAGTAAAACTAGGGTGTTCTTAAGTTCACCAAGCTCTTTTGTGAACTCAACTTGCAAATCTATCAAATTGGTTTCAAATGATGAATCCAAATAGTTGAAATCAATCTACATTATGAGTGATGTGTCTACATGCAAAAATTTCAAACTTTGAAATTAATTTAGTATAAAGTCAAGCGGTCAAAATTAGGAGGTTTATAAATTAATTTTAATCTATTTATTTTTTGAATGTTTTTTGAGTGCTTGACTCTACACAAAATTAATTTGAATTTTTTTTTTTTTTTGCATGTAGACACATCACTTGTAAAATAGAATAATTTAACTGTTTGGATTCGTTGTTTGAAACCAATCTAATAAGTTTTTGAGTTGAGTGCATAAAGGGGCTTGGTGAACTTATGAAAACTCTAGTTTTACTCCATAATATTTATCTAATTATAATTAGTGAATAACATATATTTTCATAATATATATGAAATTATATGGTATATATCTACTATTCGAATACGGATAATTGAAATATAAAACTATATCAGTATCCATATCTATATGAATATTGGGATATCAGATATCTACATCTAGTTTTTCAAATAAAGGTCGAATACAAATTAAATATTATCCATACTGTTTTCACATCTAGTCTAGAATCTTTAGATCAAGTAATTTTCTACATATCTACAAAAATAATGTTTTTTTTTTAATAAATATGAAATTTGATTTGTAAGTATATTTTAATACAGTGATTATGTTGAATGATTCAGATGCCTGGTTTTGAGGAACAAGCCCAATAAAATAAAACGACCATGTACTTGTATATCCATTTATTAAATATGTAGAGGATATCAGTGGGAGACTGTGAGGCCATTGAGTAAGGCATGCTTCATACTTTAGCTAAACTGCTAAAGCATGTTGAGGGCATGCTTGTTGGAGCTATTCTTTTGTTTCTTTCTATTTAAAATAAAATATTTAAGGGTTAGGCTTAAGAAAAGGTGAGAACATTAGGTAGTGTGTGACGTGTGTCATCCTAACTTTTTATAAGAAATGATGTTCTTAAACTTTGTATGAATCTACGCAGGGGTTGAATAAATTTGTTTTTTTTTTTTTTTTGGTTGAAAGCCCATACGTGATATTTCATTAATCAGGAATAAACCAGTTACACATTAATTCGTACTAGTACATATACATCTGTACCAGTACTTAAAATATTACAACTGAATCCCTTAACAAAAGTAGACAAGAAAAATCAGAAAAGAAAAAAAAATAGCAGAACCAAAAGTTACTGCGCTCAGATTAGTAGATAGTGAGCCTGTAGGATTTTCTGTGCTCGTGCTCAGATTGGTAAGTTGTGAGCCTGCATAATTTCTTGTCGTTAGCACAAAACAGTGCTGTTGTAATCAAGACAAGGTAGGGGTATCCAGAGGAGCCTTCGTGCTCAGATGAGGTTTGTGCCTGAGTTATTTAAAAGAAAATACAGAGGAAGAAGAAGAAGAAGAGAGGAAGGAGGAGGAGGAAGAAATGGATCACCATCAGCGCATATCATTATCATTAACCATAAACATACCTTATTATACGTAGATATAGTAGATGCTATAGTTGAGGTGGAACGAATTTACAACACCCTCAGCCGAACTCGGAGAGTCGAGATGAAACGAAAAGCAGTGGCCAGATCCGTTAGACGGAAGCACTTGCTTAGTTGGAGTGAGGTGAGATAGACCGACGAGCGGTGGCTAGCTCTGTTGAATGGAGCATCTGCTCAGATGGATTGAGATAGATCGCCGAACAGCAGTCAAATCCGTTAGACAGAGTCAGTCGCTCGAATGGGATGAGGTGAAGTGAGCCAGGCCGACCAGGGGAGAGAGGGGGCGGAGCGGAGGGGCCGGCCGTGAAGACGACTCTCAAAACCTCGTCTTCAAAATCTCCAGACGGAGGAGCGGAGTTTCCTATGTGAGCGGAGCTTCCTATGCGGGAACTTCAACTCGTAATTAACGCACCAAGGTGTTAATAAATTTGTTACTGTAGCATGGGCTAAATGCTTAAATTTGATACAAAATAATACTTAACAAGATATATTTTAGAGAGAAACATATTTAGCAAAAATTATATATGAAGTTTACAAAAAAAAAAAAATTAATCAAGCTTTTCTATTTGAGATAGTACGGTTTACTGGCCTCTCTGTTTGTAATTGCAATGTTATATGAATTTGATACCAGACTTTTCTAAAAAAAATATTAATCATAGATATGACTTAGTCACCCAATCCCGCCCCAAATAACGTCTTATTTAAGATAAACAAATTTATATTAATTTGCTAATATTATCTAGAGTTGAATATTTGATAATATCACCATCAATCTACTACGTTCATTTTAAGTTAGATGTCACTGTTGGATTTTCAGATAGGTTATAGTGCAACAATTCGATTCAGTTATTCAATTTGTTCACTATCTGAAACCAGAATCCAAGTATAAAATTAATTCCAATATTAATATAGAATTTACCACTAGACGTGCAGCGGAAATCTTCGTCTAGTCGTAGGAGCAGTCAGCCTTTCTCTTCTTTCTCCTGTCGGATACACGCACCAGCAACAGCAAATGCGTCTCTACCGGTATCCACACGAACAAGTTGACAAACTTCTGTAATTCGGTATGCTAGTACCGAATTAACAGCCCTGTCTTTTCTCCTTCTTTTCTCTCTTATGTTTTCTGATGTTAGTGTAATTTTCTGTCACAAAAATAGAACTGATGCACTATATTTATAAAACAGATGCACCAGTTCAGATGCACCACTTCAGAAAACATATCTGATCAGATCAGATCAGATCAGATGAGAATAAGAATTCGGGCCCAGCCCATTAAGATCTGATCCAAATTAATTAATAATATGACCCGTAATATTCTGAGATATAGTACATTTCTAACAGTCACGGATCAGAAAATATAGATTTTTGTCAGAAAATAAAGTTCTGTGATTTGAAATAACAGTCAAAATAAGGTACCGAAAGTACTCTCTGTTGAATGTGTACTGTAATTGGGTAAACAAACAAAATGCCAAAGAGGTCATTGTTGGAATTTTGGAGGACCAAATTGGATTTGTTAGATCAAATTTTAATTAGAACAAATTGGCCTATTCTTTCCCCCACGATAACTTATTTTATTATCTTTCATTTACCACACAACTTAATTGTATGTTACAAACCTGACAATATTCATGAATCAAAATAACTAGCTGATGAATTATTTTCTTTTGCAAAACAGCAGTTGTTCTCCAGCATGCTCATGTTGCCTTAATATAATTGCACTTTCCTATTTTTTGAGAATAAACAGAGAAGACCCATAATCATATTTAAACTTCCATGAATTTAATTTAATTGAAATGTCATAAATCATGGTCACACATCATAGTGAAGAATATATTTGTACAAGTAAAAAGGTTCTATAATTACATGTATTATCTTACATTAAATACAATTAATATACTAAATTAAATTTAGCCTATGACCTTCTGTACAAATAAATAAACAAAAACTTGTGGTGGGGACCATGGGGGCAGTTAGATATGGGTATTTAAAACTACTTGTCTGCCTTCTTTCCAAATTCCAATTTGCATATATTCAAAAAGCAAAACATATATAATAATAAACAAAAAAAATAAATAGCTTTGTTGGATGTCTAAGTGGTGGCTTGAAATGGACAGGTCCAAAGAGGCAACAAGGAATAATGCATCTAATAGTGGCTGGAATGATCTTCTTTGCCCCTTGCATTTGTAGCTTGTATTTTGTTTCTCTCTTTTTTTTTTTTTAATTGTTCTGGTGAGGTGTAACTTATTTGCTGAGATTAAGAGTTTTGTACTAAATGCGGAATTCATATTATTTTTTTTAAATCATGGGTTAGGAGTCAAGCTATCCAACACACTTTTAAACTCCTATGTATATTATAGAAGATTTTTCTATTTGTGGGTTTCGAATCCATGACCTCTCACATGAGAGCTATGTATCTTTACCACTAGATCAAAGACAAGTTCTCAGAATTTATATTATTGACAGTCAATTATTGTGGTTGTTCAATAATTTATTGATTAATAATTTCTAAAGGATTAATTAATGAGATATATAGTTTGAATAAATATATCAAAGATTAAAAAAAATATAAGGAGCTAAGACTCTTTTTGTAAACTATTTCTCTTGTCCAAATAAGGAAGCTGATAGAAGTTTAAGACAATCTATTAAATTTATAATAAAGTTACTTGAACAATACTATATCTGTAAAAAAGACATTTCAACTTAATTTGTGAGACCTGTTGAATATTTTAATATATTTTTGTACAAAAATATGTTAGTAATTACAAAAGGTCTTGTGATAACTTTAACAAGATTGTTTAATTAACAGTAGTTATTTAACATTCTTATAAATTAAATTGTAATTGCCATATCAATTTTATTTTTTTTCTTACAAGTGAGGTGAAAATGCTGTTGCTAATCAACATCAAACTAGCAACATAGAATGCTTTGAAATGGAGAAAGTGCTTAACTACACATTATCCGGGACATGATTTTATATTTTTTTTATTCTGTTTCCACATATTTCTTATCAATGTGAACAATCAGAAGCAGATAATGACTGCATTAATTGGCAACTTGGTCTATTGATAGTCCCTCTTAGTAGCATTTAATTACCCTGTAGTATGTCTCAGTCAACACTATAGCCTCAACTTTGAAACAATTCTCTCCAGTTGGTCAATACTTGGTTTTCTTTAAGCCCTCCATTTAAGTTTAATTAAGCAGTCAGATTAGCAAGTAGGGGTGTCAAGAGGTACGATATGAGTCGGGTGGAAGCTTTTCCATACCCGTGCCATTTAATTAACGAAAAAATATTTATTTATATTCATATACCCAATAAGCTAATAAAAATGAATTTTATCCATACTTATCTTATCGAATACAATGCTGGTTGGATAAACGAATAAAAGTATGCTATTATTTTTCCTATTTGTGCTTCCAATAAAATATTTTTTTTCAAAGCAATAAAAATAAATTTTAAAAAATCAATGAAAAGATTGATGAAATTAAATAAATTTAGAGTTATATCATAAACTTGGATCATGAATAAAACTACATCATATCATATATTATCCATTTATCCTCATGAATATATATCGAGTAGAACCAAGGTGTTCTTAAGCCTATCAAGTCCTTGGGAAGCTTAACCTCAAAATATAACGAATTGAACAAACGACGAATCTAAGTCGTTAAATCCATCTATTTCACGAGCGATATGTTTACATACAAAATTTATAAATTTTGAATTAGTTTATTATAAAGTCAAGTGGTCAACATATATAAACATATCACTCGTTAAGTAGATTGGTTTAAACAGTTTGCATTCGTCATTCAAATCAATAAGATATGTTTTAGAACTAAGCTCACCAAGAAAATTATCTTACCCATATCAAAATCCGACAAACCAACAAAAAAATCTTATCCATATCCAACTAATCAAACATAATACAAAAAATGAGTAAACAGAGGAAATGGTGCCATTACACCCATGCCAGTGAGCTAGGGGTGTAAATAATACTCTCTTATTCATTTACCCGATTTGTATTCTATTCGAAAAACAGGTAAGGATAAGATTGGTACGGGTAAGGGTAATGGTTTTTTTCATTTAATTATCTTACTTGTTATCCTATACGATAATTTAAAAAAAATAAAATTATATATTTGTATGAAGATAATACATATACTTTTGTATTTTACTAAATTTTCTTAATACAAATTAGTTGTATCATTATTTTTTTTGTTTTGAAAAATATTTTATCGAAAGTATAATTGAGATGTCAATGACACTTTTTTATCCGTTTACTCAATCTGTAACGTATTCAGAAAAACGGGTAAGAACAAAAAAAAAATTCGTTATCATAACGGATACAGGTATGAAAATGCTTCCATCCGACCCATATTGTACCCGTACAGTGAGCACTTGGTCAACTAGAAATTGTGGGACCAGTACTCCCAAGGTCAGGGAACTGGAGAGGAACAATGAATTGCTCTTAGTGCTGTCATAATCACTATCACTGAATAGATTTGTGAGTGGATTGTTTTGCTCCGACAAATTATTATTATCTTTCTTAACTAAGTTTTTCATACAAGCTACGCGCATTATGAGATTTATACACATTAAAAAAAACAGGAACTATATATTCAACATTGACGGAATAGATACTCAAAGAAAATTTTAACTTGTCTTTTAGCCGGGATTTATTTTATTTTTAAATAAAGTTAAATATAATACAATTTTTGGGGGAATTTCGTATACCCCTCTCAAATATAAAAATTACATATTTCCCCTCTAAAACTCATAAATATCATATTTACTCTTTCGAGAGCAAATTATTCATTTTCTTACTTGTGATGCACACACAAGCACATGCCTGTATACATCGCTAGTAGAAAATGAACCATTTGTCCTAGAAAATTAATAGGTTAGAAGATTAAACATTTCTCTTACACATACTACATACTTTTTTATTTTTAATAAAAGACAAAATGGGTACTTTTAAATTTATCCCGAGTTTTAATAGAAAGTCAACAAATTGAGTTAATTTGTGATTTTTTTTTAAATTAGAAGGTTAAAATATGATATTATGTATTTTAGAGGGGGAAATACGTAAGTTATAGGTTTTTTAGGGGGTATACATGAAATTCTCCTAATATATTAATACAAGTACGATGATTAGCAAAATTAATAATTCGAATGTGCTTAGAAAAAACAGCCTGTATCTTTGAAAAACATCGTCAAATTAAGTACAACTCGGTAATTAATTTACAATACATGTTACAATAGAAAAAAAAATTAGAGCTTGTAAATGTATTTTTAAATTTTGCTGTCCGAATCGCTACATTTAAAAATAAAAATAGAATTCTATTACTTTAATTTGAGCCATTTGATTTAAAACAAACGAATTGGATCAATCCGATTTAGAATTCATAGTATTATTTTTTTTATAAATCCGGTCCATTTGGTCCGATTTAAAATAGTACTATAAAAATATAAATCCTTGCATTACTTTTAAAAAGGGTTTGAAATAGAAAAATACAAAACTATTTTACAAAACATGTTACAATAAATATATTTAGTACCGAAATTTCTTATAATAAATCATATTCCAGTAGATATTCCTACATTGTAATGAATATTAGTAGATAAAAAAACAAGTCAAGGACAATATATTACAATGACACGAAGACATCATTTTTGGTGAGCCTAACTTTAAATCTTATCAAATTTTATAGTAAACGACGAACTCAAATTGTTGCAATCAATTTGCTTCATAAATTACACTATATGTAAATTTTACAAATTTTTGAATTAATTTAGTATAATTTAAGTGGTACAGAAATGATAAAATAACTTATACAATATTTTTACCATTTAAATATTTTAGTAAATTAATTAAAAAAATATAAATTTTCATTTAAATGAATCAGTCATAAAATTTTGAATTGGTCGAATTCAATAAATTTTGAAATTAAGCTTATTAAAAACTTGATGAGCTTGATAACACGCTGATCAATTTTTGTAATTAATAGGTATCACAAAATTAGTGCAATTTTACATTTGTATTTTGGTACTTGTTTCGATTTCATGAACATCTCTGAGTATATACCTTCTTTTTTTTTTTACCAAACTAAATCATTTCTTGAGTTGCTCTTTTTTTGTGTGTCTCTTGTTATGCAATCATTATCGAATCTAAAAATGATAATATATCAATACGGGAGATAGCATTAATAACTAATAATAATTACGAAGATTCATGCTTTGGTGGCACGTGGATTGTATATCGTTTTCATTTTGACTACACCAACAACTATATAATGCATGTCAAATCGAATTATAAACTAGCTAGACGAATCACGCGTATACAGATTAGACATTAATTAATTAGAGCTAGCCTTGAATTCTATCTAATCTATTGTTTAATTGAACAAGCTTAAGTAAACTTCTTTTTGGTTCCCGTTGGATTTCACAAGTTGAACATAATTGTATGTATATATTGTTTTTGTCACTAGATTGAAGACTGATTCTCAAGTAATAATTAATGCGATTAAAGAGAATAAATGCGCATTTTCACTTATTTTGATGTCTATTTGATTATGTTTCTTTTTTCTTTCAGGATAAGTCAGAAAATCAATTAATTGAGACATATTCCAAGATATACGAGACCATGAAATGAAGAGATAAACACTAATTATAATTATAGTCTGTTTTAGTGAAAAAGACTTTAAAGACAAAATAATATAGGACGAGACAAAATTTTCGCAATAAAATATAATTTATAATTATTTTAAAGATAAATATATTTTTGTAACTTTTTTAAACACATGATCATAACAAAACATATTTCATTTTATTTTTAAATTAGAAGTAAACAAGTGTCTTTTTTTTCATTGATCCCAGTGACTTTGTCACTAATGAAACGCTTTAAAGATGACTTTGTCTTTTCATTGATTAGTTATTTATCTTTTAAAAAAAAAAAACCTAATATTTAAAAATCTAAAAGTTCGACCACACCTATATTTAAAACATGTTCAGACTACCTTTCGCATCTCATACTTGTAAATTTTTTAATTAATATCTGAATGCATGTGATCGGAAAGCATGTATGTATAGTGTGTCAGATTTTTAAAAATTGGAAACATTAGTTAATAACAGAATAGATATGTGCGGATCAATGATTGCAATGTACAATTATATTATTTATGATAATAGAAATATATATCAGCTATTTAATTATTATCGATCGCTCATGATTGCAAGGTTTTTATTTTTCGATATGTATCATTTAATTAAAAGGGAAAATTGGTTATTTGCCACTTCAAAACTTTTAAATTTGAAAAATATCATCATGAAACTATAAATCTGAAAAATGCTACTCTAAACTTAGCTAATTCTTAAATTTGCCACAAATACACAATTTTTATACTTTTTTTATTAAAAATTAACTGAAAAATACAGTTTTGAGATACGTATAATGAGAGGTCTGAAGGGTATATAGAAAAATACAGAAATACATATCTCAAAACTGTATATTTTTAGTTAATTTGTAATAAAAAAAAAAGTATAAAAAATTATGTATTTGTGGCAAATTTAAGAATTAACTAAGTTTATAGTGACATTTTTCATATTTATAGTTTTGTGATGGCATTTTTCAGATTTGAAGGTTTTGGAATGACAAATAACCAATTTTCTCTTAATTAAAATGAATATGTCAAATTAATCTATTGATGTCATAGTGGGAATAAATTTTTAATGATGCCATTAAGTATTATTTTCTTATAATCATATTGTTTTAGATCGGACAATCTAAATAAAATATATCATATATATATATATATATAGTCTAAGATATCGAAAATAACAGGAGAAGCGAAGATAGAATGATAGAACTATAATGCATTAGATGCATGATATCTAAGAATTATGTATAACTCAAGTAACTAAGGTAGTATTTTTGAGTGAGGTTACGGTACTATGCATAGCGCATTTTAATATGTACTGCAGATTTATATCTTTATGTGCAAAGTCTAAATAGTTAATTTGAACTTTGGACATGATTTTTATAGAAAATGTATTTGGAGACAAAAATTTACATTTTTCTTTTGCACTTTTTGTTGGATAGAAAATCACTATTATTTTTGAATGATCTAGATCTAGAATCTTTAGATCAAGTGTGTAACTATTTAAAAAATAAAAAATTCTAAAAAATGTAAAATTTAGCATCCTAGCACATTTTCATATGGAAATCATGTTGAACAGATCAACTATTTGAACCTTGAAAATGGAAATATACATTCATAGTACAGACCAAAGTAGCTATGCATTGTATCATATCTGATACTTCATATATGGTTTTTTTATTGTATCGATGTATCGATACCATATCCGTATCGCATTAAGAATTACTGTATCCATATCGCATCCTATACGATACCCGTATACATATTCATGCAACATAGATAGTACCATATATAGCCTCTCAATACTTTTTGTATGAGATATACATATTTGTAGCCGATTTGGTAGTTTCAATAAGATATTAAAATGAAAATTAGTGTTCTTCCATTTATTCCAAATAAATAAATAAAGGAAAATCTTACAAGATACTTGGAGAAAATATAATTGTTTTAAGCTTAAAATAGATATATATTGCAGGGTAAAACCGTAGTTATGTTAGACAAGGTAGGAGAGTATATATACTTAATGGTCCTTTTTCAGTAAACTAAACACACATAAAATCGACAACTCTTAAAAAAGAGAGAAATAATCAAAGTTATTGATCAAGATTAATTCAAGAGGGAATTAAAACTGGTTAACCGAGAATTTTAGCAGGGAGCCTTTTTAGAAATGAAAAGAAAAGAAAAGGAAATAATAAATTTGCCATATTAAATTACTGTAAAATTAAGACTACCAGTACCAGCTAGGAATAGGATATAGGATGAATGATTAGATAATCTAAAGATTCTAAAGCGTCAAAGATTGATTTTAAGTTTCCTTGTTATTTATTAATTATAAAGACGTCGTCACCGGCGTGGAACTGCTGCTAGCAATAGTTTACAAAAAATTTCTTTTACTTGTCACACATGACACAACGGGGAAAAAAATAGTTGAAAGGGGAATTTTAAAAACTTTACCACCATTGATTATTAATGAAAAATTCACATGTTACTACTAAGTACCTTGGTACTGTTGACACATTGTCAGCACTAAGGTAACTCAAATTATGAGTTTAGATCGGGACCGTCCAATCTGCTTAGACATGAGTTAGTTGGCCCAGATTTCGATCAGACGGTCCGGATTTGACATAGGATTCGGTCATAGGATTCGGTCTCTCAGGCTCAGCATCTCAATCAGTCACAGAGAATTAGGATTTGACCGAAAAGAGCTTTTTGCTATCTAGCTCTAAACTCTAGTCTCCTTCCTTCTCTCATTAAAAGCAGTAAGTATTCCTAAATTATTTTGCAAGCGAATATCCCTAAACAATTAGTAAAGACTCTTTGAATATACATACATACTTTGTTTATCTTTGACATGGTCTCCAAATGCAGCTATCAGTAAGTAATTTCACGTTGATTCATTCATTCTGATAAAACTCAGAAAGATCAGAATCAGAGTTCTCATTTCACATTACACAACCAGAAAGAAAAGAAAGCGCGTGTAATAAAATAAGGCAAGGATCTGTCCGCAAAAAGAAAAAAAAGTGCCAACTAATTTTAGACTTAATTACCTGTAAAAACAACCAAATCCCACCGAATCAAACTGGACCTTCGCTCTTCGCTCTCTAATCATTTGTAAAAAAATAAAAATAAATAAAAAAAAATTAACAATAACAATGGAAAATGAGAAAAAATAAAACAAAAAATTGGAAGGTTGAAGGAAGCAGAAAGGAAAAACAAGAAAGAGACCCACAGGCCACAACATCAACACGGGATAGTCTCTCTAATTCTTTGACCTTGTCTCCCTTTCCCCCTTCCCCCCCACCTTCCTCAATTGCTTCGCTTTCTTTGCTTTTGCATATAAATTCCTAAACAAGTTGAAGTCTTTATCTCTTTCCCACCTCAATTCTACACTAACTAATCCAATTCACCACAATTCATTTCTCTCTTCTTCCCTTTTTCTTATAAAATTGTCTGTAAATACCACAATCTACTCTAAATTGCACACTAACTGTTCGTAAATCCGTACAATTTTACCTAAATGGGTGGGTGTTTTTCTCTCTCGGCAACTAAAGTTGGTGGTGCAACGAGTTCCGATAGCAGAATGGCGCAAGCGGAGCAACATCAACGACCACAAGGTGTGGTCCACAGAGAGAAGGAACTTAGAGTTAGATTACGAGCAAAACCTGATTTTGGGTATGAAAGAAATTTTGAGGGTAAATATTCTATGGGAAAATTGCTTGGCCATGGGCAGTTTGGGTACACTTTTTGTGCCACTGATAGAAATACAGGTGATCGGGTTGCGGTAAAGAGAATTGATAAGAGTAAGGTAAGTTTTTTATTTAGAATTGTATAAAAATTTCCTTTCTTTAACTTAATTGCACGGAAAAATTGGAATAAATGACATATTGTTTGAGAAATTTTAGTTGGTTCTCATAAAGCCTTGTTTCAGTTATTGTTGAATGGCACAATTTAAAGCTTTTCTTATCATTGTGTGTAAAGATGTCCTGATCAGAAAAACTTAATTTGTTGTACGTAATTTTTCATGGCGTTATAATTTGTTTTGTTTAGATAAATGGGGAGTTATTTCTTAAAAGAAGGATTAATCGAGGGTTCATACATGGTTTAGGATAAACCTAAGCTGGAATTATCGGAATATAGCAAAAGGTTAGGGGCAAAATGGTCTTCACTTGTTAGGTTGGATGTGGTCTTCCTTTTGGCCAATCTCTATATTATATGTTTATTTGATTCTAATTAATCATAAACTATAATACTGGTTTTTAACCAATGATTTCACCATAATGGTTTTAAACTATAACATTGATATTTTTGGAGTTCAATAGTATGGCCACAATAGTATGGCCATATACTGCTAATAGTATTCAGATAAGAAAAAAAAAACAAACTATAATAAAATCAAACAAAAATACAAATTGTAGTGAACCCACTTGTATCCTAACAACATCCTTTATTATTATGGTTCAAAATAGCCTAACTGAAGTGATGCGTTTATATTCATGTATAGTGTGTTAATATAATAGATGTTTTGATTATTAATTTATACTCAAATTTATATTCTTAAATGCAGAAGCATTAATCTCACTGTTTAATGGCCTCTAAGATACCAGACATCTAATTAGCAGTCCGAAAATACTATACAGATATATTTTATCCGTAATTATTTTAAGTGTCCTGTTATTATTGAAATCAATATTGAATGACTTCGGTTGCATCTATATGAGTTTATTCATTTATTAAATATATTGTTTAATAATATATGAATTAATTACAGATGACAAAGCCTGTGGCTATAGAAGATGTAAAGAAAGAAGTGAGAATACTGTACTCTCTCAGAGGGCATGAAAATATAGTGCATTTCTTCAATGCTTTTGAGGACGATTCCTTTGTTTATATTGTCATGGAGTATGTACTCTATATCCTTTTTTAACAATATAAGACTCTGGGATTTTATAAAAAATGGTCTGGCTTATTCAGAAATTACCTGCCGATTCCAAGTTTTCATTTTAATTAATTAAGGTTGACCTTTATCTGTATCTAAGTAAATACTTGTAGTATAGGTTATCATCGTTTGTTCACGATTGACTGGTCTAAAACTTGTATTTTGTTTGGTCAATGCTTAAATCTAAATAGGGGTGACAGCTCATCAGAGCTAGCACTTTCTATAGTTAGGTTGGCACTTGCATATTAGAATGTTAACACTTCAATATACAACTATATTCAAATAATAGTAGAGAGGGTTTGTTAAGTAATTTGGTTTTACTGATAGCTCTTTAAATGCTAGAAATAACTTTGGAGTTTTGGTTTGTATTTTGTCAGATTATGTGAAGGCGGTGAACTGCTAGACAGAATCTTAGCCAAGTAAGCTTTGTTACCTGTACTTATCCTTTTTCGATTGTTGCTGATATTTATTTTATTGCATTTAGCTTAGAAAGCAATGTTTTAATACTGTACCGGTCAGGTGCAGCACTGATACTGGATATAACAGTCAATTGAATTTCAGTCTGAACAGCATTTTTTTGTTTCTTTGTTTACTGGTATGCATAGGCTTGCAATTTATCATACATGCCGAAATCTAAAGTCTTTCTCTTACTCTATTTAAACAGAAAGAATAGCCGGTATAGTGAAAAAGATGCAGCAGTCATAGTTAGACAAATGCTAAAGGTGGTGGCGGAGTGCCACTTGCATGGATTTGTACATAGAGATCTCAAGCCCGAGGTACGAGTTTGTTTCTGTTAAAACTTTTAAATTACTTTTTGAGTGAGGCTACGGTACTATGCAAAGCGTGGATTGGTCATACTATGGATCAATATTTTTGTTCCCAAAAATACCAATAGTCAATCTGAACTGTTCAACATGATCTCCATATGAAATTGTATTTGTAGATCAATTTTTACATTTTTTATATATATATTTTTTACTTTTTTTAGATAGGTAGAAAATCACTTGATATAAAGATTCTAGACCATTCAAAAGTAGTGATTTTCGACCTATCTTAAAAAATAGTAAAAGTTTCTAAAAAATGTAAAATTTAGCCTGCAAGTACATTTTCATAGGGAAATCATGTTGAATGGTTCAGATTGACTATTTGAACTCTGAGAACGAAAGTATTGATTCATAGTACGGACCAATCCGCGCTATGCATAGTACCATAGCCTCACTCAATTTTTTTCCATTTTTTGTTCCTTCTATGATTGGGCAAGAAGAAGAGCCATTGAATGAAGCCATAACTTTGTAGTTCCAATATAATCTGGATAAAAATGACAATTTTGGGATTCTTTCTAAGAGGGATATTTTTGGGGACTGGTGAAAAATATATAGCCTGATAATGATATTTCTTCCTATTTACAGAACTTTCTTTTCAAATCAATAACGGAGGATTCTCCACTAAAAGCAACAGATTTTGGCCTCTCTGATATTATCAGTCCAGGTTATTTTCTTTTCCGATGTAGAAAGTTTACTTTTTAATCCATTACAAAGCAAATTTGGCAATCACTTCAATCTTCATGAAATGTTGCGGTTATTCCTAATAACATCATTATATCATGCATAGCCCAACTGAACATAAAGAAAATATGTGATGACCTAGAGTAGCTTGCGCATCTATTGGCGCAAAGAAGGAATAAAATTAGAACACACTTCTCATATTTTGCTTGTTTTTGTAAAAAAAAATTTGATTACACGTGAAGTTTCTTATAATGAAATGCAAACACAATATACAATCAGTTATTGAAGACTTTGGACTTGGTCAACATATTTAAATTTGCATTTCCTTTTTTTTGTGTGAGGGAAGCCCTTAGGAAATTTGCATTGTTTAAAAAAACCATTTTACCCATGTATAGTGTAATAATAGCCCAAGAAACCTGACCTTGAAACTGAAAGGGTAATAGAAGAAATGACCCTGTCTATTCACACACACACACACACACACTATATGCAATCAATAATTGAAGACCTGGTCATCATATTAATGTTTGTACAGCATGGGATTAAGATAACCATTTTACCCTTGTACAGCGTAGTGTCCTGCGGCTAATCTTCTAGTTTAAAGCACCCAACCTAAATTTAAAAGAGTATAGTTCATAGAAACCCTATAGCACTCATTTTGAGAAGATAATCATATATATATCTGTGTAGGTAAAAAGTTTCATGATATAGTTGGGAGTGCTTATTATGTGGCGCCAGAGGTGTTAAAGAGGAGATCAGGTCCAGAATCTGATGTGTGGAGCATAGGGGTCATAACATACATTTTACTTTGTGGCAAGCGCCCCTTTTGGGACCGAACTGAGGATGGTATTTTCAGAGAGGTACATTAAAAATCTCCCATGATTTCCTGCAAGCAACAAAGTTGACATTTATATTTCGTGAAACCCATAAAGCTGTAAAATGTTACTTTATGTGATCCGTATTCTGTTTTGCTTTAAAAGTATCTTACTGCACCCTCTGTGGACCAGACCCCTTGTTTGGGATTCACTCAGGATTGGCTGAAGAGAAGTTTTTTTTTTTCTAATAATTTCCATGTTTGCCCTTACAAAACCTTGGAATTACTATTTTTATCCTGCAAATTAAGAAATAATTTATGCACACTGTTAACAGTGGGGATATGTCACCTATGTCCCACTTTATTCTGTTTAATAGATACCTAAAATTTCTTGTATTATCATGCAGAGTGCATGTGATGTCTTTTTTTTTTTTTTTTTGAATTTCAGTAGTGATTACTTACCTATGAATATATTGAATATAAATGAACATAAAGTTAATGATACAAATAAGGGAAAACAAAAGAAATACAAAAATACATTGCAAACTACAAATTAAGTAACTGAAAATTCAAAAGACACAACCTATCTGGCAATTGTGAGATCTACATTTTCTTTCTGGGTAGCATCCCTTTTGGGACCACATTTGTACGGTAGTCTTGCTTAATTAATAAAGAATGCAAACTCCCTTTGGAATATTAAAATAACTTGAAGTGAAATTTAGCTTGTGATACTCCTATTTGTTTTGTGATAATATGTATGGTTGTATGCATGAAATTGGTGCTACATCATATTTTTACACCATAAGACACACTTAGCATTATGTGATTGGTTAATATGTATAAATCATTGTTTTTTGAAGGTATTGAAAAACAAGCCAGATTTCAGGAGGAAGCCGTGGCCAAGTATAAGTGCCGGTGCTAAAGATTTTGTTAAGAAGTTGTTGGTCAAAAACCCTCGTGCTCGCCTTACCGCTGCACAAGCCTTGTGTCTCTCTCTCTCTCTCTCTATAAGTGCGCACGTGCGCACACACACTCACTCATCACTTATAACCCATGCTTTTTTTTCACACATGCACATACATTAGAAAAAAAAAATCGTCATGCTACCCTGTACCGGTCCATGCTAAGTACATATGGTCCTCACGTAAGCAATCTATTGCTTTCTCACCAAGTACTTCTGCTGTTTAAATTTATGTTTTTGCCCAAATATGCACACAAAGAAAATGAAAATCACGAGTTATTGCGGTTGGATTTATATTCAAAAGGCCTATGGTACATTCATAATTTATCATATTTGAATCATTATTAGATCATCAATTTTTATTTTTTATTTTTTCAGCCCATCCATGGGTTAGAGAAGGTGGGGAAGCCACAGAAATACCAGTGGATATATCAATTTTATCCAACATGCGTGAGTTTGTCAAGTACAGCCGCATGAAGCAGTTCGCACTGAGGGTATATATTTCAAATATGTCCTTTTGCTTAAAATATATTTCTTTTGCTTTTATGAAACTAATTGTAATATTATGGTTAAATGTTAAGGCACTAGCAAGTACATTGGACGAAGAGGAGATATCTGATTTGAAAGACCAATTTGATACCATAGATGTTGACAAAAATGGTGTAATTAGTCTTGAAGAAATGCGACAGGTTCTCGTTTTATGTAATTCATTCTATATAGTTATGTTAAAATTTTGTGCAAGTTTCCCCTTATTTCTATCTTGAGTAGGGTTAAAATACCTCGTTGTTTTCGTGCCCCAATCATGCCTATCATCCTTATATCCATTTCAAAGCCCAAACAGTCGATCCGAACTGCTCAATATGTTCTTCGTTATAAAATGTGCTTGGAGACCAAATTTATATTTTTTGGAATATTTTTTTAGATAGTACAAAATCACTGTTTTTGGATGGTCTGGAATCTTATGCAAAACAGTGATTTTGTGCCCATCTAAAAAATACTAAAAAAATTTCCAAAAAATATAAAAAAATTTCTTCAAGGACATTTTACTACGGAGATCATGTTGAGCGGTTCGGATTGACTATTTGGACTTTAAAAAAGGAGATAAGAATTTGAGGCATGATTGAGCACTTAAACAATGGGCATTTTAACCCTACTAATTTAACACTTAATATTTTTCTGTGTAACTCTAACCTATCAAGTATAATTTGTAATTTTTTGTTGCAATAGGCATTGGCAAAAGATGTGCCATGGAGATTACGGGGTCCGCGGGTCCTTGAGATACTGAATGCGGTACAGTATATAAAAACCCCAATAATTTGATTTTTCTCAACCTTATAATTTGAATTTAACAATAATTGCTCTTTTGGGACATGAACAGATAGATAGCAACACAGATGGGATGGTGGATTTCACGGAGTTTGTGGCGGCCGCATTGCATGTGCATCAAATGGCCGAATTGGATACCGACAAGTGGTACTCACGCTGTCAATCTGCGTTTAACAAATTTGACATCGATGGAGACGGCTTCATTACTCCTGATGAACTTCGAGTGGTACGTGCCATTTCTTCACTTTGAACCAAACATAAGATCTTTTGAATGTTTGCAAAGAAGTCCTCTGTTTTGATATTATGCATAAAACTGTTCCTTAAAATTTATGAAATTCTTTTGTTGAAGAAATTTTTTCTGAAAGTATCTTCCACACCAGTACTCTGAATCAGGATTGTTTTTAATTCTTTTTCTTCATTGTTTGAGCCATAATTTGTTTTTTAAGTTATTTTTCTACTTGTTGGTAAATGGTATTTAGTCAAAGCATCCAAATATTGAGGCTATGGTATAAAAGAATAGTGCGGAATGGTCCATATTATGGATCAATATCTCCGTTTGTTAATGCCCAAACAGTTGATCTGAACTGCTCAACATAATTACCATATGAAATGTACTTGTTGATCAAATTTGACATTTTTTAAAAAAAATTTATTACTTTTTTAGATAGGTAGAAAATCAGCTGATCTAGAAATTTGAGACCATTCAAGAGTAGTGATTTTCTACCTATCTAAAAAAGATAGTAAAAATATTCTAAAAAATGTAAAATTTAGTTTGCAAGTAAATTTTCATATGGGATCATGTTGAACAGTTCAGATAGACTATTTAAACTTGGGAAAATGAAGATATTGATCCATAGTACAGACCAATCCGCTCTATGCATAGTACCATAGCCTCAACTCTTTATTAAATGCATCGAGCGGCAATAATTACGCTCGTCTTGGCCCAACCAAAAGCTAATACCTGTTTAATATATTAAAAACTTATTCCACCTTTTATTAACAGCACACTGGTTTGAAGGGATCAATAGAACCATTACTAGAGGATGCCGATTTAGACAAGGACGGTAAAATAAGCTTGTCAGAGTTTCGGAAGCTTCTACGTACTGCTAGCATGAACATACCAAGCCCCACTGGAGTTACCAGAGACATCAGACTTCAATAATACCAATATTGATCTCTTTGTACCACTGGTGTGTACCATATGGAAATAGAGAATTCATTTTTTTTGTTGTTGTACGTGTGCAGCGCTGAGATGCTAGTGTTGAATTTTTTTTGTTAGGGTTAAGTTTGGATAAATCAGAAGAATTCCGATGAAAATAATTTAGGAGGAAATAGATGTATATTGGATTTTGTTTTTGTTTCATAGCTTTGTATATGGTGTGTATTGGCGTATTGCTCATGAGAGATGGAATTAATTTCATTTTTCGTATATATTACAATATCTCATTTAATTTTTTTACCTACTTAATAGTTTTAGGGTTTTATTATTGTACATATATCCGGCATGATATGATAAACCATTTATTTTATTTTTCTTTTCTTTTTGCTAACTTGACATAATAATTGAATATATATGCAGTGGAGTAAAAAAAATAATTGAGCATTTGTACAATCAGAAAATTGATTTGCCATATAAAACAACTGATAATAGACCAGGACAGAAATTGGTTGGTTCTTTGTTTTTATTTACGTTCTCTGTAGAATTGTTCTAGGGAACCAACTCACAATTTGAATTTGGTATTATGGATCCGGTTACAATTTTAAAAAATATGTGACGATTTGCAAGTGGTAATTTTTTTAACAGAACTGTTTTTGCTTCATGCAGCGCATATACTATAGAATCAAAACAGCCCTGCATCCGGTTTGTGTACTGCATGAAGGCAAAACTACTCTGTTAAAAATCTTTACCCATTTGCAAGGTACAATTGTGAAGTGTTTGATGTAAATTTCTTTGAAGAATATTTTTAAGTAAATAATTAAGCTGACACATTCGTAATTAGTAAATGAGTTTTACAATAATTCCATAATGAAAACATATTGCAAAGTACAGCAATCAAGAGATAAGATAATAGAGAACGAAAATGAGAAAAACTCATAATTATTCTATCTTTTCCAACAAAATAGAAGAATTAATATTTATCGAGATAGGAGTAGGTCTGATGGACATCGGACCTACTTTTAGGTTCAATTAGCTCTAGAACCATATGATTAGTATTAACATTAGTGCGCAAGAAAATTGAAACAGACTTGCACGAATTTTAATGTACTTAGCACAGATCTTGATGCAATCGAATAGTCATTTCACCCATCGAACTAAAGCATCGGACCTACTCTGAATTGTTCAACTAGTCCTAGCCATTCGTAGAAGAAGAAAAAAAAAAGCTGTTTTCATATTTTACAGAGCTTTTCGGATAAATTTTTTGACAGAGCAGTCTTTTTATTACTGTAGTGTTATTTCAACTCTATTATTTATGTGCTGTATGAATTAAAAATTGTTCTGTCAAATTCTTCATCCGCCTTTTGGGGACAGATTTTTAATTTTTATATTTACAATCGTGTTCATATATTATGTTATCGGTAGTATTTCAGTTCAAATGTAACCGGTCTCCAAAATTTATTAAATGTGTATATCAAATGACGATTTAAACTGTTCAAATAGAGTGATGAATTTATATGTAAAAAAATTATATATTTTTTTATAACATTTATTATCAAGTCAAATGGTCAAAGATGATGAAAAAATAAATACATGACAATTAACTTAAAACCATATTTAATAACACTTGACTTCATACTAAATGAATTTAAAAGTATGAATTTTATATGTAAACACATCACTCATTAAGTATATCAGTTTGAATAATTTGAATTTGCTTATCTGATATGTATTTGAGCAGGTGAAATATAGTAGCCGAACTCTTTATTATATAAAGAGAGTAAAGCTAGCGTGCACTATGCTCACCGAGAAGGTGCATAACTCCAAAATCGATCGGATTGGTTTAGACGACGAATAAAGTCATTGAAACCAATCTACTCCACAAGTGATGTTTGTATAAGCAAATTTTTCAAATTTTCGAATTCATTTAGTACAAAATCAAGCGGTCAAAAGACGATGAAAAATGACATTAAAATAACTCATAAACTGCTTGACTTTGTACTAAATGAATTCGAAAATTTAAACGTTTTGCATGTACACATATCACTCGTGGAGTAAATGGATTTCAACGGCTTAGATTCGTCGTCTGAAGACAATCCAATAAATTTTAGAGTTGTGCTCACTAAACCTTCTTGACAAGTCTAGTGCACGCTAACTTTATTCATTCATGTTAATTAACGGATAGAACTTACAAATTACTCCGTTAATCTTCGTGCGGAAGCGGATCTTGCGAGCGTAGCAGTATCACTGGTTCTGCAAGGAATCACAAGCCGAAGCCGGAAGCCCTGCGTTTTCCACAACCTAAAACCTTCAAGTCTTAACAGAGTGTTTCTTGGTGCTCTCTATCTTTTCTCTCTTATTGTGGCTGTCACTATTCATTCGTTTTTCAGACAGATCATGAAGAGAAATAAAGATAGGGCTTATATAATATTATTGCATCTTTTCATAAAGGATCTGCACTCTTTCATAATGGGTCACTTATTAGATTCGGGTTTCCCATAATGAGTGTACCAATTAATAAATCCAACAATTCAGTATAAACATATAATTACGCAATATTAAATATCCAAAAGTTTATATAATATTGACTCTGCAAGTAACTAACTAATTAGCTTTTAATATTTAGGTTGACACTGTCAGTCAAGTATTTATATAGGACAGACAAGGGAAAACTATAAAATTTTGATAGAAAAGTTAAAATGCACAATATATAGTGAGTATGATTTGAATTCAAGTTCTCTTAACTACAAAATAAAAGTTTAACTTAATACTAGACTACGATTGAGGGAGCTAGAGTACTAACTAGTATATAAAACATTTAAAAAAAAATAAAATTTAATTAAATTTCTATACACATAATTAAAATTTTAAAATTATAGGAATGACTTAGTTACTTTTAACTATGTCTTAGATCCGTCTCTGAGTATAATTGTCTAACAATAAATATAAATACACAATATTATAAAATTAACAATTAATATTTTAGATATCAATATCCATTAACAGAAAATTGCATAAGCGCTGAATGTGGGTGCAGGGTGCTGAGTCATTTTTATTTTTATTTTGGGTGTCTCAGAATCATTATTTATAAATGATAATTGCTAGAAGAAGAATATGACAAAATTTAGGAGCCAAATTCGAAGAATTGGAATTGGAGTATTATCAGAAGTTCTGGTACTTATTAATAACTAATTAAGCACTACTGGTTCTATGTGCTCGTAAGGTTTTCGTTGATTAATAAAAAAAAAAACTAATTAAGCACTAAACACTAAAGACATACTATTGAATGGTTAATTCCAAATTTTCCTATAATATTGGCAGGAAAAAGAACATGAAGCAGCAATCATTCTTATTTCCCATATATAAACAAGAATACTGAAATCCTGATAAAAAAAGGTGAGAAATTAAGTGACTAAATAATTGTTTAAACTTCTTTATTTGTAATGAATTTGTAAATGGATAGTAAAGATATTAACAGTGCTTTTTTGATTTCATACATAGCATAAATAATAAAATTAAAACAACATTATCATTATCTTTAATTACCTCTCTAGGGACCCCTGTAAATACTTACCTCTAAGCTATATGTGTGAAATTTTGATTACAGTCCCTTAAAAATAATGACTTTGATTTTTTTTTCCCAACATGTCATATAACAACATATATACTTTAACTCTTAATATATATATAAACTCAATGACATATTCACAAATATAAACTCAATGACATATTCACAATAAAAATTCTTTCTAAACATCACTGATAAAAGAATAGCAAATATATCAGTTAAAACCAAGCAAAAAAAACTATAACAAAGGAAACTTAGAATCACAAACATAACAAAAGAAATTTACCTAGCTACCACATAAAATTTGAAAATGCAAATTAATGTAGACTGGCAAACGCATTTAATTCTTCAGAAAAAAAAGCAGAAACATTAAAACCTTCTCATCATCAATACAGCATTGAAAATCCAGCGAAATATACAGGAAAAACTTAAAAGCACATTAAACTTAATCAATTTATTTATTTTTAAATAGAGGTTACATTATTAATTTGATATCCAGTTCTTTTTAGATATCTTTTGAGAAAATTGAACATATATCTTTTCACAGAGAAGTAGGTCTATCACCATTTGTACTAAATCTGTGATTCTAACCTTTCTAATTTTATAACTCAAAATGTTAGAATCATTGAACTAGTGAAATATAGCTAATTCAATATTAATTTCAACCTTTCATGGAATGTTTAGATTAGTGGAATAACGCTAATTCAAATTAATGATGATGTTATTTGAAAAATATACAAAAAAAAAACATATATATTAAAGTATATCAGATGATGATAAAGTAATATTTAAAGAGCGCTCTTAATTCTTATATAAAAAAAAATAGATGCTGACTTGCATGCCTCCATTGCTGCAAAGCATGTTAATTTTTTTTTGTTTTTTGCCTTTGGTATACCAAATTCTATCCAGCATGCATGAAAAACTTACACATGCATATACGTATACGTATAACAATTTAACGCTGCAAAAGAACCTTAACTAGACAGTACTATCAAAGTAGTGTAATTAATCAACCGAATCATTCACAAATATATGGTCTCAGATAATGTACCTTTGTGTCCAAACAGCATGATCTTATCAGGAGTGGGGTTTTGGTCCGAATTACATCAAGATTTCTGCACATTTGATTTGCACAAATTCTAAAGTTGTTCATGCGAATCTTGATGTTAATTGGAGGGCCATAGTAGCAGACCCAATTCGATCTTATCAACATATATGCTTGTTTAATTACACAAAGTAAAAGAATTAAGAACCTCTGGGCTTGACAATGGAGATCAACACTGTGTTTGTGTGTATATATAACCATGATTCGCAATAAGTCATTCATTCATCCCTACAAATATTTCACAAAACAAAAAAAAATTAATTACATGCAAATTGCAATGTCCACCAGCTCACTTGTAGCTTATGGGCTGATTTTTTTTTGCGCCGTTGTTTGTTCGAATGCCGATCCATTGTACGACGAGTTTTATAAATGGATCAAGGAGAGCCAGAAGAGGTACAAGAACGAAGCCGAAATGTTGAAGCGATTCGAGATTTTCAAGACCAATTATCAATTTATCAATTCTTCGAACAACAATCCCGACTTAACCTTCATGCTTGGTTTGAACAAGAATGCGGACTTGACGAACAGAGAGTTCCTGGCCTTGCTTGCTGGATACATCCCGGTAACTGACAAACAACCCTCTACGGCTTTCAGATACGATAATGTGACGCCTCTTTCGTTTGTTGATTGGCGGACACGCGGTGCAGTGACTCCAGTTAAAGACCAAGGCAAATGTGGTCAGTAATCAACAAATGCTATTCATCAGTACAAATATATTGCATGTACTTAACTATTAATTACATGTTTGCAACTATATATATATATTCATGTAGGCAGTTGCTGGGCATTTGGTACAGTTGCTACAATTGAAGGAATAACAAAAATCAGGAAAGGTACACTAGCTACCAAGCCTTTCAGAACAAGAATTAGTTGATTGCGTTAGTGAGTGCAAAGGATGCAATGGGGGCCGGCCAGACAACGCATTCAAATGGGTGACAAAAAATGGGGGCATGACCGCCGAGTCAGATTATTATTCTTACAAAGCGCAAAGCGGCACTTGCAACACCACAAAGGCCAAAAATTGCACAGCGGTAATCACCGGTTACGAGGATGTTCCCAGTGGCAACGAGACTGCCCTGATGAATGCTGTGTTCAACCAACCGGTCACGGTAGCCATCGATTCTGCCGGGCTTTTGTTCCAGTTTTACAAAAGTGGAATCTTCAGAGGCCCCTGTGGGGTAAATCTTGACCACGTTGTGACAGTAGTCGGGTACGGTGGAGAGGGAATGAATAAGTACTGGATGGTGAAGAACTCGTGGGGTACGTCATGGGGGGAAGACGGCTACATGCACATATGGAAGGATAGCGGCATTGTATCGGGACTATGCGGTATAGCGCTTGTCGGCTCTTATCCGATCCCGTAGTTTGATCCATGGTAGCTCGATTGAACCATCTGTTAATTTACTGTCATAGTATATATATATGGAAATGAAACAAGGTGTGCTTTGCTTAATTGCTTGGGAGGTCCATCAAATTTTGGATCAGTACTGTTAAAATAATCAAAAGGAAAATGTTTTTTTTCGATGAGAAGCGAATGGTAAAACACTAAATCAATTTTTTGATAACCTATTCTTGCTTTTTTCCTGTTGGATATTGGTTTCGCAAATTCATACTACATATTATCTTTGGACTTACTATCTTTTTTTTTTTACTCTTTTTTTTTTTGAGATCTAAGTTGCCTCTTTTTATTTAGTAGGTTTTGCTTTATTTCCTTCTTGAGAATCTCTGGTATGTTATTTTTTCTTTTCATTTCTTTTAATTACTTCAATTTATGGTATACAAGAATTGCATTTTTATCATTTCGAGAAAAAAAAAAACTCATTTGTTTCTAAGTTTGTTGAATGCAGGATTTTTTTTTCTATAAAAGTGATCTTATTTGTACAATTTTTCAATAAATAAGTTTCTTTTCGGAGTAAAAATAACAATAATAAATATGATGGAGTTCTAGAATGCAAACTTCTGAAAATTGAACAAACAGAAATATTACATAGATGAGAAGCCAAAATGCCCTTCTTTCCTGTAAAATCTCTAAACAAAATATTATATTAATTTACCCAACAAAATAATAGAAGATGAAGTAATATTTCTTTCTTATAGGTCATCTATGCTATAAAAATAATATTTCTTTCTTGTAATCATAAAAAATATTGTGAGAGAATAATTCCTTTTTTTTTTTCTAATATAAACATAAAAATAATCTTTCCTTTCTTTAGTAATTTTCTAACTTATATCATGAATATGCCCTCCATATATGCGTTATTTTTTTCTCCTTCTAAATTGCAATTAGTTAATATATATTGAAGGATGATTAAGTTTTTGATCTCTTATTGTATGTGACCAATATTCTTTCACCGTTATCAATTGATTTTATTATTATGCATGAGAAATGACTTCACTTGTTGGGAAAATTCACTTGCATCGATCTCGTAGGTATTAATTACTATTACTACTACTAATAATAATAAATAGTTAATTATTTTCGTAAGTGAATTCTGTTGTTGTGTTAGAACCAGCCTTTGGTCTAGTGGCAAAGGCACATGGCCTCTATGTGAGAGGTCATGGGTTCGAAACTCAGATGGAGAAAATCATTTGTTATAATAACAAGGATATTAAATAGTTGGATGGCTTGATCTCCAACTTTACTCAAAAAAAATTATGTTGTTGTGTTAAATTTGAACTATATACAAAATATAAATAATTCAAATTATGAGAAGTATATATTTCATATCATCTGCATAATTCAAATTTTAAGTTATTCCGTGAAGAATCCGGACATTTCGTTTTAAATTGGTACAAATCTTAAAACTGTCCCGTGAATTTTTAATTGGTCCAAATTGATTCGGATTTTTACCGTCCGGGTTTTAAACTCAATATAAACTCCTCTTACATGAAACTAGTTACCATTTTAGGCATCTTTAATCTCTTTTAGGTATAAATATCTGTGCACATAGTCCTCGTCTAAATTTAATTTACTATGTTATTATGCTTGTTTTGACCTAGTAAACAATGTATTTATATATACTACGTCTATGCCAGTTGCCATTTTATGCATATATAGCATCATCTGAGCATATAAGCACTGAAAAAAATAAAATATATATATATTATCTCTAAACTAAGTCTAGAACCGTGTACTTAATTCATATATATAGTATGCAATGTAAACAAGGATTAATATTTCACATAATGTATACTAGTTGAATTAATTCTTGTTGAGATCATATTTTGCATGCATCATCATTAATTCTCGACCTTCTAGTACCGACCGCGTTTGAAAAAAATTATCTTTTAGAAAATTCCGATCTAAAAATAAAATACCACATACATTCCGTCAATTGTTGCTTCCAATGCATGGTTGAATATATCTGGTGGAATCTTCAAAGCACTTGTATAATTTTCCAGCGGCTTAAATTAATAAAGTGAAAAATTAATCTGAATTATAAATATATATTAATTGACGTTGTCTTTCACAGGAACAAAATAATCCGAATTATAATTATGTTTAGATAGAGTGCAGGAAAATGTCAACCGTGCTTGTCAAATTATACCCACAATAAAGAAATTAATTAGCAGGACCCAAATTCGAAGAATTATCCAAAAAAAAAAATGTTCTTTATTAATTGTAACTTGCTTTAATTTACAAAAGTTTGATCTTGTCAACAAATTAATATCACTCGTTCAAGCCAACAGATGCATAATTTACCTATATATATAGACATGTTAATTCATTAATTAATTTGAGCACCCATTATATAAATTCGTAGAGGCCATAGCCTTTCAAATCATCCAATACATCTCTCCTCTCTAATTAACAATGGCCAGTTTCATGCATTCTCTAGTTTTCTTCCTAATTTGTGGGCTTATATGCAGCACCGTTGTACCTTCGACCGCCGATTTTCTCACCGATGAGTTTCAAAAGTGGATGAAGGAGCATGGTGTGGAATATAATAGCAAAGCCGAAGCGCTGAAACGCTTTTCTGTATTCAAGGCAAATTACTTATTTGTCGAAGCATCCAACCGCAATCCGCAAGTCGGCTTCACGCTTGCCCTTAACAAGTATGCCGACATGACGAATGATGAGTTTCTGGCCAAGTTTACGGGATACACCCCTCTGAGTACCAGACAAACTTTGACATCATTTAGGTATGGAGATGCAACGGTTCCATCATCGATCGACTGGCGCTCGCTTGGTGCAGTGACCGATGTCAAGGATCAAGGGCAATGTGGTGAGTATAGATAGTACTATATATAGTAGTGTCTTACAGAATTACAGTTGGTGCAAATATATATGTGTGCATTATAATTCAATAAATATATTGCTTCAAGACGTTATAAATGCATTTTCAGGTTATGTTGTCAATATATAATTTTTATTTTAGTTAATTACACCAAATTAACTATTGGACAAATACAAAGTGAAATATTAAAACATGATCAATACAATATTACAATCTGAATTAAATAAATAAACAACCAAAAAAGGGATTAATTAATATCGGTCTATCTGTGTGTTCTATACAGGAAGTTGCTGGGCATTTGGCGCAGTTGCGACAATCGAAGGGATAACTAAGATTAAAAAAGGCTATCTACCAAGTCTGTCAGAGCAAGAGTTAGTCGATTGCGTAACGGATAGTTACGGGTGTGAGGGGGGCTTCCAAGACTCCGCTTTTGAATGGGTGATACAAAATGGAGGCATCACCAGTGAAGAAGACTATGTATACACCGCCCAAAACGGCACTTGTGATGCAACAAAGACAAAAAATCATGCTGCTATAATAACTGGCTATGAGCAAGTCCCTAGTGGCAATGAAAAGGCGCTGATGAATGCGGTCGCTAACCAACCAGTTACAGTAGCCATTGAGGCAAGCGGGCTCTTCTTTCAGTTCTACAAAAGCGGCATTTTTCGGGGCCCTTGCGGACTAAACCTAGACCACGCTGTGACCGTGGTTGGTTATGGTGGAGAAGGATTCAGCAAGTATTGGATAGTGAAGAACTCGTGGGGATCGACATGGGGCGAGGATGGTTACATACGCATGTGGAAAGATAGCGGTCTTCCATTAGGGGTATGCGGTATAGCATTCGAAGCTTCCTACCCAGTAGTTTGATTGAACACTTTATCCATCTACTGGTACAGTCATTGACAATGATGTGGAATGAGTTAATTGCTGTCTTGTTATGATTATTGATTATTTTTTTCATCGTAGTTAGCGTATGTTAAATGTTAATGTTGAATAAAATAATTGTTTGACTTTGGTGAAAGTATGCATTCTTTATTGTTTGTGTGTGTGTGTGTGTGTGTATAAGATTGTGCTAGCTTTTGGATGAATTCAAATTCTAACATTCTTTTAAATATTTGGGTATCTGTACTATAAAAATCTATGTACAAAAGAACATGAATTATTATATGATTTATAGCTATAGTCTTTTGAAACAATTGGTAAACTTGGAAAAAAATTATGTAGTATTGTTTCTCATAGCTTCTGCGTATACGTCTTAGTTCAGGTTTGGATGACAGAATTGGTAAACTTTGGAAAAATTAGATGACAGTGTTAGTGAACTTGGGCAAAAATTGGAACTCTCCGATTCATTACCCATTTATCCTTTTGCTCAAGAAAATGGCAATTGGGACTAACATGTATATATATTTCCGAATGGGTTTGCTTTTGTTGAGGTCCAGCTACCTGACGGGCCGTTAATGGGCCACATGAGCCTGAGAAAATTTCAGGTTCAATCAAATTGTACCAGATGTGTACTGGGCAGCATTACGGACCTAGAGCATTTTTTCTCTCATAATCGACCCGGTGGTAAAGATATTAACAACTTTTACATTTTTAGCACAAATCTTTTTGTTTCTTTATTTTTATTCTTACAGTCAGTGTATTGCATGAAGACAAAATAGCACTCTTTACCCAATGTACACTTAGCTGTGAGAGGTAACAAGGTTGTCTTCTATTTAAATTCCACTTAATATCCTTAAACCACAACATGCCTTTATATGGTGCGAACAAAAATTCCACTTAATATTAAAATCTTTATTTGGCTCTTACGGAAAAATAAAATATTGACCAAGGCAGTTTTACAAAATATTAACCAAAGGATGGTAAGAACTAGCATTTGGTATAATTTGGTATAGTGGTAAAGACACATTAGCATTTGGTATAATTTGATATAGTGATAAAGACATGTCTTCTTATGTGAGACCGAGAGACCATGGGTTCGAAATCCGGATAGAAAAAATCATTTGCTATAATAACTGAGATATTGGATTTGAAAGGCAAAGACCTCCATCCCTATTTCAAAAACAGACTAAGGATGGCAAGGTGCCCCTTATTGCCATTTTTTCCCCTTTAGAGCAACAAAGAGAAACAGTGGACCACTTGATTGTCTCATGTTCCCTTTTCAGAGCAGTTTGGTTCTTAATTGGAATTGGACAGGACCAACAACACATATGGTCTACTGTCAGCGATGTTATGCAGTATGCTCTGAGCCTCACATAACCTCAGCCAATAGCTTTCTTTATAAGCCCATGCAGATTACTTATGTTGGCAGGATCAATCTTAGCTTTGTTGGTTTTTACTTTTTAAGCTTAAAGTCATTATAGTGGATGATTGTAGAAAAAAAATATTTTGCTGTTGGTTTTTCTGAAGAGATGTGATCCAAGGGTGTTTCTTGGAATTAGTTTTGGATGTGGTGTTTTCTACTTTTTTTTCTTTCTTTTTTTTTTTTTTGATTTAAAAACCCGTAGGTATGCATTGATTAAAATAACGAGCTACAAAGTTCCTAGAAGCTGCTGAAATTAAAAACCTAGAATTACAAATTAAGTGCTAATAGATTTGAAAACAAACCTATTTTCCTAAGAAAATAAAAAAGCCTACTGACAAATATAAATCATCCTAAATACAGTGCTTAGCTTAGAGCATCGCTTGTAATCTAAATGAACACTTTTAGGATCTCCTTCCAGTGAAGTCCCCTGTGCTATTCTGCTTGCTTGAACATGGTCCGATCTAGACCAGTCTGTAATTTTGCCATTTCTGCTATGTTAGCAGGCACCATTCCGTTACAGGAAGTGCCCGATACCCGAGCCCAATTTGCCAGTGAATGCGGTTGTGTTAGCATTTTCCTGTTTACATGTTGTAGGTGAACCCTGTCTCGCATAGTGCCATATAGCCGTGCCCCCTGCGCCACCACCTCCGCCGCTTGCCATGAAGGGAGATCTGTGAAACTGTTTTGTAGCACTGCATTTACCAGCACTTTGCAGTCTGTGTAGATATGTGTCCGGGTGTGTGTGTGTAGGTTGCCAAGTTGTTCCACATACTGTAAGGTGTGGATTAGTGCCATTCCTTCCGCCTGCAAAGGGTCAGTACATGTTGTGCTCCTGGTTTGAACAAAAATGAGCAGTCCTTCCGCATTGAAACATGTTAGGGCAGTCCCCGTTTTTTTTGTTTGATCCCAGGATGCATCCATGAGTATGGTGGTCGTTCCTGGTGGTACCACCACTGTGTCAGGGGTTGCCAGTCTACCTTGCCCTTGGTGTTTCACCTTCCCTGCCCCCATTGCCTTTGCCTGCGCCAATATCTGTTGTGGTGTTTTACTTGTTCCCTTAAAAATGTGCTCATTACGGGCCTTCCACACACACCACAGAATATTGCTAAAGAGCACCAATTGATTTTTGTCTAGGCACCGTGCAATGCCCATGAGTGCCATTGCAAAATTTAGTGGTAAGTGTTCAACCCTGAGTGCAAAGGGAGAGATAAACCATGTTACCTGTGCTATCGGGCAGAAGAAAAGACAATGCATGATGAATTCATTTTCCATTCCACACCGATTGCACATTGGGCTAAAGGCTCGTATCCGTCTATGCAACACATGTGCTGTGGCAATTCCACCTTGTACAGCCCTCCAGATAAACACCTGGACTCTTGGTATCAAATTCTTCCATTTCCACATCGCATTCCATACTGCCTGCTGGTATTGATCGTACTGAATTAGGTGTTGGCGCTGGATAATTAGTAGTTTGTATCCCCCTTTGGCAGTATAGGCCCCAGCAGCACTTGGTGTCCAGATGAGCCTATCCGGCAAAAGAGGTTCTACTGCTGGTTTTCACGCTGATGTGGTGATTGCCTGGTTTGCCTGTTGTCCTAGTAGCATCTCAATTTTGTCGCTTTTCCACTGGCCTTGTTGGTGGTCAAAAACATCAGCCACTGTCGTATCTCGCTGTATGTGGTGTTTTCTACTGATACTGATATTAGTTTAGATATGGGGTTTGTGTTTTAACAGGTAGAAAACCGGCATTTTTTATCATAACCAAAAAAATAAATAAAATAATATTACTAACCAATATTCCTATCAAATTTCACCCATAAGTCCATAACCAAACTGCCCCCCCGAGGGGCGGTTTACATTCAGACCAACCCGCCCCTCCGTGGGGCGGTCTACCCTCAGACCAACTTGCCCCCCGGGGGGGCAGTCTACTGTTTTTTTTTTCTATATTTTTGTATTTATTTTTTAGATTGTTTACTTATTTGGTATTATTGTATATTATTGTATTTATTGTTTAAACTTTTTTTATATTTTGTATTTATTGTTTGTATTTTTGTATATATTTGTATGTTGTTATTTTTTAATTATTTGTTGTTTATATTTTTGTATTTATGTTGTATATATTTGTTTATATTTTTAATATGACGGATTTTATGATTTGTTACGTCAAGTGAATAGTTGAGAGCATAAGTGAACAAAATAATCAAATAACGTCTGATCAACATAAAATATAGAAACGAAAACAAAGTGAATAAAATCACCAAATAACGTCTAAGGGGGTGGTCGTGCTGCCTAGGGGGTGGCATTGATGGTGTGGCTCCGGTGAGATCCTCTACACCAGTGGCAGTGATGCCAAAGTTTGCCGGAGTGAAAGTGGGTTCGGCACACCATATAGGGTGACCATCCTGCAGTTAGATAATGTTAGTTTTTCTTTATGAAAATAACTAAATTTTAATTTATACAGAGACGAACCAACTTACCTCGCCAAGCTAAACCGGCACATTATATTTATTGTAGTAGGCATGCCATTTCTTGTTGTCGAGCACCCAATCGTGGAACGCCCAATTCGGGTTGTCTTCTGCAACATTTGAGTTGAACTTGTTAAGAACACACCTTTAAAACAAAATTGACGTGTATGGTAAAATAATTTAACTTATAATACCTTCAGGGGCTGGTGGTAGGCCATCGTCGTATACGAGGACCCGTTCTCGGTTTGGCTGGTTCAGAGCTGGTGAGTCTTTCTTGATCTCACTCTAGTTGATGTTCTCACCAATGTCGTGCAGCATGCCAATGAGGCGCCCATCGAACTGGGAATCCTCGACAATCGGAGCAGTGTGATGCAGCATAGTACACCTGAACGCCCGAAAATCTTTTTTCGCCATGCACACCAAGCTGTGTGCAACTCCTCGGATCTCCGTTAGTACATGTGCATAACGATTAGAAAATGAGTTGTACGAAAAAAAAATAATACTACAAATAATCTTTATTACTTACCGCTTGAGTACTGGTCGGGCCCCACGGCAAATGGGTCTTACTCTTATCACCCATCATTATCCGCCGAAGAGCATCACCGTAGTCGCCCTGTAAGTAGACCGAATTGATGCACCACCACTAGTACCAGACAATATATCGCAATGCCCAGGGTCCCGCTCCGAAACTGACGTCTGTCGGGTCAGGCGGGACCCACAAGTGGTTCTCAGGCGTGCGGGCAATCCTGTAGTGGCGTAAATGGCGGGTGCTCAATCAAATAATTTCAATCAATTTGTAATAATTCCAATCAAACAATTTCTAACAATTCCAATCAAACAATTTCTAACAATTTCAATCAAATAATTTCTAACAATTCCAATGAAACAATTTCTAACAATTCCAATCTAACAATTTCTAACAATTCCAATCAAATAATTTCTAACAATTACAATCAAACAATTTCTAACAATTCAAATTAAACAATTTCTAACAATTCCAATCAAACAATTCTGACATTTTCAATCAAACAATTCTAACAATTTCAAACAAATAATTTATACTTAATTTCTAACAATTTCTAACAATTTCAAACAATTCCAAACAAGTTATAAAAATTCCAAATAATTTATAAACAAGTTCAAGAAATAATTTCATACCCGAAAATGAAAGCGAAGCGACGGCGACGACAAACTCGGGTGGAGAGAGAGAGGGAGAGAGGGTGGCGAGTAGAGAGAGAGAGAGAGAGGGAGAGGGCAGTAGAGAGAGAGAGAGGGAGAGGGAATGATCGAGAGATGCGAAATATCACGTTTGGGGCGAAAAAATGGAGTTTCGGGGCGGTTTCCGGCGAGCTCCGAGGGTGAGAGAGGGGGGGGCGGGTAGGGTTTGGGGAGGGGAGGGAAGGGTTTTTATATAAAATATATATATATATATATATATATATATATATATATATATATATATATATGTAGACCGCTCTTCCGAGGGGTGGGTTGGTATGGATGTAGACCGCCCCACGGGGGGACGGTTTGGTTATGGGTGAAATTTGATAGGAATATTAGTTAGTAATATTATTTTATTTATTGATTTGGTTATGGAAAAAAATGCCGGGGTAGAAAAGGTCAACGATGTTAAAAGGATGGGCCTGAGACTTGAAGGCATCTCACACTCCTGTACCAGTCTTTGGTACAGTTGCTTGCTGACAGTTCTATCGATGATGTATGTGTTGTGTACTGAGACAAATTCTACCTGTGGTTTCTTTTTTGATAGTTAAGGTGGTTACTAGGACTTTCTAAGTGCTGAATTTTAGTAATAAAATGGGCTTTTATGCTTTTTCTTCAAAAAATGAACTGTATAAACAAATACAGGATTTGAACAAGAGGTGAATTATTTATTAAGCATAACCACTTCCTCCATGATTGCATGCTTTAAGCATCATCCCTGTCCGTTAGAGACCAAATGATATTGGTTCTGAATTAAAAAAAAAAATGAGTTACTAATCTATTGAGTATTGCCATCTTTTCCATTTAGAACCAAAAGTTCACAAATAATGGCTCATGATACTATACTCGACAATCTCAAAATAGATATCCACACATATATCATATAAGAAATCTCAAAGTAGGAAAACAAAGAAAGATTCACTTGAGTCGAATTATTATAAAACCAAAGCAGAAAACTACATAACAAAAGCTAAACCTCGACATATGTGCGAAAAATGACATCGCACTCTTCTCTACTTCTTGGAATCAGGAGAGGAATCGTCTTGCCAAGTAGATTGCCATTGCTTGTCGTAGTAGGTTGTTTCTTGTATAATCTTCTTTATGTTCTCTATATCTTCATTGTTTCTAACAAACAATACACCGAGTACTGATATAAAGAGAAGGGTCTTGCAAAAGAAGTTCGAGGTCTGGTCAACAATCCCGACCCCGGTCAAACTGTCGACAAAATATGCCATGAAGAAACCAATCATAGCCGCACGACCTATGTAAAGAACAATAATTTCACAATAGTAAACAAGCAATTAAATCATGCCATGCTAATATGAGGCCGTACTAGTAATAGTTCTATTGACTATTTAAAAGATAATTGCGAAATATCAAGTGGTCAACAAAATTTGAGCTGCAGTATATGAGGTAATGAAATGATTTTTTTTAAACAAAAGAGGCCTCAAGTAATCAATTAAGCATCAATTAGCCCTCTTGTGATCATGCAATTAAGTCTCAATAACATAATTCTGTTTCAAATTTCATCTAAAGTCTTTCCAGGAAACACTAAACACCCAGAAAAATAAAAAATAAAAACTAACCATTTAGTCTCTCAGCTTCGGGAAGGTGAAATCTTTTAATCCATGCCCACCAAGGTATAATCGAAGTGTCAAAAAATACCATCTGATCAGTATCTGTTGCTTCTGGGTATTCCTCTAGCCATTTCCTCCTCCTTGCCTCTGATTAAAGGGACACGATATTATTTGTTGCTTTAAATACCGTATTCCACAAATAACAGGTACATATATGCATAATTTATATTTTTAGGGGGTAGCACTTTATGTAACCAGAGATATTTTTGTGATGCTCCTTCTCCGATTGATACAAACCTGTTTACTCAATCTAAATTCACCAAGGAGAGCACATTATTGAGATTGCTTTAAAACGGGTATGTCAATAAAACCCAAAATAAGTGCAAATTACGAAAAAAAAAAAAAAAGGGGGGGGGGGAATTTTAAGGAACAAAATCTGGCATTATAATTGGTAGAACATGAAGTTGAGAGCTTACCAGCATCTATGACAGCATCCCAATCAGTTCTCCCATTCTTTACAAATTGGTCCAAATCCCAAGTACCCTTAACCCATCTCGGGTCATTAAACCTTTTTGGTACCTCTAATTTCGCCTCATTGGTTGCAACAGTGCCAGGAGAGACCAAATCTTGCGGTGCCTTTTCTTCCACTTTCTTCTCTGCGTGCGCATTTACCTCCAATTTCTCATCCAATGAAGGCGAAACAGTGGAGGTGGAGGTGGAGGTGGAGGTGTTGATGCCTGATTTTATAGGGTGGAAGGAGAGGAGGGTGGGTCTTTTGGGGATAAGAAAGAGAGAGGATTTGGTTAAGGGTTTAGTGGAGAAGGAAAGAGAGGAGGGGATTTGAGCGAAAGTAGCCATGAGAGAGAGAGAGAGAGAGAGGTCAGATGCAATGCGAGTGTGCTCTTTCTCAGGGTTGAGTGGTCACAACTCACAAGTCGCATGAGTACATCATTTGGTGGTATGGGAGTATGGGACAGAGTCACAGAGAAGAAAACGAAAGTACACGATACATTGTTTTGTAAACTGTTTGAGTCCCTATAAATACATATATAGCAAGTACTTTCTCCAAATAACATCTAACTACTCTCCGCCTTGTATTTTTTTTTCTTTGGTGCTTCCAATATATTTCTGTTTGCTTTTTATCACGAGCAGAATAGCAATTGGTATGATATTGTTGGATATATTTCTCATTTTATCATATATTTACAGTAGGTTTGATTTAGTATAATATAAGTATAGTAAGTTATTTTTTCCGGACTATATTAAGAAAGAAGTTTTTAGTATTTAGAGTATTTTAGGAAGAATCTATTTATAAGGTTTTCTTTTTAAAATTTTATATTATAAATAAGTCATTTGTATGTTATGTAATATTAAGTCAAGAAATACAATTAAATTTTCTCATAAAATTATATTTCTTATTTCTCTTTTGTTTCTAGCATCTCTTTAGAAATCCTAACAGATATAAATTTTATTTTATTTTTTGAGTAAAAGTTAGAGTTCAAGCTACTCAACTGCTTAATATCCATAAGAAATTTTTCTATCTAAATGTTAAACCTGTGATATTAATTTCACACAAAAATATTGTTTTTGTCAATTATTTCTCCGTGCAACTTGATTCCGATTACATCATTTGCGGGCCACAGTTAATGTGAAAATGGCATTACCATTTAATAGATTTCCTGTCGACATTGGCGTTTAGAATTTGGTTTGTGCTACATATATTGTATAATATTTCTTCACATCTTCTGATACAGCTGTATCATTGTAAGAAGGGTTACCACTTACCACTTATATTTTAACTGTTAGATTTAAAGCACGGCTCATTTTTTTAAGAGACAAAAAATATCTTCTCTTTATAGTACTTAGGTAGTGTTTGGTTTGTACTTTGACTAAGCTGATTCTGAAAATTTTGGAATCCGGAACGGAAAAAAAGTTTGGACTTTATATATATATAATTTTTTATTAATATGTCGAAAGATCATATATATTTATAAAAAAGTTTAAATCATTTATATATACAAAGTTTGAGTTCTAATATTTTATTTATTTTTAATATATACAAACTAAATTTTTTTGGGCCCTTGGATCTCGGAACACCATCGCCTTGGGCTGCACCTGTGCTTGAATTCGCATCCTCTGAGATATCTCAAACTTTGCGTGACTTTTTGGAATATCTCAATCGTTCAAATACATTCTGCACGAATCTCAAAAGCTCAAATAATACTGGCCCCCTACGGTTCCCCGAATAGGCACCGGACACGTCGGTCATGCAAAAATTGAGATATCTCAGAGGATACGCACCCCTGTGCTTGGCCTGTACCCTCGTGCTAACTTTTCCATTGCTATGTTTGGCAAGAATAGTTTGTAACGGATATGGTAATGTGTGATTACAGTATTATTATGATTCCATAATTAATGGTTATTGAGCTGCCCATGGTATGATGTGAATCACTCATTTTGAAAATAAAAGCTATTATTGATTTTGTTGAATTATGATAGTTATTGCAATCTTTACTAAATCAAGGATTTTAAAACTAAACTTGATAACAACACGTTACTATGAATGATATTTTTTTTATATTTTATTTCCAAAAAATATAATATGCTATATTATAATTAAAGTATAATTATATTATTAGAAAACATTTATGTTTATTCTTAATGAACTATAAGTGAAATAATTGTGTTTAGTTATATTTTTAATCCTGCTATGAATGTATTATTTTTAATATTTGTTTTTGTCATTTTTAGCTTGGACTAAACAGAGTTAAAATATTTGTAATTCTGTGTGATTTACGGTACTCATAAAATTACATGTATATATAGTTATTCAAATTTTATTCCAAAGGTTCCAACCAATATAAATATAGGATTCTCTGTTTTCCGTTTTTAATCTGATTTATCTTGTGTTATTTTAACAAATTTCTTGCCTATCCTTTTACAAACTAATTTCACTTTCCAATAGTTAAAAAAAGTTCTTCCAAAGGTGCGAATGGGATCTTCTGTGATCCAAATGGTGTGAACAATAACTCTAAAATCTCTATTTTTTCAAATCCAGCCATCCAATAATTTCTATGCACGTATCTCAAAACAGCTAATTTTTCTGTGCACGAATTTCGAAATAATTCAATAGTTGAATTTGAAAAAACAGAAATTGTAGGATACTGTTCATGGCTAAAGAATCTCAGCAGATTCGGATCCATTTGATATTGATGAAGTGAGAAAGAGAGCGTATGCATTTAATACAATGGAACGAGGAGAGAGAATAAAAAAAATGGCATAATGTTGTGTTTTAATGAAACGATTAAGATTGTTGGGTAATGATATTCGCACAATATAATTTGTTAATGACACAATATTATTTAAAATTTTAATTTGATAGACAAATCTACCTTTCAATTGCCGCCTCTCAAATATTTAATCATTTTGCAATATTAATTTTCTCAAGAAACAATCCCACATAGAAAACATAATTAAATCTTCTACAATTAATGTCCCTAGTAGATCAGTCATTTTTTTTAATGAGACATAAATATTCTTGTAGCTATCTAAGTTCAGATAAAAAAAACAATTAGTAAATCTTTTTTACCTTTTTGTAATTTTATTGGAAATTTAGAGTATTATCAAGCTTTTTTATATCATGACAAACCCAATTTTTTTTTATTTACAAGTTCATTATATATGACAATTACAAACATCAAGATAATGCACTAAGTATATATTAAAAGTTTTTCAACAACAAAACAATCAACTAAGCTAAAATAGCAACAAATTAAGACTCTACATCCAAGGGTAAATGGAAGGATATACTCATAGATAAATACAGTACCTCAGATTTAAATATTCCTACTATCTCGCATTTTTGGGCTGGTATACTTGCTATTAGGCACATAGTATAACTGGGTATTAACAGAACAATTGGTAATGGTTTAGACATCCATTTCTGGTTAGATAGATGGCAAGGTGAATGTGCTTTATATTGCACATTTCCAAATCTGTTTAATATTATCTCTGATCCACTCATTACTGTCTCCAATGCTATCACTCCTACAAATATTGACATCTAGACAAGCATACCACCTACTGGCATATACCTTACTGAATGGAACACTTTAAATTCTACTATTAATTACTCTACCATTTTTAGTGAACCTACCAAACCTGACAGTATAACTTGGAGATGGACTACATCTGGTTTATTCACATTACATTCTTTATATACATGGTTAGATTATGGTGGAATTAAAGACCAAAAATACACTACACTCTGGAAGACCAAAATACCCCTCAAAATTAAAATTTTTATGTGGCTAGTAAAGGAAGGAAAAATATTGACCAAAGACAATTTAGTTAAAAAAGGTTGGATTGGTGACCAACAATGTCATTTTTGTGATTCACTTGAGACCATAGATCACCTATTTGTCACATGTCCTGTCATTAATGCCATTTGGTCATGGATTGCTGCCCATAATAACTTTGTTTTTAACTGTACCACACTCTCTGACCTTTGGATACTTGATACACAGATTCCTCTCAAAGATACACTACTAATATAATTAATTAGGGCTGCGACAATTTGGACCATTTGGTTAACCAGAAACCAGACATGTTTTAATCATTCTCCTGTTCCATCACTGGCTACAATAGAATTTAAGATTATTTCACTTACCTCTTATTGGTGTAAATCCAACTCTGATGAATCTTATTTTAAATTAAGTATTATTTTACCAATGAATGCGACTGGTTTACCTCAGGCAGGTCCTCTTATAATTCTCTCGGAGACCGATACTTCTCAGGAGGACGGTAATACCTGGGATTCAGAGAAAGATCCATTTCTTGGGTTAGAGGGGTCAGACCTCTCGGACCACCTTAGAGATAGGGCAGAATGTGATGCAGCTGATGCTGCCTATTATGCTGCTCAGCTTCCTACAGATACTAGTTCCTCCATTTCTACTCCAGAGCTTTAGATTTGATCTTACCAGTTTTTGTACTAACTTTATGATGTCTACTGCCAGTTCCAGCTTTAGCCGTTTGGCTATGTAGTATTAGTTTAATTCTCCTTGGTAATTACTCCTATTTTGGTTTTGTAATATGGGGTTACTTTCTTAGCTAAGCAGAAGATATTAGTGTAACTGCTAATGCCTTTGATGTAAGAACATTATATGTTTCTAATGAAAACAGGTGGAATATCCACTTATTCAAAAAAAAAAAAAAAAAGTCATCTGTAAAACAAAAGTTTTTTTCATAATCAAATGAAAAATATATATTTTTTAAATTTCCTCCCTTTTAATTTCAAGGAAATTAAAGATAAAAAGAAAGTTAATTTTTAATTGCCACTATTTAGAGTAAAGTTGAAATAAGGAAAATAGAATAGAGTAAAGTTGTCTATTAATTAGATTTTTTTTTTGTTAACAATAATGTTTGTGTCAATATCAACACCCTATTAATACACATGTAATTATTCTCTTCACTAAACAATCATAATTTAAGGCGGAAGCACAACGAACGAAGGAAAAAATTAGGAAAAAAATGTTCTAAAAATAGTGAACAGATATGATTAGAAAAGTTATAAATAGGAAAAAAAAAAAAAAAAAAGGAGAAAAAGCTAGAATAAAAGCTAAAATAAAAAAAACCTTTGTAAGGCATCCCACGACAGGAATCAGGATCCAGCAAAGTAAAAAAAATTCTTGTAAGTATTATAGTTTTTTTTGTTGAATCTAATTAGATGCTCATATTTCTACCACTTTTTTTTTAGATATAAAAAAAAATTACTACTACACCACCCGGGTACCAGTAAGATAACAATAATCTAAAACTACTTAGTTTGATTAAACTAACTATCCTCTTAGCATACAAAATAATCAATTCTAACAACACAAGTATTAATGAAATTACATAAAAACAGTAACCATAAACAGTAGATTTCCAATGCTTAATTTTTTTTTTTTAGTTATGAGGAACGAGCCTCTGTTTTTTCAGCATCATGATCATGATTCTGAAAATTGGAAGTGGAACTGATTAGTAATTGACCATAGAATTGGTGAAGTAGGAATCAGCCGAGTCAAGTCGGAAACTCGAATTTCAATAATCCACTAATAGTTCTTCAATAATAATCTTTAATGACAAAAAGGGAAAAAGAAAAAAAAAACTGTCAATTTCAATGTTCTTAATTGTTGTGCTCTATCAATATAATTATGGCAAAACAAAGATTTAAAGAAATTATGGCCTTATAATTCATTAATTGAACCCTATTTTCTTGATATTTCTTTTCCAGGTGATATGATCTCCATGAATTTTTGGTCCATAATTTCAGAGCATGTTATAGAACTATTTGCTGAAAAACTAGATAGCCATAAGGATTTTCTAAGCTTTGGTGCTGTGTGCACCTCATGGCGCTCCGTGTTCAAGAATAACTTGCGTCGGCTTCCTTTCAAAATTGCCATATCGCATTGTTTACCGAAAGGAAAACCTTTGCCGGTACTATTACTATACAGTAGTGAAATGGATGGCAAGCGTCACAGACTGTTCAATCTTCTCTCCAATGAGAAGATGGCGGAGGTTTCGCATGAACTGATTTTGTCAGAAACAGTAAATAAATGGATTATGGGTTCATGGAGAGGTTGGTTGCTTGTGGCAAACTATTTTTCTGGGAAAAGAATGGCCTTAATGAATCCACTTACAGGAGCAGAAATATGCTTACCATCGTTTTCTTCATTAGCAATGCATCTTGTTTATATGAATAATGTAGTTTGCTCATCATGCCCTCCAGCTCCAGCTCCAGCTCCAGCTCCAGGTAATAAAAATAAAAACAATAACTGTATATATATGGTGATGTTTGCTTGCAATTATAGCAGTATATGCTGTTGCAGAGTGGGAGATGACAAATGGAGCATCTATAGACATCCTGATGGAATTGTGAATCTGGTAAACCATAATGGCATTTTTTATGCTATTGATACAAGATCCGATCTTTATAAAATTACCATGATGGAGCAGGAGCAGGAGCAGGAGCAGGAGCAGGAGCATACCATTGATGTGCAACATGTTTTAGCGTGGCATGATCAGGCCTTTCATCAGAATCAAGCTGGACTTCTATCTAAAAATTTTATAGTGGAATCATCAGGCGAGTTGTTACTAGTAACACGTGCAATGGTGGATGAGCTCTTGGATGGCATTCCAGACACTCAGATTTTCAAGTTAACTAATTTTCTGACAAAGTATGAATGGCAAAAGATTGAAGATATTGGCAACCGAATCATATTTGTTGGACATAAGGATTCTATATCTGTTGAACCATCTTTGTATCCTGGAAGGTTAAACAAAGGAAACTGCATTTACTTCACTCATGTTATCCATCACAATCTCCATACAGTTGTCTTTAATTTAACCACTCGGTCTATAGAATACGTCTCGCTTCATCATGTTCATGCAAATCTGGAAGCACTCTGGTTTTCGCCTAATCCTTGGTAGTAATTAATGCAAACTATATATGAACATTTTCTTATATTTATATCATACATGCATGTATTTGGGTTTATTTTTTACTGAATTCCTCGTTGATGATTTGATATTCTGATATTAATTGCAAGGATGAATGATGTACGTGTTATATGCTAGAGTTCAAGTTCATTTAATTATTTGATATTATTTTACGAGTGAGTCTATGGTACTATCTATGCATATGATATCACGATTTAGTCCGTAATACGGATAAATATTTTCGTTTTCAAAATTATAACGGTCGATCCGAACTGTTCAAAATGAATTTCATATGAATATGTATTTACAGACCAAATTTATATTTTTTGAGATAGGTAGAAAATCATTGTTTTTTTATGGTTCAGCAATTTTCAGATCAAGTGATTTTCTACCTATCTTAAATAGTTAAAAAAAAAAATTCTAAAAAACATAAAATTATGTCTGCAAGTAGATATTTATATGGGGATTATGTTGACCGGATCGACTATTAAGATTTTGAAAACAGAAATATTAACTCGTCTTAGAAATCAACCTATGATATGCATAGTACCATAGACTCACTCTTATTTTACTACAGTAGTATAATTGGAGGGCACTTAATATAACAGATCGACTATATCAAACATATATCAATATGCCCTATGCATAACCTGAAAAAAGGCTCTATATATGTCTAACCTGAATGAATGAAATGAAATTGCTTTATGTGTCTCAGTGTCTAACCAGAAAATGAGATATCAGTCCATCACATTCTTGGTACAAGTCCTTTTTCTTTTGTTATGTCCGGCCGTCCCCATAGAAGGCTACGAAACATAATTTTTTTTTCTCCTTTGCTCGTTTCTGCACATTATATGATATTATGGGGCCTGTTCGATGGGTGGTTTCTACTGTCCGATTCACTTCAAGATCTGTGCACACGGATATTAAAGCAAACAGTACGGATATTAAAGTTATGCGCACAGATCTTGAAGTGAATTGGACGGTAGAAAACATCCATCGAACAGACTCTGGCCCGATGGGCATCGCCTACCCCCCTCTCCCGATATTATGGGACACCAGTATCCCAATAAAGACATTTCACAATTCAAAGAAGATGCCCAAATTCCAAATTGGGCAAAAAAGAAGCCTACGGGAAAGTTTTCCTAAAAAAAAATTTGGGCGAAAAAGACATAATTTCGTACTTCTAGAAATTATACAAAATAACGTCGATGAATTGCATTCATATGTTGATTCTATAGAAGAAACCGAACTTTTTTTATTTTTTCCAATTTTTTTTTAAATTTTCTAAAGGAACAGAAAAAGAATTCGGTTTCTTTTATAGAATCGAAATATATGAATACAATCCATCTTATATCATTTTTATTTTTATTTTTATATAACTTCTATAAATAAAAAATCAAATAATATAAAATAATCGATAAATTGTATTCATATTTCGATTCTATTAAAGAAACTGCAATTTTTTAGGACCTTTTGTCCAGTTTCTTTTGAATTTCTTAAAGGACCAAAAAATTCAATTCAATTCCTTTTGTGAAATTCAGATTGATTTCAAAGACATGTCTTTATTTTGCAAGTTCTGCTTGAGATAAAAAAATATGAATACAATCTATCAAATGTCTTATTTATTTTTATATAATTTCTATAAACTAAAAATTTCTGCAAAAAAGACGCTACATATTTTTGAGAAAATAAAGATAGGTAAAAACTTTCTTCTTAAAATAAGGAATATGTTAGTTACGGTTGTCAACGAGCCAAACCGAGTTAGACAAAGCTCGAACTAGTTCACGAGTGAGCCGAGCCAACTCGTTAATAGCTTTTTCACATTGTAAGTCACGTGAAGTTTTTCGAAAATTTGGTGTTGTCAGCTGCATATATATAAATCACTGGCAAAAGAATTTTATATTTTCCATACAACGAGGTTCATTTTTTTTTTTTGGTAGACACAAATAGAGATAGCAAAATAGACGACAAATAACTTTATCTACTTGTTGCAACAAGTTGAGCCAGGAGTAGAGCTGAATCAAACTCGAACTCGTTAATAACGAGCCGAACCGTAATCAAGCGAGCTAATTATGAATTTTTTTTTATTGCCAGCCTTACTGTTAATCTTCCATTAGGACAAGTGAATAGTTAAAAAATAATGGTTTTGATTTGAGTATGTCAATTATCTAATCAAGATTTCATTAAACAAAAGAGGATAAAAAAAGAAGGAAAATTACATGATCTTCTAAGCGTTTGCTAAAGTAGACCAATATATTAATACTTTAACCTGATCGGATGTCTCAATTTTCATGAGAATGAATAGGATTTGGAGCTAGTTGGAATTTAATTTCTATGATCTATTCAGATGGTATTTTGTATGAAATGGATTTGGAAAATAAAAATCCAATCTTCTTTTTCATTTTTTTTTCGAGATAAGCATTCATGTTCTTTCTTCTATTTTTCCTTTTCTTTTAAGCTGATGTTTTTGTGTTGACTCCTATCAATTACAGTTTTTAAATTTTGTTACAACTAAATTAATCTATTTTTTAAGTATTGTTTAATTTATAATATTTGTTGGTATATAACAATAAATTCAACATATTTGATAATCAACAATAATTTTCAGTACAACGAAAATAAAAAAAAATACATATTTGTATTTTCAAGCAAATTAAGCATCGGTATTAATAAATTTGCTAATATATTTTTTTAATTGAATTTTTCGGTGATTGGACAATAAGTTTACGAGCAAAAACTAATAAGTATTGTTATGTTATTGATTAATCATTTTTATTTAATTATATTAATAATTATTAATAAGAATAATGGTTTTATTATCAAGCATTTTAAAAGAAAAATAAATTTTCTCACAACTATTCTCACGGTACAACTGAACATCCATAACTCTTCTGGTGCTTATATATCCATGGGTATGGGTTCCCACAAATAAATTTATTGATTCATGTACTCAAAAAGTTCCATCTCGCAAAATCCTGTGACAACTGAACAATTTCTAAATGGTGTGTTTGGTTCACTCTTTTGAGAGGCGATTCCCTGTATTTCAGTGCTATTTTTCCTATTACTGTGTTTGACAAAAATATTAAAGGAATGGATATGGTAATGTGTGGTTATCTTGCCATTACGATTCTATAATTTATTTATTTTATTCTCAATTTTCATTCCTATATCTATTAAAGTCTACACTAAATCAATTACTGTAAGTAACAGCCATTGAAAACCAAATATAAATAATATTACGTTACCATCAATAATATTTGTTAATAAAAGAGAGCCCAACATCTTGTTTAATTTCACTTGAAACTTGATCCAGGTCTATGTTCCTTCGGCGGTAAATAATTTTTACCTTCACCACGGTCCAATCCAAAATAATGACACTGGTACCATGTCATAATGGAAGATGAGATTTAAAATTTTAATTCATTTGTTTCCATAAATTAAAAGATCAATTTATTAAAACTGATGTTTTTTTTCTACAAAATTAATCAGGATTGAACTATTGATTTGATCCAAGTAGAATAACTGTATTAATGGTTTGGTCTATTTTTTGTCACACCTTTATATGACTAGCTAGCGACACAAAAAATCCGAAAGGAATTTATCGAATCACTACTTTTGCATGACCGACGTGTCCAATCCCTATTCGGGGGGGCGTAGGGGGCAGTATTATTTGAGCTTTGAGATTTGTGCATAACATATTTGAACGATTGAGATATTCCAAAAAGTCACGCAAAGTTCGAGATATCTCAGAGGTTGCGAATTCACTTTCTGGAGGGGTGCTGAATTATTGATTCGGTTCACCAATCTTTGTCGCCAGTTGTGTGGAGGTGTGATTAAAGATGGACGGGACCATTGATTCGGTCACTTCTTATATGGATTTTTGGAGGAAACAATCAATCAATATGTTTTCTAACAAATCGTTTTTTTTCAATTTCTCAAAAATGAAATTCAATTTTGGTTGGAAATTATCCAAGAATTGAAAGTAGCTTTACAAAAGAAAGATCTTCCCCAAATCAACTCCGGAATTAATTCTTTACCTATTCCTCTTTGTTTTTTTATTGGGTTTTGTACAGGATTACTAGTTACTGATTTTAACTTCTCTTGGCAGTTGAATTGTAGGCTTATCTCTGTTATCTTCTTCATGATTCTCTTGCAATGAGGAAAAATGTAGTTTAGGAATTGAAGAAATTGATTCCATGCATATCTCTGCTTCTAGCATTGTGCAGTAGGAATTGAACTGATTTGGAGATACATTCAAATCAAATTTCATCCCAAACAGGAACTCCAGTTCCAGGCAGTTCATCTCAGATACTTGGATGCCACATACTCTTGAGTAATAAACATTGGAGTAGTGCCTGTATCAGAGCACAAATTAAAGCATCTATATCATTAAAATAAAAAGAAATTAAAGACAATTGTATGGAGTACTAAATTAAAACTAAGTTAATTTATTTCTAAATCTCTACGCTCGTGCAGTTAACTATTAGTAGCCACGTTAACAATTATTATTATGGAAGAGAGAACCAAAACCAATAGAAATAGTTTTTTTTTTTTCTTTTATAAGAAAGATGAAAGTCTAGCCTACAAACTTCCATTTTAATAATGTCCATAAAGGACCCCCTTCCATCTGAATTTTGAACCTACCTCTCACACAGAGGGTGTTGTTCTTTATCATTAGACTAAATGCTGGTTTTTGTCAGTAGAAATGGTTAGAAAGCAATTTTTTTAACAAAAAAAATTCTAAATTCTAAATTGTGTTACATCCCAAAAATTAGAATAATAAGTGCCACACGTGTTTAGAAACAAAACAAAAAAGGAAAAAAAGAAATCCCAATACGGAAGTCAATTCTTAATGAATTAAGAAGAACCAATACTTTGGAATTCATCATTAATTTCATTCTATAACTATTGATGTTATGCACCGCAAAGATTGGTTTTTGTTTAGATCATACTCTTATAGGAATTTTAAATCAGAAATCAGGGCAGCATAGGTTGAGTATGAAATTGAAGATAGCTGATTGTAATTAAAGATTGTGGTGCTTAATTGTGATCATAATATTATCATTTAAATAAAAGAACTGGTTATAATATGATAAATTAATGCAGCAGTTAAATCAATTACCTATAAAAAAAAAATTACATATTTTTTTATTGAAATTTTGATTTTTGTAATATTTTCTAGCAACAAAAATGACGATGTTGCCTAGATTAAGAAAAACAAGACAGAACATGCATCATGAATCTGTATATCCTTATCACTTATTTTTTTCTATTAAGTTGAATAAACAGAACCATCAAAAAAAAAAAAGTTGAATAAACAGAATTCTATTTCCCTTTTGGAGTCTTTTATCTTCTTATAGGAAGAAAACAACTAGCTAGCTAGATTAGAGGCTACATATTTAGTTCTTCTTAAGAAAAAGAAAATACAACACCCATGTTAATGTTGGACCCGCATTTGCAATTGCAAGGAATAATGCTTGCATAGTTGAATGCATGTGACTGGGTACAAATTTGATTATTGTTCTATAGTTCTGAATTAATATTGATAATGATATAGTTTATTTGGGTGTGTGTGTGACACCATGGCACTACTGCTTGCATGAGACAATGTAAAGGAATCTGGTTTGTTATGAGGTTTCAATCACATTAGTTGAATAGATTCCAGATACTATCCTGACACACAAAATGGCAGTTCATGTAACAGGTCATAGCTAGAGACTTAATTATATGTCCCAAAAAAAAAAAAAAAAAAAAGTTTACCAGTAAATAATAAAACTTTGACATTCTATCTTATCAGTAGGAGTGGAGGGGGCGGTCCGATGTCCAGTCAGAGCCGTTCAATCAGCATCAAGATTCGTGTTCACTTGATCTGCAAGAAATCTTAAAGCAATCTGTGTGAATCTTTGATGCAGATTGAATGGCTCCAACCTGCCATTGGACCACGCGCAACAGTTACTTTGAGGGAGAAAAAAAAATTGGTGGACAGAAATTGAATAAATCCTACGTACATGGCAATATCCAAACACCGAATTTACATCTAAAAGACCCAATACATAAAAAAAAAAAAAAAAAAAAAAAAAGAGGATGAGAAATGGGTAAAAAAATTTACCAGAGCATTTTAAATCTATAGCGCAATTAAGAACTATATGCAATGCTGTTTTAAATCTATATATAGTATGTGAGTTGCATGAAACCAAAACTGCTATGTTGAAATCTTAACTGCTATGAGAAATGATGGAAGAAAGAGAGGAATTGGAGAAAAGTCCAGCTATACTCACAAGTCATCGATGAACTTGGCAGCAACCATGACACTCGTAATGAGAAGTCGGTGCACTCTAAATGAATCAATCACAGCCTCTGGGCAATGCTGCACGAGTCGGTCAAGGTAAATATATGCAATTAAGTAGCAACAAGGGCTGCAACCTGTGTACCGGAAAATGCGCTCTAGGTACGCACGGATTGATATGGCAGGTTTGCTGTACCCACGAAAAAGGGAAGTCTCACTTTCAATTTGTATAGTCGAGTCATTTTTCTTGGTAGTTCTTTCAAGGAGAGAGGAAAGGATGGATGCTAATTTGGGGGCAAATTTTGAAACATTTGCCATTGTCGCTTGGAGAGAGAGAGAGGTGAGGAACTGAGGGAGGTTAGGAGAAGTGTAGCTTCTCATATGAAGTGAAGCAAGAGGATGTCATTGTACTATAGGAATTTATTGTGATAAAGTAATTAGGTAGGTAGAGGCATTACTAGAGATATATCCACTGGTGTGCTGATTTTTTTAGTAATTTATGTTGCAAAGTAACTTTTTTCATAATTTCGGATCATGTCTCCGATTATTGGTACGATTGGAAATCAGAAGCCGAAATGGAGGGTCCATATCTCCTGATACAGCCCTCTAATGCTGTTATACTGCTAATAATTGCAAACCAATTTGGGATCCTCGTATGCACTGTCAGAGGTGCGCTGTGAAGATTTTCCGCAGTTCAAAATAAATGGAGGAAGAGTTTGGACATAAAGGAGCATCTACATTATGAATTTATGATCATGTTTAATTGTTATTTAAATTTAAGGAGGATTAAATTATTTACTTTACCATTAATTGTATATTTTAAATCTTATTTAACAGCTCAAGTCATGATTAATTTTTTTTGAAAGAGTAAGATGTTAGAAAATAAATATTTGTGTATGAGAATGAACCTTACAAACCTCGCACAGCTTACATGTGAAACAAGTTCACCACAACTAAATAACCAAATATGGCCTCAAAATGTTGGACTTGGCAATTGGGATGTTACAGATTAACCCAGGAGTCGGAGCATCAGAATACAGGTACTTTATTGGTTTCACGCTTGTTTTAGTAATTATTTAGTACAGGATGTAGCAAGTCATGGACCTGACGAGCAGTCAAAAATCATATCTTATACGAATACGAAATCAACAACATATTGTTAGTATTTGTTCACATCATGATGCTTTATGAGAAACATTGTACAACGCATATCTTTCACAAGGCAAGTAAAACTTGTTACATATCATAAAGAAAATATCCAGGTCAGTTCAGGACAAACACCAAAAACCAGTCAATAAGAATAAAATGTTACTTCATCCACTCAAGACAAGATTGTTTAGTGAGATTTACAAAAAGTAATACTGCAATATATTTTTAACATTTCCATACTTCCCTAGCTGCATTTACAGGCAGTGAGGATGTATTTAACTTCTCCTCTTCTTCTTCTTATCCTCCTTCTCAGAAGCATTTTTTACCTGGATATCGACCCAAAAAAGGTTAAAAAGTTGCAATTCACATAGACATTTATAGATAAATGCATCACAAAGAAAATTCAAATGCATACGCGTGGAACAGATGAATTATAAAAAAATTACCATGATGATAAGGATGCGAACAAGCACAGCAATGAAGTCAGTAAAGAGGGTGAGAGCATGCTTGATGTAATCTTGATCTCCATTATCGGCCCTCTCGATAATATCTTGTGTGTCAAATATAATGTACCCCATGAATAGCACCAATCCATAGTACAACTGTCCCAAAAAATAAACCAGTAAGTGAATTAACAAACAAACGAAATAAGAATACTCATCCTAGAATACAGTAACTACTCTGATCCATACAAAACCTGTTAATTGGCTGGACACAATTTCTCCACTGGCAAGAAAAAACTGAACTTTCCAGGGACCAAATGGAAAAGGAGACGAGGGTAGAAATTGAATTATTACCTCAATTTTGAAAGAAGTGGCAGAGAAACCGAACAGGGAAGAACCGAACTGGAACAAGAGCAAGAGGGTAAATCCAGAGGAGAGAATCCCACCAAGGTAAAGAAATTCCCGACGTCTAGCTACCATTGCGGCTGCAGAGAAACAGCCAAACGCAAGTGCAGTCCCCACAAATGCAGACACCAGTATGCTACAAGTTTTTTAAAAGTGTATTAAATTAGCACCAAGTTGTAACTGGATCGAAAATAGCCATAGATTTCGCAATACTGTGTCAACTAAGCGCCTAAAAAACCATGGAAATTAAAGTAAAACCAGAAAGAAAAATATTATTTAATAACACCTTTTCAAATACCTATATTTAAGTATCATTCAATGAAAATGCCACCAATGGAAATTATTTATACCTTGGGTCAAAGTCAACTACAGTCTTGACAATAGGCCCGATAGTTGCACCTTGTAAGAGTGCACCACCCATCAATATACCAAACCTTTTCCTCTGTTCAATGGAAACAAAATCACAGACTTAACACACAATCAAATTAATCAAATTAAAGAAGATAATAACAAGTGTAAAGAAAGGCCTATAATACCCACTATTTCAGCTACAAAATATGTACCTCTTCTAAAATGGGCACCGAGAAGAGCCATCCAATGGACAAAATGCCACCAATAAACGTCAACAAACCCCCAATATTTAACATAACGTGTAAATAAGCACCCACAGCCGATGATGCCAATGCACAGCAAAGCGTCAAGTACACCTGAAATAAACATATCATTTTAATTATATCCTATTCTTCAGTTTGTTATAAATAAAGATCAAATTAATTCATCAATGCATCAAAAAAGTAAAACCACATTTTGAAACAAGAAATCTTTTTGTTGTGTTCCTGAAAACAAACATCCTTCTTGATAATTTTCAATCCGTTATTTAATTATTCATGCTCAGCCCTAAGAACTCGGGATATCCTGAGTACTATATACGAAGTATGAAACTTCTATTAAAAGAACCTAAATTAAACAATTTTTGGATATAGCCTCTGATAGTACAAAAAAATGCTATAATAATTATGATGAAAAATGGTGTTATATTGGACAAGATCCACTGCTGAAAGGTTCTACGTATTTCTACAGAATTCTCAAAAAGCTTCTCGGCAATTTACACAAGTTTGAAAAGAAAAATATACCGGATTTCTTTTTATCAGTAATATAAGAAAATAATAAAATTAAACTCATACCATCAGCAAATTTTATTTATTAACTAAATAGTTATAAATTTGCTGACAACATATTCTGATTAAAATTACTGATGACATATTTCAATTGAAAATGTTGACAACATATTCAATTGAAATTATTAACTTATTATTTGAACTTTTCAACTGAAATTGCTCGCAACATATTTTAATTGAAAGTATTCGTTCATTATCCAGCTCACGGCATGCCAAGGGCTATTCTCGGATCTTGTCCAATTAAACCCTCCTCTGATGACTATTCTTTCAGAAAATAATTAGACATCCAAGAATGAGGAATGCGTACTACAATTTTTATTAATATTTGTAGGGCATCAACGATTCAACTATGATCAAACCAACCGTTATCATATTAGTACACAGGAACTAAAGTCAAAAGGAATGGAATAAACTTTAGACTGAATGAAATTGTTAAATTCCTCAAACTATGCTCCTATAAGATCTTGCATCTAACAGAAAACCTAACAGTGAATTAACTCCACAAACCTGATGAAATTGAGGTCTAAAGACTAATCTGGAGGTACACTGGTCAATTAGTACAAATTACTGAATAATCACGAAAAGTAAAAGACGAAGCAACTGAAATCAAGCAAGTAATTACCAGTTTGAGATGGCTCTGCACCATCGGAGATATCTGGCCCATGTTCTTGATCGTATCATAGTTATAGGTGGAGCCGGATGAAAAGCCCTGAGAGGAGAAAAACGCCATTGTTTCGATTTTTTTCTCTAGGGTTAGGTTTTCGGTTTTCTTCTGAGAGAGATGTAAATGCTTGCAAAGAGGGGCGACCAAAGCGAGTCACACGAAAGGCGATTGAATATATTTTTGTTTCTTATTACGGATAATCTCAAAACGTCACGAGTTTATATAGAAATGAGATATATGAAATCTTTTTGTTTATCTGCAATTAAGGATGTATGAAATTTTCTACGCCACAAGTCTATTCTATTCTTGAGAATCAAGTCAGGATTATTGAAGGCTCAGATTAAACCGACATTAGCAGTTTTTTCTAGTTTGATGATTTGCGCAATTCCAATTGGACAAGATCCGCTGCTCGAAGGCTCTCTGTATTTCTTGGGAATTCCCTGGAAGCTTCTCGGCAATTTACACAGTTTGAAATTTATTGAATAATATGGCACATCAACTTTAAATTCAACGATTATTGTATTAAACAAAATTTGTTAAAAAAAATGACACATCAACTTTAAAAATTTATTGAATAGATTTTAAATAATATATTTACATGCAAAAAATTTATTTTTTTCAATTATTTTAGTATTAAATCAAGCAGTTAAAAATATTAAAAAAATAAATGTATTAAAATTAAGTTAAAAATATATATGACTGTTTGACTTGATATTAAATAAATTTTGTATGTAAACACATAACTAATAAAGTAAATCGGTTTAAACGGTCGATTCGATAGATTATGCAGTTGGTATTATATAAACTGAAATAATACTAATATTATACTAATATTATATAAACTGAAATAATACTAATTGTTTAAAGTTGATTCGATAGATTATAAAGTTGATATTACATAGACTGAAATAATTAGTCACCCTCAGCAATCTATATGTAACAAAACATTATAAAAAATAATTTGTTTAAAGTTATTAGTTCGTCATACGTACGATTTTTATTAAAAATTAAATTGTTTTCTTGTTTTGGTTGGAAACGGAATTGGCTTTTAAATTTTATGACGTGTATTGTTCAGTCTTAACCAATAGAAAGGTTACATGTGGCAACCAATTGGCTAACAATAGAGAGCAGATGAAACAAACTTATTAATTCATCTTGACATGTCTAGACTAGTCTAGAGAGATGGAGAAATCCTCTCTAGGTAGAGCATCTTTATAATATTTGCAAAATAATTATAAAAATATACACATATTAAGTTTAATTTTAGGATGGGATATAATTATTTCTTTTCTTTTTTATTGTCAGCGATGACAATAAAAAAATATTATATCTAATTTAAAAAATATATAAAAATATTTTCAATATTTTTATAAAAAAAATAAATAAATTATCATAGTTTCTAATTAAATAAAAAAAATAAAAAAAAATATTTTAAATTAAATTTGGATGACATTCTCATCGGTTCAATAAAAATAAAAAATTTTAAGTTTTTTTTTATTTAATTAGAAAATATTATTATTTATTTATTTATTTTATAAAAATATTGGAAATTTTTTTATATATTTTTTAAATTAGATATAATACCATATAATTTGATTTGTTAGAAAGACTTAAACAAATAATCCGGATCAATATTTTTCAGAACGGATTTTTCATGGCTGTAAGAAAAATTAAAATATTTCTTTATGTGTTATTAGAAAAAAATAAAAATACTTTGAATCTGAATTATTGATCCCGGTTCAAAAGTCACTTCTAAGTAAATACAGAAAATATTATGGTTTTTCTATTTTTGAAAAAATAAAAATTTAACAAAAATTAAAACACTGTTTGCGCAACTTTGTAATAATTACAAACAGTGTTTTAATCTGAGTCGTTCGTTGTTTCAAAAAGTGTGCAGAAAGCGTAAAAAATCGTACTTGGTTTAAACCGATGGTTTAGTCATTGGTTTGACAAGTGTGGAACCGATCACTGTGTCATCGGTTTGATAGACTATAACCGATTATTTTGTAATCGGTATAGATAGATTTGAAAATCCGAATAAAAATGTATAGATTGTTAAATTAATTTCGAATTTTGTATATTTATAAAAATTTCGGTACTCTCTGTATTATGCATGGTAGGTCTGCAGATTTCAAATCCAACTTAAAAGTCTCTTGTTGACGTCATTTAATTTTATATTAGAAGCTCTCTTCATCTTTTTATCTCAAAATGTTCGCTCAATTATCATTCTTAATTTCCTTGAAAAATTATTTAGTAGCTGTTTTGTTTGCTAATAGTAGTAGTTATACGTACATTATAGTTGCATCTGCAACTGCAAGAATATAAAAATTCATGGATCGAGCAACTGTATTGTTATAATTGTTGTTTGTTCATTAATTATTCGTTTGGTTTACCGCAAACTCATGTATTTGATTCTCTATTGCAATAAATGCAGTACAAGTTATTATTATTCTAATTTATAAAGCATGTAAGAAAAAAAATTATATTAATTTCTTTAGTTTTTCATTGCTAAAGAAAAGGAGAATAAAATACAGTCAAGACAACTTCATATGTTGCATGACTATATCAATATAGCCTACGGGCACCGAAATTTTATTAATATACAAAAAAAAAAAAATTAACAATCTATTCAAAAATAACAAAAAATTCAAAATCTACCCATACCGATGACATTGTCCGATAGCAAAGTCATCAGTTCCAGTTTAGAACCAATAACAAAACAATCAGTCCCAGAAATGTCATCAGTTTTGTGAAACCGATGACAAAGCCATCGGTCCCAGACCCACTCTCTGCAAAATGCGACTTTGTCATATATTTTGCGTATTGCTTTGCCGTATTGCCTTGTCGTGTAGAACAGTCATATTATATTTTGCATAAGTGCGTAACAATCATAAAAACAATCGTATTGCTTTGTCGTAACACACATATTGCTTTGTCTTGTAGCATGAATAAAGGCCACAACAGTAATCTCTATACCGAAATTTTTGTGTGAAGATCTACAACCGATGGCTTTGTCATCGGTTCTAGGACTGATTGTTTTGTTATCGGTTTTGGATATATTGAACCGATAACATTTATTTTCTGAAACCGATGACAATGTCATCGGTATGGGTAGATCTCGAATTTTTTGTCATTTTTAGATAGATTGTTAAATTTATTTATTTTTTTGAGGTATTATTATTCTAATTTCTAAAGAATATAAGAAAAAAAAATTTATATTAATTTCTTTAGTTTTTCAGTGCTAAAGAAAAGAAATCACGCTGGAGAATAAAATACTCGTCATCCATGCGATTTGGACAAAAAATTATTTTTGATTTATACATGATTCACATTACAAACAAGCTATCAATGTATAAGCTGATATGACTCGGCTCTTAAATTCTTAATTGATTTGACTAAAATCGACTTAGTGATGGTTATAAGCCGAATTCAAATTTTATCTATCTACCTCGTATAATCTAATCTTGAATTTATAAGCCGAATTCAAATTTTATCTATCTACCTCGTATAATCTAATCTTAAAACAGCCCCCACATATTTTATCTAGAAGACCAAATAAAGATACCAGGAAATTTCCTTCCTGGGTCTCCTTTTGCTTTCTTTCGTTTCTTACTTTATTATATTAATTTCGTACTTTCCCATGTGGAGAAGCGATCGAAGTTTCTCAGGCATGAAATTGTTTGCTCTTTATTAAGTTTAAGACGAGAGAAAAGTAAAGAGAGGAAGTGTTGCTCTTCTGCCAGGTAATAGCACGGTCAAAGTAAAAAATAAAATAAATGGTAAATACTGTTATTATAACATGACGTAATTAATTACCCCTAGATGAAATTCCGAAATATAGTTTTCTTCTTATGGAGCACATATTTTACAAATTTGTTCAATTGACATATATAATAGCAACTCCTTGCTCGTAACACATTCATACTGTGGCTATGCTATAATGCTACTATGCATAACACATATTAATCCGTATTTTGGATTTATATCTTCATTTTGAAAGTCTAAATGGTCAATTTGAATCATTCAACTTGATCTTCATATAAAAATATATTTAGGACTTAATTTTACATTTTTTTAGTAACTTTTTACTATTTTTTAGATAGTAAAAATCACAACTTTTGAATGGTCTAAAATCTTTATATCAAGTGATTTTAGACCTATCTAAAAACATAGTAAAAAAAAATTTAAAATATATAAAATTTGATCCAAAAAGTACATTTTTATATAGTGATGTCAAACATGCATAGATATTGATCCAAAATACAGACCAGCTTACGCAATGCATACTACAATAGCCTCACTGTTCATTCATATATTAATATTTAAAGAAAAGTAGGATTCTAATAAGAATGTAGTAGCATAATTTCAAATAAACTCAATTGCTATATTCAAGCTAAATTCTGTTGGGATATTTCAAAAACAAAATTTCCAATACCTATTTCACCTCAGTAAATGTCCTTCGACGGCTGCTCGAGTGCTTGTAAAAAAACTGCTTTCGAAAGCTTCTAATTCATTCACAGTGAAAACACAAGGAATCCTCAAAAGAAAAGAAATTTTTTTTTTTTTTACCGTAGATCCGAATATGTTATACTAAATTGCTTTTCTCAGGTTCTAATGCTGAATAAGTAACAAAACAAAGAGATGATATATCAAAGGGATGCCTACAGCCCTTCTAATATCTAAAAAAAAAAAGACTAAAATACAACAAGAGAAAGGAGAAACTAGTAGCATCAAAATGCAAGGCCATCTACTACTCTCTACAACATAATATAAATTTCTAACTGTATAACTGACGAAATAACTCTTGATAATCGAAAAAAGGGGGTTACATGTTATTTATTTATAAATATTATCCTCTACAAGTTCTCCACTCTAAAAGCAGCAGATGACGTGATGGTAACTTTGGGTGCACTTGAGTTGCGAGCATGCTCACTTACAAATGTTTCATTCGCATCTCCAGAGGTGATTGTGAATGGAATTGTCGGTGCGGCCGACACCGGTGTAGCTTCGACTACAACAGGTCTAGGTTTCTTTGTCTTTTGTTCTATTTGTAAACCCGGCATCCAACTTCCTACCACGACCTGTTACAGACGATATTTTAGACTTATACAAGCTAAATGATCATGTCATGGTGTTGTGCATTAGCAATATGATATAGCAAAATAATCAAACCTTTTTTTAATGCATCAATTGACTCGAGTGTTATAAAGTAAGCAACACTATTAAAATTTAAATATATATATATACAGAGAGAGAGAGAGAGTGTGTTGGGCTAGGGTGCATTGCAATGTATAAGCCCTCTTGTACATTGGATTGTAAACCATTGGATTTGAAGTTCAAACAGCCGATCTAAAGGGCTCAACACGTTCTCCATATTAAAATGTACTTGGAGACCAAATGTTATTTTTTTTGGAAAATTTTTACTATTCGTTTAGAATTTTTTAAAATCATTGTTATTCTATTATTTCGGAAATTTCTAGACCATAGAAAACAATGATTTTCAAAAATTCTCAAAAAATAGCAAACAATTTCCAAAAAATATAAAATTTAGTCTCCAAGCATATTTTAATATGGATATCAAATTAAACGGTTTGGATCGGTTGTCTAAAAATCAAAACCAACGATTTATATAGTCCAATGTACAAGAGCGCCTATACATTGCAATGCACCATAGCCCAACTCTCTCTCTCTCTCTCTCTCTCTCTCTCTATATATATATATATAAATAAATCTAATTACGCAAATACTTCTTGCGATATGACACAAAATCCCCGTATATAGCAAAAGATCATTTCTACTCTGAAAGATTTTCACATAAAAGCTAATAACCCTGCTATATTTTACCAACTTTGCATTGTTAAAGCAAAAGGTGAAACGAACTTGAATAACAAAACCATGCCATACCTTTGCTTGAAATTTTAACACACAGGAAGGTTTAAAAGTAAATTAAACAATGAGACGACCATTTTCCAAAAAAAAAAAAATTTGCATGAAACTTTGGAAAACTGAGAAGATATTATAACCATTTGCATGTATACGGAGGATATTTATTACCTGAACTGGACTTGCAGCAACTAAAAGCCCGGCAACTCCCCCACCTACTACACGGCCATCAGGACTTGCCAAAGACACACTCATACCACCTGACCTACTTCTTGTACCACAATTTTCGGTTGGCATAAATGAACCCGACAAAGAGAGAAGCTCAAACCGGCCCTGTACATCAAAATCCAGTTATTATATGTAAAAATCGACCAAAACAGAAAGCACAATTTAACAAGAACTCATAATAACAAAATGTTCCTGAAGGTGTATTTTAACAGCACTGGTATTGTACAGTTGGGTTTATATATCAGCAGCAAGCACAATTTAATGCAATGAATCATACAGAGAAATTAAATAATTGTAACCGGTGAAAATTATTCATTGCTTTTTGACATCATATTACCAGTTGTCCAACATGAATCCTTTCTTCTATATCGTTCATGTATTTCGAGACAAATTCAGGATAAAAAATGTGAATCGACATGTTAAAAAAAAATGAGAATTTGGTACAAACCTCATAAGTCAGCGTACCCCCTAGTGAATCTGGCTGGCGGAGCGTGACATTCGAAATTACACCATTGGCAGATAAGACGCAAATGGCCTTCGGTCCTTGTTGCGAAAATGATATTATTTTCATTGTCACATCCTAAATTAAAAAAACACGCAATCATATGATTAGAAAGACAATTTAGTAAATAAATAAACTACAAGTACTTCAAGCTTGTTTAAACTTGTGTATTTGAATTTCATTCTGTTTTATTATTTATTGTGATTTCTTCTATGTTTAAATCAGTTAATCGAGTGATAGCACGCACTAAAGAGTAATTATGAAAAAATGATAACACAATAAACATAAAACATAGAAGAATTGACAGGAGACACATACCTCACCAGGAGCAACACTAATAACATGCGGTGTAAAATTTGCACCAGCAGCACATGACACCAGTTCACCTACACCTATTACGAGAAATAACATGTAACAATGAAAAATTTGAGAGTAAAAAAATAAGGACATTTTTGCAAATCAGACAGCACTTGGGGTTGATTGGAGAAAAGAGACACAATGGTCAACATTTAATAGTAGAGGTGGATTTTGAAAATACCGTCAAAAGTAAGGTGAGATTTGCAAAACAACCTCAGGACAAAGCAAGACAAAGCAGAAAGACACAGACTTTTAAAGAGTTTCAAAATGGTACCTGGCGAATTGTTAACGGGTGCGGCAGATCCAAACCCGAACTGCTGTTGAGAAGAGGGCTTGCTGACGAACCCAACAACGGGTCGGGCGCCTGACCCGGCTCGCCTCATCGCGGCCCCTACTGCCGCCGCCGGAGTGTAAGGCTCCGCCGCCTCAGCAGCCGAGATGGGGGTGGCTCGTAGCGGTGGCGGCTGACGTGGCCTCCCATCGGGTCCGTACTTCCTGGGTCGCCCCCTCTTTTTCTTCTTAATCAAGGAAGGGAGTGAAGACGAGAAAGGAGAGGCGGCAGTGGTGGCCGGTCCCACTGGCATGGAGTTCGTCGCGGTGGTGGTGGTGGTGGTAGTTGTGATGGCAGTGTTAGGGTCTACTTGTGAGTCGGAGGAATGATTGCTGCCCGGAGCGGGACCCGCAGAGGACACGTCAGCATGGTCGTTTGTTGATGGGTTTGGAGGTGTGGTGGTGGTTGTGGTGGTGGTGGGTTCTGCGGTGGTGCTGTTTGTATCCGCCATGAAAGACAAAAAGAGAAAAGAGAGACACAAAGAGAGCGCTAAGCTGGGAGCCTAGAGTAGAGTGGAGTGGAGAGATACAAATTGACAGAGTCACAGAAATGAAGAAAATTGAATCACTTGAGAGAAGAGGAGGGAGGGAAGGAGGGAGAGAGAACGGAGAGAAAAGGAGAAAACTGTTTGTAATGTTTTTATTTTTTCTTTCCTAATTTTTGTTGGTGGAATTGGAAAGATAATTGAGTAAAGAAACAGGAATGAGAAATTATTGAGGGTTCTTATTAGAATATTTTAGTGCAAATTATGAATAGGATGATAGGGCACTAAATATTTATTTAGTAAAGTTGAGAATTAATTAATATTTATTATGTCAGAATTTATTATTTTTATAAGCAGAGATGGAATATAGAAGGAAGTGGGGTGGTAATTGATGGGGGGTTGGGTTGCCTTTTATCATTATTTAAAATTTTCATTTATTTTCATTTATTTATTTGTTTTCATTTATTGTCTTAGGTGGGTGGTAAATGACTAAGCAAATGGTAAGTAGACATAGCTTTTAATATTTTAATGTGGGACATTAATATAATACGGATGAAAGGATGCTAATTAATAGAAAAATTAGAACGGTGCTAATTGCGGTTGGTAGAGGGCATTAATTTTTAATTGCTTTTAATGATGAAAATAGAAAAAATAAAATAAAATCAATAATATAATATTAAACAGAGCCAATTTTTTTTCCGACCATTGACTAGTCCACTATATTAAAAAATGAAATATTTCATTAACATTTTATTGATTATTTAATTGTGCGCGGATCTACACAATAGGATATAGAGATAGATGTGGAGTTTATAAATTAATGTAGGTAACATTTAACAGAATTAAAATTTTATCTTGGCGTCCGTAAGTTAAGACCTTGTTGTTATTTTTTTTTTGGCGAATATTGCCCGTAGGCTATCCTTTTTTCTCATAATAAAAAAAATATTTTATTTTCATATTGTTTAAAATTATTTTACTATGAAAATAGTAATTTTTTATTTATCTTAAAAAATAGTATAAATATTCTTAAAAATATAAAATTCGGTATGTAAGTATATATTCAAATGAGAATTATGTTGAACGGTTCAGATCAACCTGTTTCTTCATTATTTTTTTATTTACATTTTATAAAAATTCCAAAGTAGATGGTACTAAAAAATTAAATAATAATAATAATAATAGCACTAATAATAAAATAACAATAACACTAACTATAATATGCCTACCTACGCTGGGGCCAAAAACCTAAACCCTATGTCATGGACTACAAATCAAAAGTATATTATTTTTCAGATGACAAGTTGCGGTAGTAAAATGTATATTTATGATAAAAAAAAAAAAAGTGTTTCCAATCTATTAATATTTTTCAGATGACAAAGTGATGAAATTATCTAATTTGAATAAATAAAATTTAAGTAACATAAAAGGGAAAAAATAAATTTAAAATAGAAATTTATCATACGAGACAAAAATAGTGAACTTTGTACGAATTATCCGATACTACAACAGCATATGCATATGACTATATGAGACATATATTGTAAAAAAAATACATAAAAATGTAAATAAGTTAGACTATCTTACATTAGTAAATTTTGAAGTTTGCTGATTCAAACCGTTCAATGTAATTTATTTATTTTATCTAAGCATTGAAAAATATTAGAATTAGAGATTAACACTAAATTCATATTAATGTACCACTGTGATTTTCATTGGATTTTAATTTGTAATCATGACACCAGTAATTGCCCATAAATTGAGGTTTATGTAAAAAAATGGCAACGGAAAAGAATTCTACAGACGCTGCAAATTGACATTGTTATGAGTAAAGATTTTAACAGAACAGATTTAGCTTCATACACAGCACGAACTATAGAATCAAAACAGCGTTGCATATAGTTCTTGCGCTGCACTAAGCCAAAACTGGTCTGTAAATCTTTACCCATCGAACCTCCTCAAATTTCAAAATCTACTATAAGATTCGTGCTGGATTTCTAAATCAGCAAAGGCAATTTGTTTACGTATTAACTAAATAAATAAAAAAAGAATAAAGCGGTGTATTTAATTGGTCTAAATTTTTTTGAACTTATAATTTTTCACCTATCAAACAAATAACAAAAATAATCTAAAATTTTAAACTCTAAGAAGAGTGTCTGATCATATTAAATTGTCCAGATCGGCCGAAAAAAACTATAAAAATGGAATTCGAAGCAAGCAGCGAATAATTCGTGTTATACATAATATCATCATCTGGATCCCCATATATCTACTATACGTATACCCTTCAAAAACTTTAAAATAACCGTATTTCTCCTGTAAAATTCATTATATCATATTTAACCTTCCAAATTTCAAAAACTCACAAATTTATCGGGTTTTAATATCTTTTATATTAAAATTTATTTTCAATCTGTGAAGGACCCATTTTACCTTTATTAAAAAAAGAAAATAATATATAGCTTGTTTTAGAAAATATTAGTCTTCTAATTGAACAGTTTTCAATGGCAAATTGGTCATTCCTCTACCTTTTATGATTACACAATAACATTTAGGTATATGCTTGTGTAAACATAGAAGTAGTTAAATGAATCATTTGTCCTCAAAACCGATCAATTAAAAGACTGATATTTTTTTCTAAAACGTGCTAGTAGTTTATATATTGTTAATGAAGGATAAAATGGGTATTTCATAAATTTAAAATGAGTTTCAGTAAAAAAAAATAATAAATGGGGACATTTTGATATTATGAATTTTAGATGGGGAAATAAGTAATTTCCAAGTTTTTGAGGGATATACATGAAATTTCCCCTAAAATGCTTGACGACTTAAAAATAATGAGGATGATTCAAATACTTTTATTTTTTTTTGGATTTTCATTATGTCTCAACCTTTTAATTTTCTAATAAATACTTAAAATCATATGTAAAAAGTAACGCTATATGATCTATATATTTTCTCTATATGTACTTAAAATTTATCACTTTTTCGGACTTTTCTTACACTTGAATAAAAAAGTTAAAAAGTCAATGTTAAAAAATATTGACGTGTATTTTTCCAAACTCTTGTTATCAATCAACACAAAATCAAAATGTTGCAGTCTGACACAAAGAAATTCATACAAATGACGTCTATCAATTGTTTTTTGAAATTTGAGTCTTAAAACATAAGTCGTTATAGTTTTAAAAATAGAATCATAATAAACACATAAAAAAAAGGATATTATAACATCTCCCTCTTAAACGTCTCCTAACTATCCCCGGTTAAACCCCACTTTCCATTTCCGACTGTTATCAACTGTACTTAACTGACCTCCTGCGTATTATGAGCTTTAATGAACTGAAATCAGGCGAACCCCACTCCAGATTTGAATTCGCTCTTTCCATTTGGCGACGCGTGTTTCCTTCTCCGGCGATTTTCTTCCTTCTCCGTTGATCTCCCGCGTCTCATGCGTTTTACTTACCTTCCTCTCCGTCGATCTCTTCCTCCGTCGGTCACTGCCTCCTTCTATCTCTTCATCTCTGTTGAATCAGCTTCGTCGAAAGATCACTGCCTCCTACTTCTCCGTCGATCTCTTCTTCTCCATCGATCTCCTTCTTCTCCGTCGATTAGCGATCTAAATTTCTTCTTTTTTCTCAGGTAAATTTTTCATTTTGATCTGTCAATTGCGATGTTCAATTTGATCTCCGGCGACTTGCTCCTTTCGTTGGCTAGTAATCGCATCATCGCTTCCGATCTGGTAAACTTGCGCTCCATCACCTTCAATTTTGAGTCCGATCTCTCCCGGATTGCCGTGTCAGACAACGGTCGCCTCTTGTTCGCTGCCGACTCCACCGACAAAGGCCGTATTTATCTCATAAGCATGCCTTCAAGAGCGATTTTACATCGCATTACTTTCAAGAAGTCAGTCTCAACTGCACGATTCAGCTCCGATGGGTCGCTTCTAGCCGTCGGACCTGCGCTGATCCAGATTTTTCTCCGTCGATCTCTTCCTCCATCGGTCACTGCCTCCTTCTATCTCTTCATTTCCGTTGAATCCTCTCAGGTAAATACTTTCTGCTCTTAATGATAAATATTTTCTGATTTTACGGATGAATACTTTATGGATGTGAGATGCATACTGTCTTGGTACGAAATTCACACTTTATCCTTTCCTTTTTTGACAGATGAATATTTCATAACTGAAGGTAGCTTTAATCCATCCAAAGTTTGATTTATGATCTAATTTCAAACTGAAGGTAGCTTTAATCCATCCAAAGTTTGATTAGAATGGGACGAGTACATCACCAGTGCTGAAATAGTCGATGCTCTGACGCACCTCAGTCTCAACTTCCAACTTCGACGATCTTAGTTTTGATCTCCACATTCTGCCGATCTCAGTCTGTCAGGCGATCGGACTGTCACGCGTTCGGGCTCCGGTGATTTGGATTTCAGGTAAATCAATAATTCGATCTCAATTTAATTCTTACCTTTGATCATTCTCTTCTAATTCGTATTTGTGATTTCTGTTGGAAGCATCAGGCAGCTATATTTGTAGTTGTTTTTCAATGTATTTTGATTATGTTGAACTTTTGATGTCTATTTTCATACGACTTGATGATCTGTTGTGATAATGATGAATACTTGATGATTATATGTGTGTTCTATGTTAATTTGTCTAATTTTTAGTTAAAATTTGCTGAATTAAATACTTGAGTGTATAGTAGATATAATATGATAGTTCTTATATTATTCCTGTAATTTGAATGTTTGTTTTGAAACGAGCATATGATATATATAGGATGAATATTTTATAATTATGAGATGCATACTTTCTTGATACAATATTCACACTTTATTCTCTCTTTTCTTATGACATATGAATATTCAATAACTCTTGCTGAATAAATAATTTTTACTCGTCTTAGGTAAATACTTTAGATCTTAGGTGATATTGATGAATACATTTGCCTGTATGGTTGAATACTTCTATTTCAGGGTTGAATACTTCACAGTAATGAATAAATACTTTTAGCATTATTTTGAATACATTTGCCTGTGTGGTTGAATACTTCCATTTCATAGTTGAATACTTTCCAGTAATGAATGAATAGTTTGAGCATTACTGTGATTGAATAATGAATGAATAGTTTGAGCATTACTTCCATTTTGTTCTAATGAATACATGTTACATTGTTGTTGAATACTTCATTGCATTGGTTGAATACATTAACTGTGTATCATATATTATTCTGTCCTTATGTTGACAGAATGAGATAAATACTTGTATGTTAAGAATGATTTCTTTATTTTAAAATTTGACAGTATATGAAACTGACTCTTTTTTATTTGTGAAATTTTTTAGCGAATGATCAGCGTCGAACGTGTCATGTTAGCATTTAGGATGCTTATAGATGAAAGGAATGATCTGAAGTTTGAAGTTGTTTGAAGTTTAGTTGTTTGAATTGTAGTTTTTGATTGTACTTGATTAACATGTTATGCTTGTATTTACTTTTTTAAGGGTAATTTTTACTGAGTAACATGTTGTGCTAAAAAAGGTGAATACTTTGTCCATTATAGTTGAATACTTTAAGGTTAAAGATGAATAGTTCATGTGAATAATTTACTGTGTACATTACAGTTGAATATTTAAGTGTTTTGTGTTGAATACTTCTTTATTGTGGTTGAATATATCAGTTGTAAAGTATTTTCGTGTGCAGTTAGTTTTAATTCACACATGAAAAATATTTGTAAAGTGTGATTTTTTTGCTGAATGAGTATTTTCTCGTAAATACTTATCAAGTGAATACTGTATGTTTTATGTTGAATACTTTGGCGAAAACAGATGAATACTTTTCTGACAGTTAAAATGTGAATACTTTGTCCATTACAGTTGAATACTTTAAGGTTAAAGATGAATAGCTTATGTGAATAATTTACTGTGATCATATGAGAAGTGTTTTCTGTTGAATACTTCTTTGTTGTTGTTGAATATGTCAGTTGAATATTTTTTTAAAGTGTGCATTACCTTTCATGTCGCTTTCAAAGGACGTTAATGGTCCCCACAGTTAAGTACGGTATTGATGTGGACGTTTGCGTTCTCCCCAGGTTGCCATTGGAATGAATTTTGCCGTTCTTAATGTGCAGACCATGGTTGAATACTTCTTGACAGCATAATGAATACATTTATATTGATGGTTGAATACTTCTTGGCAGCAGAATGAATACATTTATATTGATGGTTGAATACTTGTTGCGTCCGATTGTCTTTTGCCGGATTAACGCGTTTCTGGGTGGTTTTCCGCATTTTTTTTTGTTTTTATGCGGGAGACAGATAGAGGACGTTTCATGGGGGACAGCTAGGTGGACCCAAAAAAAAAAGATATTTGAACACTATTCCGAAAAAAATATATTACATTTTAAAAAACACGAAACACATCAATTATTCCGTAAATTATTATTCGGATGACTCTACGTGAATTACGGACAGAATAAATAATTTATGATAATAAAAATTGGTAATCGCTCTTACATTTAATCTTTAGTTTAATACTTATTGCCAATATTTTTTTTCAACTTGCTTCTACCTACATAATGGAATCTCTTGGCTCATGTAGGCATCTTGACCGTTCGTTTAGCGTTAAAGGGAAAAAAAAGAAGCCAAATTAGAGGATAAAGATTTATGTGGATTGAAAGAAAATTCAGGGAAAAAAAAAGGAAATTTGTTCATCTAGATATTTTCAATGTAGAAAAAGAACTTAATTAAACAATAACAAGTTATTTTGCTACAAAGAAAAACATACAAAAATTGAATATCAGCTATTAAATAAAATAAAAAAAACTCTACGTCTAAAAGAGAAATTCAATAATTAAAAATAATTAAAAAGATATCATATAATTGAAGATCAGTTATTATATTACAAAAATGTAAGACAAAAAATTGAAACAATATTTTAGTAGAATAGGAAGGCCAATTATGAAAGTTAAAGCTAAACAGCTAAAAGATTCCTTTTAAATATATTATTTAGCAATATAAAAGCAAAATGATAAAAAAAAAAATAGACAGAACAATTATAAAATGCTGTCAAGATAAGCATTGAGATTTCTTTCTAGTATTTTAATGAAATAAGAAACAAAAATGGAGACATGCCGTGTGATGGAAATCATATTTTAGACCGTCCATTATGGTAGAAATATTATAAAATTTGATAAAGGGTAAATTAGGAAGAAGAAAGGAGACTTTTGAGTTAAAAAAATTGTTTCCATAGATTAAATTTTAATTAAAAACTTAATGAATTCTTGCTAGTCAAGCGACCAACGACCGGCCCTTGGCGCACTATAGAACTACTCTTTTGTCCTTTTTTGCAATTTTAAAAGTTTAAAAATCAATATTTTAATTACACTCAGTTTTTGAATCAATTACTACAGTACCACTGCTAGAGTAATGAAGGTGTCTTCTATGCCATTTTTTATGTGTAAATTATGTCCCGGGTTATTATGGGCAACCATGAAGCATAGTGACAAATCAATTATTCGGGTTCGGTTTGACGAGGTCAAAAATTCGTGATTCGGAAATAATTCGGATATAATTCTTGAATTATTCGGTATTATTTGGATCAGAGATCTCAATTCTGTAAGAGAGCAAAAACAAAAAAATAACAAAAAAAATAAAATTATGGGAAAAATTCGTAAAATTCGCTAATTATTCGGTCAAAGTTCGGTCAACCGAATAATTCAGCGTTCGGTTCGGCATCACCAAAAACCGAATTCGCGAATTATTCGGGAATCTTGTCACTATGCTGGAAAGTTTATCAGTGATGACGATATACACCCGTTACACAATTTGTTATACTAAAATGTTCTAATTTAAACAGGAAGTTCATCCGTGATTACACAATTCAAAACTTTTTTTCCACCTTCAGGATTCATTGGAAGTTAATACTGAATTAATTTAAACAGCTGAAAATAATTAAAAATGGTTTTAAATACAAATAATACATTAACTTTTTTTAGCTGTCCGAATACTCATATAATCAAAATTAACGAATATGTATTTAGAAAAAGACATAATTTTATCGAACTTTTAGAAAACGAAAAACAATGTCATTCACTCAAAAAAAATGAGACCGACAAAAAAAATGGATCTTGAAGCCATAGCACATTAATTGATGAGGTGACAAAAAGTTGAAGTAATCTCTGTTATTTTATTGCACATGTTTTGATGAGATGAAAAATTTAAGTATATTATAATTTGTTTCGCCCGTCAACAAGAAGCCCATAAAATTTTTTTTATCTATCAGCTGTTATTTCAAAAAAATTGTAGGAGCATCTATATTCCTAAAATTGGAATAAAATTAAAATAGATATAATAGAAATTAATTTAAAAAAAATACTGCACTTGGTAATTAATTTAATTGTTTTAATTTTTAATAAAAATATCATATACATTCAGAATATAATTTTTGAGATAGATAAGTGAATAGGAATTAATATTTTAGCTAATATGACGTTTTAAAAATAAATTCATTAAAATAAATATTTCGTTTATAAAGTTACCAATAAATTTCTAAAATTACAAATGAAATTGCATATAAAATTTAAAATTAAAATTAAATTAAATCCAGATTATTGATTGTTAAGAAATGTTTTCTAGCCTGAGATTCAAATGAATCTAATCCATTATACTTCATCAAGAAAATAAGATCTTAAAATTTGACAGTAAATTCAAGAAAATTATTGTTGGATTGCACTAGAAACTATCTTGGCAAATTCAATCGACAGTTCCCTAGAAATAATTTAATGCTTACTAAACTAGAAAACAGTTTAATTTGATGAATTAAGCTAAGATAGTAAAATCAGACCTACTCCGTGAACAAATAAATCTGATTCTCTAGACAGCATTAATTAATAACCTAGATTCAAATTAGTAGTTGGGCTAATGTGCTTTATAAAGTAAATATCAAGTTTTATTTCACGTTTTAATTTCATTTTTAAAGTTGAGAAAGTCAATTTGAATTGTTCAACATGATCTTAATATTAAATTTTTTATTATTATAATTTTATATGGGTAGAAAGTTTTTAGTTGGTGTAAACTTTACTAATTGTACATTTGGATGCACTCTAAAATAGCTAGAATAGCTACTATTTAGAATAGTAGATAAAAATAGTGAAAAAATAGTGATTTTCATAATAGTGTGAAAATTGTGCTATTCGGAATAGTAAAAATATTGTTTGAATTGTACATTTGGAATAGTGAATAGCTGTAACTGATAAATAATAGTTTTAAAAAAGTGCTTGTAGAGATAAAATAAGTGGTTTTAATTTTATCATTTCGGAACTGTGTTGACGGTAATAAATATTTTTTTTCTCTATTCACACTTTCGAATAGTAGCTATTCCAACATTTCCAAGAAATAGAGAATAACAACTATTCTCGTTATTCCAAATAACAAAAATGTCGTTTGAATACACATTGCTATTTTAGCTATTCTTACATCATCCAAACATAAGAGTGGGGTTTCATTGCACCAATACTTAATTTCCTGCTCCATTTTAGCTTCAAATTCTAAATATATCATTTAATTAAGATGAACGGTTCAGATTACCTTTGCCTCGGACTTTTCTTTTCCAAATTAAGATCCATTCTCAGTTCTTTCCATGTCTCTCTCTTGAGAAAAAAAATGACGCAGAAATAATGAAATCTTTGTAATCGTGATTTTTTTGTGTTATTTTCTTCTACAATACTAGAGAGGAGGAAATTAAATGCTATAATGTCACACTCTAAACAATACAACTACTTTAAACCTTTCCCTCCAGTCTAATTTCTTACCAACAATAGCTGGTAACTCAAATTCTCTCCTCCAAAATAAACTAATAAGTGCCATCAAACTACAAGATAAAAGAAATTATGAAAAATATAAAGCAGAAGCATTGAGACCTTTCTAATGGTGATTTATGACATTGCCTATGCTATTCAATTCCCGAATTTTTTTTATTAATATCCAAAAAAATATCCAAAATTTTCAAATCTATACCCGATTTGCAAAAACTTCAGAATCTGTCAAATCCGGAAAATTATTACCGCATCCAGGGCCTGAATCTGCAGAATAATTTCCCAGATCCAGGGTTTCTCTTTCTAGTAAATTATTTACCAGAAGTAGGATTTTCTGATTTTTTTTATTTATTGAAATATTAGAAATATTTTTATATTTCTTAAAAATAGATGAAATACTATATAATTGAATTTATTAGAAAGACTGCGAAAAATAATCGGATATGTCAAATCAAATTATTTTTAAAAAATAGATGGAGGATATTAGAATTTGAATGTACTAGAAGACCATGATTATTTTTTTATTTATCCATAAGTGACTTTCGAATCGGGATCAATAACTCAGATCCAATTTTTTTTTAATTTTCTCAGTAACACACAATAAATATTTTAATTTTGCTTACAGACGCAAAAAAAATCAGACCTGAAAAATATTGATCCGGATTATTTGTCACACTCTTTCTAATAAATTCAATTATATAGTATTCCATCTATTTTCAAAGAAATATAAAATATTATAATATTTCAATACAGAAAATAAAAAAATCATAACATGTTCTATTTAATTCTAAAAATCATAAAATCCTATTTCCGGTAAATTATTCAACGGAAATAGGATTTCTGGATCCGAGAAATTTATCTGCAAATTTTGGCCCTCGATCCGCAGAATAATTTTCCGAATTGGACAGATTCTGAAATTTTTGCAAATCAAAAATAGATTTGAAAATTTAATATTTTTCTGGATATTAATAAAAATTTCGGCTCGAATTCGCTCTTTCAGTTTCAAATCTAATAAAAAAAATTCCAACTTGACCACTAGTGAGAAAAAAATCCTTGGATTTGTGTATTGATGTATCCGGTAAAATTGCATGTGAAATGCCCTGGGATTAATAACCATATGCGCAATGTGCTCCGCTAAGAAATATTGATCTGGAGCAATTTGTGTGGTACATAAATTTGTTGACGTTTCATTTAGTTTTAGTTTTTTTTTGTTATGAACTTTTTAATGACGCAGTTTCTTCAAAATTATCTTTCGGCATCTTTATTATGTTGGCGGTGTCTCAGTCCCAGTGAGTACGCATTATGGATATATATTTGGATCTGTTTGAGTTTGACTTGAATTAATTTCGAACTAAATTTGGTTGAAATTAATTTTGAATCGAATTTTTTACGAACTCAATTTCGAATCTTTTACGAACTTTTTTACGACAAGAAAGAGTGATCTTAGTCGCTGAGAGTGAGAGATGAAAGTCATCTAGGATTTCATAATTGAGAGCGAGAGTTACGACTTACGAGTTATAACTTATGGCTGGGCAACCTTACGTTTTAACTTTTAAGTCATCAGCGGAAATCAACAGTTTACGTTACCTTGAAATTCAAACTATAATAGTTTGCAAACCTATTTCGAACGAATCAGATCTAGTTTAAGTTTGGTTTAAATTAATTTCGAACTATTTCGAATCAAATTTTTTACGAACTTTTTCAAATCAAACTCGAATCGAATCACAAACTACAAATTTTTTGTGCAGTCCTACTTTTCACTCTATATCTCTCTTTAAAAGGGAAAAAAGGAGAGAGAAGAGAGAGAAAAGAGAGAGCAAGAAATAGCAGGGATTTTGAAAGCTAGCGGATTTCATTATATTAATTTGAGCCTTTAGAGCATCTATAACAGTGGTTTTTTTTAATTGATAATTGATGTGTTAATTGTTAATATTGATGGAATGTACTAAAGTTTCTAAATTAGTAAATTTGTTTTAAAAGAAAATATTTTCTTAATGACACGCTGGCTAATTGATTGGTTTAAATGAGTTCCTTAATTGCAATTCATAATTAATTTCTGGAATTGAGTGATTTAGAAATTATGAATTCCTTAATTGCTAAACTCAATGATGTGATTAATTTTAATTTCTAAATATTTTCTGGGATGGAGATGCTCTAATTTAGTTAGGTAAATTAATATCTGTCACAATGAACAATGAACTAGATATCTAATTTCAATACTTTAGAGTATTCATGGCTTAGACTTCATTTTTCTATAAATTGTGTAAGATTAATTAACAATGCTTTTTAAGAAACTTTTTTTATATAAATTCTTTTTTTCCAACAGTCCTTCATACTACTGGCTTCAATTATCAACACTAATAAACCTTTATCATGGCTTGTAAGAGAAATTGAAATAACATCTATATAGCCTTTATGAAAGATACATTGTTATAATATTATCAAAAATCTTACTTAAAGCATGCATCAATATAGGCATTTGGATATCAATATTTCACCCACCACTAGATTCCTACAAAGCAAAATTTGCTTGTTACCCTTTATTAGGTTAGCCATATTGTCATTTTATTTGTTGATTGGATATATACTTACAATCAAAAGCTTATCTTAATTTATACCCAATTGGAGCCTAGGTATATTTATTTAATCTCAAAACCACTATGTTCCAACTCACCACTGTTTTTTTTTTCAAAGACAAAAATGTAAACCATCTCTCTTTTGTGATGTTTTTAAATATTAAGATTAATTTTTGGGTAGGTGATTAGGTTATTGTTGAGTATTCGGCAAAAAAAAAAAAAGAAATGAAATAATATTTTATAGTATTAAATTTTTATTGAAATGTATTTAAATTCCACAGATGTACTTATTTTAAAATTGGGATTTAATATCTGGACCACTATATTCAAACCCAACTTGTCCAATGGTATTCAACTATTTATTTTTTATATGGAGATTTTTTGGATTATTGTACTTGCAAAGAATATTTCAATAAATTATAAAATTTCTTGTTTTATTACTCTGAAATATACATATTTTAATTTCGAATTATTGCACTTGCATGGGACCTTCATAAGTTGGAATTTTTTTAATTTTTTTTTGAGAGAAGCTCCTCCAGCACCAATTGCAAAGGGTAAATGGAAAATGATGTTTTCTTCATTACGGGGAAAGTAATATATTTATTTGAATTGAGCTTCATACAATATTATATATTGATATTTAAAAATTTAGTATGAAAAAAAAAGTAATCGCATATTTGAAACTAGAATAAAATCCTACAGATATTAAAATTTGGGAAAATTGGTTATTTGTCACTCCAAAACCTTCAAATTTGAAAAATGCCATCATGAAACTATAAATCTGAAAAATACCATCCTAAACTTAGTTAATTCTTAAATTTGCCACAAATACACAATTTTTATACTTTTTTTTTTATTAAAAATTAGCTGAAAAATACAATTTTGAGATACATATTTATGTATTTTCATATATACCCTTCAGACCCCTCATTATACGTATCTCAAAACTGTATTTTTCAGCTAATTTTTAATAAAAAAAATATAAAAATTGTGTATTTGTGACAAATTTAAGAATTAACTAAGTTTAGGATATCATTTTTCAGATTTATAGTTTTGTGATGGCATTTTTCAGATACCAATTTTCTCTTGAAATTATACCGTCAATATCTTATAAATAAAAAAATTAGTTCGAGGACAAACAAAGAGAAATTTTCTTGGGCCGAAAGTATTTATACTTGGGCCTTCATGACAAAGTAATATATTTGCGGGTATTCTTTGTTCAAGTCCAAACATTGGCCCATTGGCACATTGCCAAAGCCTTCCGGCTTTAGGTCACCCAAATTATTGGGGCCTTAATTAAGAATCACAGTAACATAACTCTGTGGGTGTTGACTGGGAAATAAATTTGCTGTTATTCCAAAAAAGAATAACAGAACCTGTTATTTTGATTTCAACTGTTTAAACTTTTTCATGCTAATTTTAACGAATCATTTTTTTTTTATGCACATCTTAACGAAGATCAACGGTTGAGATCAAACTGTTATTTCTTTGGAATAACAACAGATTTATTTGGGGGAGAGAGAGGGAGGTAAAGATATTGAGAGTTATTTTAGCTTCATACGACATACATACGATCGATAAAAACAAAATGTAATAGTGAAGTGTACAAATTAATATAGTCGTTACAAAACTATCTAATAAATGGAAAATTAATAAAAGAAAGAAAAAAATTTAGAGTATCTTTTGTAAAAGTTCACTTTTGAATTTTAATATAATAACTCTAATTTAGTGTTTTGTTTATTAATTTTCAACATGTTATCTATATACCAAATGTATCATATGAGATGTTGGATTGAATTATAAATTTGTAATTGAGACGGAAATACAAACAACAATACATGTCAGTGTGTCACACAGCATATTTTACATATTTAGTGCTGGGATAAATTTTCAGAAATTCAAATAGTTAAAAATTAAATTAAATTGAAATAGAGAATATCCAGATCGTGATATTATCAGTCTTTAACGTATTCTATCTCTAGCATGCAAGATTTGAAATCGCCACCAAGATAATCCGGAGATGTTGCAATTTAAGACACAACCATGAAAATGACTGACGATAACGCTGCAATATCCAGCAGTTAATCATATTTTGATAAATTAAGAACAACAATATGAAACGAGTGATCAATCAAAATTGATTCATTTTCTGTGCAAGAAACTTCTCATGTTTCATTTTTTATTTTATTTCTCGGATACAAAACAAAACAGAGAAATAAGTGAGAGAGAGAGAGAGAGAGAGAGAGAGAGAGAGAGAGAGTATTGCTTTTCAAAAAAAGAGAGAGAGAGAGAGTATTATTCACTAACCTGCAATTTGAAGAATGACAAAGTGTATTTATAAAGGTGATAATGGCAAATGGACAGAATGTCATCTTTTGAGATGACAACTAATTAATGCACCTTTTAACGAAAAGGTGTTAATTCAAAAGGAATCAGATAAGTGAATCTCTTAACAAAATGGCTTTCAATTGACTGGAATTTAATTAGATATTTAGAAATCAAATTTTCAGTTTAGTCCTCAATTTCAAAAAATATTACAAACAGATAAGTTAACAATTTTGAGTTTTTAGAACTCAACAAACTAATATCTTCAACTTTTTAAGATCAGTTCTATTTGTTTTCTACATTAGCTCTAAAAATATATCATCTAATGAATGTGCATGTCAAATTGTCACCTGAAGCAACTAAAAGAAGCAAGGGAGGTGGCTGGAAATTTTAACGGACCCGGGTCCGGTACTCAACTAATGAGTTATGGATATTTTTGGTCAGCGGACTCAAATAATGGATCCGATAATGGATTTTGAATATTTTTCTACCCGTTTTTAGCCTAGACCGCATATGCAATCCACATAGGCATATTTTATGTGACAGCAGGCCGCGTACGCATATGCAGCCGCAGGTGTGCTGCATAAAGATGTTGAAAACTATTAATTTATGTTACATAATTATATGTCGCGTCTATAATATTATGGTTAGATTAGAAGTTATTATATCATTTTTAAAAATGATAACAAACAATTAGTCCAAAAATAACAAATTTTAACTTTAAATAATATTTTTTTTCTAAACAACTGACTTTATTTAACAAAAAAAAATCTACAAAAACACATGCAACATGTGCATTAGTTGATTAGCTTACTACATAACTCCATGCTTTTTTATCATTAGTCGATTACCGAATTGATTAGAAATAAAAGAATCTTCATTTTAAAGAAAGCGTGGATCGACAATTTTAGTTTTTAATAAAACAATAAATACTAATAATAAATTAATAATATTTATTTTTGCCTACCTGATAAAAATCCTGACAAAAACCCTAGCTACGCCATGGAAATGATTTCAGGCCCATAGCAAAATCTGCCGACTGGTCCAAGATAAATTTCCTTGCACAATGATATTGAACATAAATTAAGCAAATTAATTTTGCACTGTGAGACCAAAAATAATTCTGAGGTTAGCAAAGAAAACAAAAAAATCCCAAACTTCCAGACTATGGAGACCTTAAAATTTTGTACCAACAAAAGAGCAAAATCGGAAATCAAACAATAAATACTGTGAAGCTAAAAAAGTCTTAGTGGACATGGTCTATTACTTCTCTTACTTTTGCATAGTTGAATATTATTTGTAGAGGAAATCTATATTATAATATAAAAAAAATCAAGAGATGGAGTGTTTACTACAAAAAAAATTAAGATATGGGGGTGGTTTACATAAAAATAAGCTTAATGTTGTTAGACTACAATTACCAAAGTCCCTCTTTTCAAACTCACCACAGATGCTGTCATACAAGATGCCAACCTATAAGATCCCATGTTTGGTGATTTCTCAGATAAATCAAAGGGCAGTAATTGCCAAAGGCATAGTTGAGCTCAATGTACTAGAAAAAAACGACCAGAGCACCATTTGAGCCCATATAATTTAATACGAAAACAGGTACAATTTTCAGTACCAAACATGTACACAAAAATGCCAGTATGCTAATCAGAAACCTGAACTAGATAACTACAATGTGAAATATCTCACATATCTTCACAAATTCACAGAGCAAACTCTCAAGTGCTATCGCTTAACTTTTCTTCATTTTCTCAGCCTCAAGGTACTTGATAACACCATAACCAACTGACAAACCGAGAAACAAAAATACAGTTGGTGTGAAGGAAGGGTAAAGAAACTTCACGAAAAAATTATCCCACTCCTCTGGCAAAAAACCTGCACATGTATTCATCAACTGACATTATATGATTACATATATCAAAGAATCAAGTAAGGTGTGGCATAATGACACCAAACTGCTTTTGCAAGAAAGAACAAATATCAATCAGAAAGCATAGTAACAAAAATTTAATCAGGCACTGTAAAATCAGTTTACATTTTAGAAATGCCAGTTGAACTAATAGAGTGACCCAACTTCTCATTTTGGTCAAGTTCAACTAATAAACCTGAATTTAATCAAAATAGATCAATGAATTCTATCTAGTACGCCAAGGGCAATTTGGAGAATGAAATATTGTGTGCTTACCGAAGAGTAACTGAACAATTTATAGGAAAAAAAACTGGTTGAGAGCATTTCTATTTCAAGTATCTGTTGCTTGCGCATCACAACTTTCTAAATGAACTTGATTAATAACACATGTTATAATATTACAGCCTACACCAAGATAGCATATTAAAACACCTCATCAGTTTATCCACCAATTTAAGATAACTAATACAATGAAACTAGATATAATAAATAAGACAGCACCTCATCTTCATGACATAGATATTGTGCATACCAATTATTAAAAAAATAAACAGTACCTTTTCACAAGCACTAACAGCTACATTTTTTTTTTCAGTAGAAGTGAGTTTACACTTGCAATGGCAGTACTAAATCCCAAAATTTGACCAAAATTAAATCAGTGTTACAATGTAGTTTGGTACCAGTAACTTCTATGACCAGGGGCCTGTGTCAGATGATACATACAATGTGCAATTTTTTTGGGTAAATGTAAAATTAAACCGTCAAGCTTATTGCTTGAGATAGAACAATAACCGAAGCAATTGAGACTAATTAAGCAATTTTGGCACATAATTGAAAGAGCTACTAGAAGTCAGATACAGTTCTCACCTGAGGCAGCCAAAGCGACACCTTCCACCAAAATCACAACCCCTAACCCTAACCACGCCAACAAAAACGCGCCTTCGCTCGCGCTCTTCTCTTCCTCCTCCTCCTCCTTCGTCTCCTCTCGAGCTGTCGTGCCACCAATCTGTATCGGGTCTCTGCGAATCACAGTTTTTCCTTTATTCTTTTTTTTCTTATTTTTCTTGCTAATGTAAGTCAATTCATCAAGGGACGAAGGACTGTTGCTATTCGTCTTGCTATCCGACGAGGGAGCTGGAGAAGAGTCGGGCGGCACCGCCCTTGAAGGTGAGAGGTGGGGCCTGAGAGAGAACCTAACGGTGTGGGAGAGAAAATGAGGGTCGAGATGGGAGAACCGAAGCAACGACGAAGAGATAGATGCCATTTGTGTTATCTTCTCTTCAAATTTCCAATTACTTATTACTATATTCTTTTATCAATTTAAATTTCGACCACCCTTTTTTTGGCGAGTAAATTTACTCTGAGGTAATAGAACATTTCTGTTTATATATAAACCGTCTGATCAGAATTCGAGCTAATTCCGTCCGAGAGCTCGGTCCAAGGTGGGTTGCTCGTGCTTCTTTAATATTCGTGCGGATTTTGATCGGACGGTAAGGATTTAAAATAAACTGTTACCGTAGGTGATATGAATTTCCTTTCGCTCCAATTTTCTATGAACTTATTATGAATATTATCTTATTAGGATCTTTAATTGACTAAACACTGTGTATCTGTTCGGTAGACAGACTTAAGCTTCCTTAAGAGTCTAAGGACTCTTAATCCAGCCGAACAAGAGTTCTTTAGATGGAATTAAAACACCTCCTTAGCAGACAAAGTGGAGCAGACAAATCTTGAGGATGAATTTGAATCCAAGACAATCTCGAGTAACGGATTCGAATCAGGCAGTCCCAATCCAAAATCCAAAAATTAAGTTACTTTAGGTGATTCGGACCCAAATTAGTTCCAAATGGGCCGAGTTCAATCCCTATGTAAACTATAAAGGGTCCGTTTTGAGATTCGTGCCAAGAAACTGATGACTCAGATCTAATTATTTTCAGTCAGGTATTGTATTGGAAGTGAATTCAACTAGCAGTTCGGAAAAGTAACTCATTTTTCGGATTTAGCATCTCCATCGTCTCTCTTGACGGAGGGCTTAAATTTGACAGGACCTATCCGGAGGCGTTGCCCCATTTTTTTCCTTTTGTTTTTTTTTCTTTTGTTGAACACAACTAAACGTAAAATTTGACTATCACGCCAAGATGAAAGAGCATTAATAAAATTTGGTCAAATGGCTTTGTACCGGAAACAGTCCAAAATTTCTAAAAATCGTATGATTAAAGTCTGAATAGTCTCTCTGAACCGTTAAACATGATTTACATATTAAAATGTGCTTACATACGTACAACATCACTGTTTTTGACGGTCCAAAAACAGTAATTTTGTACGTATCTAATAAAATAATAATAAATTTTCAAAAAATATAAAATTTGGTCCCCATGTAACTAGATGTCCGTTCTGTTTTTGCTTTCACCAATTTCTGAGTTCCTACGCACTCATCTAAATAAATATAAGAGAAAATTTACAAAATTATTTCAATACTCATAATTTTTTTTGGGCATTTCTGTTATTCCCTGGAACATATTCACAAATTCGCTCTGAAGATCTTTGCACATTGCTCTCGTCACACAATAAATACAAGAAGATCTTATATTTCTTCACATGTTTCTGTCCACCAATGCAGAAATATAATATGTCTGAAAAATAAAGAAAAATTGCAATTCATAAAAATAAAGAATAGAAATGTGGGAACAATTAACTATTGTTGTAACAGAACATTTTCCTTCCTTCCTCTTTTCTTTGTTCTTCCCTTATTCTGTTATATAAATTTGGTATGAAGTTCTAGAGCATCTACATTCAGATTGAAATTGGACTATAAATAACAGACACTCATATTTCAGAAAAAGACAGATCAATATAAAAGCAACTTTTGAATTGTGCACGCTATTTAATAAAACAAAAATATTGCATTTCTTGGACCTAAGGGCTAGGGGAACGCGTATCCTCTGCATTAACTCAAAAGGGAATCTTTTGAGTTAATGAATCTCAACCGTCCGATTTTGAACAGACCCAATCCGGCTACTGCCTATAATATAGGGGTCTTTCAATATTAGTGCAGACCTAATCTGCACGAATCTCAAAACAAATCGAACAGTTGAGATTCATTAACTCAAAAGATTCCCTTTTGAGTTAATGCAGAGGATACGCGTTCAGGGCTAGGGATGGCAAAAAAGCTCATAGCTCATGGCTCGATCGTGACTCGTATTTGACTCGCTCGTTACTGGACTAAGCTGTTAACGAGCCAGCTCGCTACTAGCTCGGTCCAGAATTAACGAGTTTGAGCTGGGGCCTAGCTTGCTTGCCAGCTCGCGAGCTAGCTCGGCTAGGCATCAATTTGTATGAATTTGTGTGCATTTTATACTATCAAGCTCAGTCCAACTTGGTCCAGCTCGGTCCAAAAAGGTTTGTAAAGTTTATTTTCTTCTTAAAACAAGATCCAGCCAGACCCAGTGAGCCAGCTCGTCATCTCGCGAGCTAGCTCGGACTAGCTTGTCATGAGTTTGAACTGAAGTTTTAGCTCGGAAGTCCTAAGTCCAGCTTGCTCGGTCCAGAATTAACAAGCTGAGGTAAGACCTACCTCAGTACAAACCAGCTCGTTTACAGCCCTACTAAGGGCTAAGGTTTGGTTTTGTTTTTTAGGTAGCCATGGTCAATGTTTCTCTCCTCCAAGCGTTTTACCCAAAGGGGATTTCTCCACATCTATAAATGGAACACTATTTTCTTGAATTTGCTTTCTACCGTCTAGTACCAATCAATGGAGGTCAACAATACAAATTTGCATTTTATATGTCATAATTCTATGTTGGATCTATATATCGTTTTCAGAAACACTTATTGAAATAATACTTCTCTGTTGTATAATTTCAACTTATCCCTTTCCCCAAAGGGGATTTCTCCATCTATAAATGGAGCACTAGTACTGATGGCCTATAAAATACGCCAAAATACTGTCTTAATTGGGCAAAAAAAAAACATTAATTTCTTGAAGTTGCTTTCTACCGTCTCCAATACCAATCAATGATTTTCTAAATTTTCACAACAGATAAAAATGATAAAACGATTTGGGAGCTTCTGATGGCAAATATGGTTTACAAATTTAGGAAAAAGGGAAAAAGATAAGATGAATGATAGGAATTTAAATTTGTGTCATGTCAGGGCTAGTTATATGTCGTGTTGTGATCAAATTAAATTTTTACATATCATTATCTAGATGAATATAATAGTCATGATATATTAGTCATCCTGTGACTAGTCATGGTACATGTAGTCATTGTTGGCTACACTTTGACTATTTTTTTTTTTTGAATTTTAGTTAGCTGAAGACAAAATCAGACCAAAAAAAGGAAAAATTGTAAATAATTGTAAGCTAAAGAAATAGTTTCACGAAATGTTTGTATAAAAAAGTAAATATATTGTTCGAAATTTTGAATTGATATTTTGAGTAAATAATAACTTAATTTTATATTATTTTGATCACGTATAGTCATGTTTGGTCAAGTTTAGTACTTTTAGATTTGCAAAATTTATTACAGATTGCTGGAAAAATTGATAAGAATGATCAGATGAAAAAAAAGACTGGATGAAAGAAATATTTTCTTTTTTGACTTAAAGACACAAGTAGTTAGGAGTTAAAACTTAAAACTACTCAGATTTAGGATTTAAATACTTGCAAATATATGTTTAAATTCTTTCAAGTTGCATCGTAAAATGTTATAAAGAGAGCTTTAAAAGCTTAGATATAAGTGCTGAAAGTGGAAGTTAGACATTAAATACTTGAGAGACGTGCTCGGGGATTTATTTGAGGAGCAATTATCAGGATCCAATAATCATAGAAAAAGAAGCATAAGCCTTTTTATATGAGATGTTGGGAATTCGAAATCTAATTTTGAATTTTCTTATGAATATTTAAAAAAGAAAGGCTTAACTCTATATTTATCTAAAAATAATAATTATTAGAGAAAAAAAAAAGGTTTTTACATGTTTCCTTCTCCGATTTGATTTCTTAATATTTATTCTCCGAGAATGTGCTCCAGAATTTTGTTATTAAATGAAATGAAAGAAAGCAAATTTGAAAAAATATTAGAACACACTTGACCGGAATAGTTCACTTGTTTCAGAAAGAGTAGAATCAAAGAGGGACACCAAAAAAGTGGAGGTAAAGACAGCTATACAAAATTACTGAGATTTGTTTCCTCAAATCGAAATGTAAAAGAAATGAAATTCTTTTTTTTTTTTTTGAAAATCTTCAAAAAAGCTGTAAAGTTGTGAGAAGAAATTGATCTCTCGATCTTTGAGTACAACATTCATAGAATTTTTTTTTCTAGTCAACTGTGCTACCTCTCTTTTTAAAAGAAATGAAATTCACATTGATTCCTTCTTTTCTCTTTCGTTCTTTTTTCTCTCCGCGGAGGTTGTTGAAGCACAACCAGAATTCAACTCTTATCTTTTACGGAATTGTATTTATAACACAAATTATGAACATTTCGTTTGCTCTTCTAATATTTCAAATGCCATAAATATTTCAGATGTACTAGTTGATCAATTTATAGTTTATTGTTTAAATACGACGATGGTGAAAAATGTATGCAATTTGGACTGATTAATTAAATGAGTCGAAACAACACCACTTTAACCATAGTTTATATCTTTAATGGATCATCTCAATTTAGAAAAAAAATAGGTAATAGGAAAATAACTGCAGTGCAGTGATACAAACTTATTTTTGGTGATCTCAAAATTTCTTGTTAGAGAATTAATCGGCTCGTCATCGGTCATACTGATTTACTAACTATATCTCTAATAATGAATTTTTGGATTAAAAATAAAAGCTGTTGATACCACTCAAACTGGGAATAAATCTGCTGTTATTCTTGAGGAATAACAGGGACTTGCAATTTCAATCTCATCTATTGATTAAGATTCGCGCTTAAAAAAATGTGAACAAATGAGATTAGAATCGCAGATTACTATCATTCCTCAAGAATAATAGCAGATTTGTTTCCCTCGGAACCAAATCTGCTCATTTTCTTGAGAAAAAGAGCATCCTCCTTTTCTTCTATCTGGATAGTTCAAAATTCATCATACGGCTTTAATTAAATCTGAATCATTTCAATAGATTAAATTGATATAAAAGAAAAATGTAATTGAAGCTGTCTGATTAGGGGTGTCAATAGCACCCTTTTATCCTTTTTATCAGACCCGTACCGTATCCTATAAGACGGGTACGGGTAAGATTTTTTTTCTTAAACTTATCGGGTATGGGTATGGGTAAATATTTGTTTTTGTTATCTAAATGGATAAGGGTACGGGTAATTATAAAAGAAAAATTATATATATTATATATACTAATAGGCAATGAAAATAGTATTTTAATTGGTTTATTTGCGCTTAGTACGATAAGATTTTTTTTTTAATAAAGTACTATGCATGTGTCAAATGAATGTATATATTTTAATATTTTATTTAATAGATAATAAAAATAATTATTATAATAGTATTATCCGTTATCTACCCGCTAATGTTTCGTTATCCGACAACTATAACGGGTTAGGATAGGGTACGAGTAAGATAATTTGTAGCGGATACGGATAGGGTACGGGTAAGAACAATTTGTAATGAATATTGGTATAAAAATGCTTCCCCCTACTGTTACCGTACCCGTTGATACCCCTACGTCTGATGAATTTTGAACGATTCAGATAAAAAAAAAAATAGTGTTCTTTTTCTAAGAAAAAAAAGCAGATTTGGTTCTGTTTCCTCAAACTGTGCTTGCCAACAAATTGAATTATTCAAACGTGACGCAAGTCCCCGTGTGGTGAATTTTTTTTTTCTTTTTTGGAATGAGCGAAATTGTTCACTTAATAAAAAAACGTTAAAATTATTGCCACGGAGGCAATGTTTAATAATAGTAGCATAATTTTTACAGTAGAAATTCAAAAATAAAAATTTAATAAAGTTTGTATGTATATATACAGGGGCGGATCCAGGATTTTCGTCGGGAGGGGCAAAAAAATATCGATTCGGATTTAAATAGCTAATCGGGTTCAAATCCATTAATTAATTAAGTACTTAATAAAAAATAATGTTTTAATCTATATTTTTCAATACTCTAATTTGTAATTTCTGATATTTTAATCTATAATTCTAATTATTAATCATAATTGAAGAAATTTATTTTAATTTTAACTCTAAATTTAACCCGAACAACAAATTAAACATCCAGCGGGGGGCAAAAAAATTTCCAAGGAGGGGCAGAGTCGATCGAAACGTCCCGACTTACACTAAAACGCAAAATTAGCTGCCCCCCCTTGGTTAAGCTTGGGTCCGCCCCTGTATATATAATATATGTATGTACTGTTTGTGCCACTGTACACGAGATGAGTCGTGTTAGGCAAAATTTGAATTCGATTTGTGTTAGAATGAGCCGAGCCGAACTTGATTTTAGCTGAATAATCACGAATTGAGTCAACTCGTTAACAACTCATTTATATTATATTGTGAGCCGCTGTGGACATGATAGATTTAGAAATTTTAAAAATAATTTTTTGGTTTGTTATTTTTTTCAATATGATATAAATAAAAATTTCGGTCAGAATAGGGTGAGAAATAAAGATGGTGTTTTACTTCCCGTTCATATTTTTATTTTCAAAATTAAAATAGTCGATCTAAACTTCTCAAGATGATCTTCATATTGATATGTGCTTGGAGACCAAATTAAATATTTTTGAAAATTATAGCTTTTCATTAAATAAAATAATAAAAAAAAAATTTAGAAAAACACTTATTTTTGAAAATTCTAAAAAAAAACAATTTTTCCAAAAAATATAAAATTTGGCATCCAAGCACATTATAATATGAAGATCATGCTGAGAAGTTTGGATCGACTATTTGAACATTAAAAATAGAGATATGAGCAGAAAGTAAAACACTCACTTTATTTTCCAAAGCATCTTAGCATCACTATATATATATATATATATAGTAGAACTAGGGTGCTCCTAAGTTCATCCAACCTCTTGTGAACTTGACTCTAAAATATATCGAATCGACTTTAAACGATGAATCCAAACCGTTGAAACCCTTCTACCTAATGAGTGATGCGCCTACATGTGAAAATTTTAAAGTTTCGAATTAATTTAATATAGAGTCAAGTGGTCAAAAGTTTAAGGTTTATAAATTAATTTAATATAGAGTCAAGTGGTCAAAGGAGTCCAAAAAATGAATGCATTAAAATTAATTTATAAACCTTAAACTTTTGACCACTTGACTCTATATTAAATTAATTCAAAACTTTAAAATTTTCACATGTAGGCGCATCACTCATTAGGTAGAAGAATTTCAACGGTTTGGATTCATCGTTTAAAGTCGATTCGATATATTTTAGAGTCAAGTTCACAAGAGATTTGGTGAACTTAGGAGCACCCTAGTTCTACTATATATATATATATATAGGAGGAAACAAAATACTAGACAATTTCCAAAAAAATGTGAAATTTGGTCTCCAAACACAATCTAATATGGAGATCATGTTGAATGGTTTAGATTTTTAAATTGCAAAAATGACTTATAAACATATAGTGTCAAGATGTGTCACTGTAAAATAATGTAATTGGATCCCTTCTCATCTATATATATATTTGCAACGAGTTTCATCCTTTCCTGATAAGCACAAAAGAAAAATAATGAATGAATAGAAAAACAAATATATTTTCCACTTACAATTAGCGGAGCCAGTATAAGCCGAGTTTGATCAATTTTGAACTCGCTAATGATTAATCGAGCCATAATCGAACAAACTAATTTATTTTAATTTATATATTTTTATATGATTTTTTTTATGATTTAGAATAAATATCATAGTATTAAAAATTAACATTCATTCTCGTAAAAAAAATTATATTTTGAACCTCATGATGGATCGTCACACCTCACAAACTACCAATTTTTTGCCTTATTAATGTTCAATGTCTATTTACGTCTTTGTCCTTAAAAATCTTGTATTTTCTATCGTGCAACTCTGTCGGCAAAATTTTCAAACAAAACTTCCTTACACATGTAGGAAAAAGGAACAAAAGGCCAAATCTTGTTAATCAATATATAGTCATGTTGCCGACCACTGAGCGAGATATAAAATTATCAATACTTTTGGTCAAGCATGCAGATCACACATTTTAATTATATATATATATATATATATAATTCTTAAATATCTGTTTATTCTACAAATTTTTACTATTTTTATAGAATAATTATATAAATTCCTCCACTCCAACTCCTCTATGTTTCACTCTAGCCCCTCTATGGTCCCTCTTTTAAAATGACGGACTTCATGCTATGTTCGCTATTTTCAAAGACAGACTTATTTGACAGACGTGACATCTTTAGAATTTCTCACAAAAAAAATGGCATTTTGATTTTTTTATTTATTTTAAATATGGTATTTTAAAAAAATTCCGGGAGATATTCGGATTGAGAAGGACGTCATTTGACTTGCGAATACAATACAAGCTGGATACCTACGGCTTTCAATAATAGTAATTAAAAAAAAAAAATACAAGCTGGTTCTGTCATTATTATTTTTTTTTTGTGTCATTATCTTGCGTGGCCACTTATTATAGAAAGCAAAACGTTTGTGGGAGAAAGGAGACTGTTAATTTACTCATGTACAGTGCTATGTAGCATAGTGACAAGATTCGTGAATAATTTCCGAATTATTCGTGAATTATTCGGTTTTTTTGTGATGCCGAACCGAACGCCAAATTATTCGGTTGACCGAACTTTGACCGAATAATTTCCGAATTTTATGAATTATTCCCGAATTTTACAAAAATTTTCCGGATTTTTCCTAGAATTTTATTTTTTGGTTATTTTTTTTGTTTTTGCTCCCTTACAGAATTGAGATCTCTGATCTGAATAACACCGAATCATTTCCGAATTATACTTAAATTATTTTCGAATTACGAATTTTTGATCTTGCCAAACCGAATTCCAATAATTAATTTGTCACTGTTCTATCACTATTTCTATGTAGTACTAATGTAACTAATTTGGAGCATATAAGAGAGTCGTCATCGTATATGTAATCAAACTAACCTTGTACGGTCTTCTAGACCTGCCAGGCTGCCATACAAGAGATTTCCTGTGACAAATAACGTGTTGTTGGGTTTCGTGTTGTAGTCATAATTGTGCTTCTAAATTCTAATGAAGTATTTTCCAAAGGAAAAGTAAATGAGAAAAATGGATGAAAAAAATTGAACTTAAAGAGTATATCATACGAATCAGATGAAGAAAGTTTTTTGTCATTAACACTTATGGGTGAAAACGGTACGGATAATATTCGATCTGTCTTCGATTCGTATTTTAAAACTTAAATGTGGATATATGATATCTTAATATTCGTGCTGGTATGGTTTTACGTTTCAATTATCTGTATCCGAATAGTAGATATATACCATATATTTTAATATATATTATAAAAAAATTATGTTATTCACCATTATAATTAGATAAATGTTATGAACTTTAATATTTTTCTATTATTTTAATAAATATCTGTGATTTAATTCATATCCATATCCAGATATGTCTGATATGTTTGATATTGACTCCGTACTAGAAAATTAAAAAAATATAAATATGATTTTAACTGTCTGCTCTATATCAGCTCCATTTTTACCTCTAATGAACACTCCTAGACATAACAATTCTTAGTTTTCTTCCTCCAAAACAAAAAACAATCTTTAGTTTTTATTTTTCTGCATGTGATCATTCCCTTGCTCGTTTCAAGTAGTGGCGGATTTAGTAAGACTCAATGGAGATCAATTGAACCTCATTTTTAAAAAAATTTAAATCCATCACCATTTAAATTTTTTTTTTACTAATATGTAATTTTGTTATATTTTACAATAAAATATCATAAAATGGTAAAAATGACTTCCATTCTTCGTAAAATTTTTTATATAATTGATTCCCATAATTTGAAAATCTGACTCCACAGAAAAAATTTATATATTTGACCTCTATAGTTTGAAAATTTGACTCCACCTAGTGTTTGGTAAATGCCCGCCCGGACCGGACTGTCCGTGCCCGTGCCCGTGCCACGGGCATGCACGGGCACACAGGCACACGGGCACACGGGCACGGGCATTAAACGGGCCGGATCCGGTTTTTTGGAAAAATGCCCGTGAGAACCCGGACCCCCGTACCCGTAACCCATGCCCGTGACGCCCGTGCCCGTGCCCGTGCCCGTGCCCGTGAGCCCGTGGCATAATTTTTTTTTTTTTTTTTTTTTTACTAAAATTCAAATTTTAAACTCAAATTTCCCCCCATTCCCCCTATACCCCACAAAACCGGACCCCTACCCATTTTTTTTTTCAGATTTTTTTTTAAATTCAAATTTTAATCCCTCCAAACAAAATTCTATAAATATACATCTATTCCTTACAAATTTTCACATCTCTCTCAATATTTTCATCTCTCATTCTCTCATTCTCTCAATCTCAATCTCAATATTTTTATTATTCTCCAATTTTAATTTTATTGTTAAAAAAAATATAGTTGTTAATTTAACAAATACGCAAACGCAAACACGCAAACAGAATTACGAAGGTATTCTCGAAGATTTTCCCGCGAAATTAAAAAGGTAACATTAATTTTTGTTAGATTACATTTTGTTAGATTAAATTTTGCTAGATTAAATTTTGTTAGATTGAAATATTGAATGTTAGATTTATTTTTGTAGAGTAATTTAAAAATTAAATTTGATGTTAGATTTATTTTTGTAGAGAAATTTAGAATTTTAATTGAATGTTAGATTTAGTTTATGTTAGATTTATTGAATGTTAAGTAATTAGATTTGTTATATTTATTAAATGTTAGATTTATTAAATTTGTTAAGTAATTAGATTTGTAAGATTTATTTTATGTTAGATTTATTTAGTTTATGTTAGATTTGTTAGATGTGTAGTAATTAGATTTGTTTTGAATATGTTAGATTTTATTTTTGAAATTCGGATTTATTTTTAATAGGTTAATAAAAATTCCGTTTGTAGAGAAATTCGAATTTTTTATTTATATTTTATTATAACAAAAATTATTGAGTTCAAATATACAACCATGTCAAATGAATTTAAACTAGTATGAATTTTGATTTATAATTTATTAGTTTTCAAAGAAAACAAAAAAAAAAAAAAAAAAAAAAAAACCAAAAAAAAAAAAAAAAACTGGACCGGACCGTCCTGCCCCCGAGCCCGTGACGGGCACGGGTATTAAACGGGCAGGGCAGAATTTTTGAAAAAAAATCCGTAATACCCGGCCCGTTATGCCCGTGTACCCGTGACGCCCGTGACCGTGGCTACCTGTGCCCGTGCTTGGGTTTTGCCCGGACCGTCCTGCCCGGCCCCTTTACCAAACACTAACTCCACCCATGATTTCAAGTAAACACATCAGAGAGATTGTCTTGTTCTTGTCTACCTCAAAATGAGCGTTTTGTCCAATAAATGATATCAGAGCCTCATTTCTTTCTCCCACTTCCCACTCGATTTATTTCACTTCCAATTTCCAAAGGTGGTAAGCAAAGAAGAAGAGAGCGGTTGCGGTTTGATTGTTGGTTGTTGCTATAGATGGAGAAGAGGTTCCATTTCTCCCAATTTCTTGTCTCTCTCCTCTGCGCTCTATCTCTTTACTCTGTTTCGGTGGCGGCGCTCAGTCGAGACGACTTCCCGCCAGGTTTTATCTTTGGCGCCGGAGCTTCTGCTTACCAGGTGTCTCTTCTCTTCTTTTTTCTTTTTTCTTCTCCTAAAGTGGTAAGCAAGGATATGGTAGCTAGGGACAAATTTTATTTGGAAGATGATCATATATATATTAATATATGCATGTTTTCTAACACGGTCCTGAATTTTAATTACAAAACTCAGTGTAGAGTCTAGAGTAGATGAATAATGCCGTGGCATTCACAGAAAGAAAGAAATTAGTTCGAATTAGTGATGTTTGTTTGTTGGGACTTGGGAATTGAAGGTAGAAGGAGCAGCAGCAGAGGATGGCAGGAAGCCTAGCATTTGGGAGCCCTTCTGTCATGCTGGTATTTTTTTTATTTTTTATTTTTTTATTTTATTATCATTATATATATATTTTTTAAATGTCATAGTTAATGATTAACATGTTTATATTTTATAGTACTGGGAATTAAAACTCTTAATTGTATTTTTTTTTTACTTATTTGGCAAAATGTTTAACTTAAACGTTTCTAGAAATTGTAATGAACGTCTTGCACGCTAAGTATAAACAATTGTGAATGCAAATATGAACAACTGGTTTGTTAAGTATAAATACTTTAGTTGTGCATATTAGGGCTTCAAAAAGAGTTACAATTATTACGGATTAGTATTCATTGACAACTCTTTCTCAAAATATGCGAATTTTTTTTAAGAAACAAAAAAAATATAAACACGTTATTTTCCTTATAAATTGGTTGTGTATCAATTTTCATGCAATTTCACTATCATATGATAGTTCATCAGTTATCATTAAATATGGATAGTTGCAAATTTCATTGACAATCAATTTTCATGCAATTTCACTATCATATGATAGTTCATCAATTATTCATTGACAACGCTTTCTCAAAATATGCGAATTTTTTCTAAGAAACAAAAAAATATGAACATGTTATTTTCCTTATAAATTGGTTGTGTATCAATTTTCATGCAATTTCACTATCATATGATAGTTCATCAATTATCATTAAATATGGATAGTTGCAAATTTCATTTGATGAATGGTGAAACTTGCATTACATTTCATCATTGTTCATGTAATGATTATAAAGAATAGATTATATTTTGCTCACAAGATATTAAAATTGTAAGTTATTTTTTTTGCCATAATATAACAAAAGGAGGGATCCACTTACACTATTTTTTGGTGACACCGAATTACACCATTCATTTTTAAAGTTCAAACAGTCGATCCAAACCGTTCAACATGTTGGATATACTAACATGTGCTTGCAGATCAAATTTTACGTTTTTTTTAAATTTTTTTTACTATTTAATAATATGGGTACAAAAAAGGTCTGAAAATAACGATTTTGTAAAATATTAATAAATAGTAAAAAATTGAAAAGAATGTAAAATTTGGTCTCTAAGCACATTTTAATATGGAGGTAATGTTGAACGGTTTGGATCGACTGTTTGAACTATAAAACTTTAAAATTTGATGGTGTAATTTTGTGTCACCAAAAAATGGTGCTAGTGGATCCCTCCTCATATAACAATTATTATTAATTAATTTTAAAATTGTTCAATGGATTCCGCCTGTCATAACAATAATTATAAAATTAATCAATAATAATTGTTATTATTAATAAATATCATCATCATCCTCGTTTATGCCATCTCCCTCTTATTTAATTTTACCATTGCGACAATCATTCATATGATAAGTGAGAATATCTACTTTGGGAAGTATTATTGAAATGCCACATTGCAGGAACCTTCTTATTTTTGCTACTGTTTTTCTTCCAAATTGAAATTGAGAACTCATTTTACTCACAGGGTTTGAAATTGACCACAGCAATGGAGATGTGGCAGCTGACCAGTACCATAAATATAAGGCAAGCTTAAAATGTTCTGGGTTTTGAAGCACACAAGTTTACATGATGTAGGTGGTTATAATAATTAATAACTTATGATTATTTGTAGGAAGATATAAAGCTAATGCATGAAACAGGCCTTGATGCATATAGATTTTCTATTGCTTGGCCAAGACTCATTCCAGGTAAATTTTCTATTATCTTGCCCATGAATTATTTTATTTTTGTTTTTGTTTTGAAGAATTTATTTTGTAGTACACATACCTTACCAGATGATAAATGGTGCTGCTGTTGGACTAATGTAATTGGACTCCTATAACTATAAAGTTAATTAATCAAGATTATTGCTGACTTGTTTATAAAATGTAATGCAATGCAGATGGGAGAGGAGAGGTTAATGCTAAGGGATTAGAGTACTACAACAATTTTATAGATGAGCTCATAAGTTATGGTATGATATTTGGGACTCAATTATATAACCACATAGAAGGGTTCCTTGTTCAAAATGATGAGCGATATAAGTTATTTCCATAAAGTTAAGGACGAAGAAAACACAATCTAAGAAAAGCAATATATAATGTGGAAAAAGAGAATTATACTCAACCATGGTACATGAACAATCCCAAAAATGCGATCAGATGTCAAAGATGAGAAGTGCCTGTTATTGACTATTGGCCGAAATTCATGTTCACTTTCTGAATTTTTTTTTATTTTCTGTAATAAAATGTTTCAAACTCTTTGACTTGTCATATAGGGATACAGCCGCATGTTACACTATACCACTTTGATCTCCCTCTAGCTCTTCAAGAAGAATATAATGGGCTTTTAAACCCCAAATTTATGTAAGAATTTTTCTTGGATCCTTATTAAATTTCAGCCTTTAGTATTTCATTTTTGCTAAACAAACAATAATATAAAAAAAAAAACTATCTATTAACACACAAAACAGGCAAAATCTGAACCAACTATCTAATTAAAACCTCAAAAACAATTTGATCCCAAATCACATCTTACGATCATCTGGTAACCCAAAATAATATCTGAGGGACGCTATGGTAATATGCATATTACGGATTGACCTGTAATATGTATCTACATCTCTATTTTCAGAGTTTAAATAGTCGATCCGAACTGTTAAACATGATCTCCATGTGAAAATATACTTGAAGACCAAATTTTACATTTTTTTTAGAATTTTTTTACTATTTTTTTAGATAGCTAGAAAATCACGTGATTTGAAAATTCTGGACCATCCAAATTAAGTGATTTTCTACCTATCTAAAAAATAGTAAAAAAATTCTAAAAAAATATAAAATTTAGTCTTCAAGTATATTTTCACATGGAGATCATGTTTAACAGTTTACAACTATTTAAACTCTAAAAATAGAGATGTAAAAGCATATTACGGGTCGATCCGTAATACACATATTACCATAGCCTCACTCATAATAGGAGCGAGCCAACCTTATAACTAGAGTGGTATCAAATGAACTTACAATCCAATAATTTTACAATACTAGAGACGACTTCACTGCATATGCCGATGTGTGTTTCGAGGCATTCGGTGACAGAGTGAAGCATTGGGTTACTGTCAATGAGCCTAATGTAGAACCAATAGGGGGGTATGATGGGGGGTTCCTCCCGCCTCGCCGCTGCTCCTATCCCTTTGGTGTTAATTGTACTGGTGGCAACTCCACAGTTGAGCCGTATATTGTTGCTCACCATTTGTTGCTTGCGCATGCGTCGGCTGCCAACCTCTATAAAGAGAAGTACCAGGTTTGCAATTTTTTTTTTAGTTAGGCTATGGTACTATGCATAGGGCAAATTGGTCCATACTATGGATCAATATCTCTATTTGGAAGTCCAAACAGTTGATCTAACCCGTTCGACATGATCTTCATATGAAAATGTACTTGTAGATCAAATTTTACAAATTTTTGGAATTTTTTTACTATTTTTTTAGATAGGTAGAAAATCACACGATCTAAAAATTCTAGACCATTCAAAAGTAGTAATTTTCTACCTATGTAAAAAAATAGAAAAAAATCCAAAAAAATATAAATTTAGTCTGCAAGTACATTTTCACATGGAGATCTTGTTGAACAGTTCAGATTGATTATTTGGATGGAAACAAAAATATTGATCCTTAGTACTAACCAATCTGCACTAAGCTAGTACCATACTCACTCTTAGATGTTTTTCAATTTGTGTTGTTACTCTTTCTAGTTTTGTTGTCTCAAACATGCAAATTTGCAAAATGGTCAATGTGACATGGTTTTTGAATTTATTTCAATTTATGTAGGAGACACAAGGGGGTAAAATAGGAGTTACACTACTAGGTTGGTGGTACGAGCCTGCCACAGAAAATCCAAACGACGTAGCTGCTGCCCGAAGGATGGTTGATTTTCACATAGGATGGTTTATCAAAAGAACTTTCTATATCTAATTTCATTTTTTGCTGCTATTTATTTGTATTTTCTGTGAAACTTAATTCATTTGTCAATTGTAACCTGACAATTTTTTTTAACTAGGTTGCTTCATCCGCTGGTATATGGGACCTATCCACCTGTAATGCGAAAAAATGTTGGTTCTAGGTTGCCATCACTTTCTGAAGAGGATTCTAGGAGGGTAAAAGGGTCTTTTGATTTTGTTGGATTCAATCATTATGTTGTCTTTTATGTGAAAGCTGATATGAGCCAGCTTGAGAAACAAGTTCGCGACTACATGCTTGATGCAGCCGTAAAATATGCAAGTAAGTTGGTACAATAAGCATTGTTTGGTACCGCAACAAGGTCGAAATATTACATTGAACAATTTTTTTTACAATATTTATTTCATTAATGTAATGCCTCAATTCTAGCATTTCTAAGGAAGAAATAAAACAATATAATACATGTGCAACTCGGTGATTGCAGTACTAAACAAGTATTTTCCATCTTTCTAAAGATGTGGACTTTTGTTATTATACCAACAACAAAAATTATTGGTACAAAAGCCTGTTAGCAGAGTTCAATGACGTGATCTTTTTGCCAACTGACGTCTTTTGTGTGAAATTATTTTTGCTTTGTGCAATTTGTTCGGATAATGACTTAATACTAATACTTTCCTTTTTATAGGTGGTCCTTTTGCAAGACTACAGAAGGTATGTCTTAATCTAAACATTCTATAAGTAATATTTTTTTTTCTCTTATTAGTGTTTGAGTTCAAGAGTTGGTATTTGGCCATTTTGAGTGCATTTTAATTGATATTGGTATCTGATACAAGTTCTTGTTACATAAACAAATAACAGCTCTGGTCAACTCTAAAGTTTTTGTCTATTACAAATGAACAGGGTCCTCTGCGTGAAGTTACTGAAGGAATACCGGTAGAACCGTGGGCTCTTCAGAAAATGTTGGAGCACATCAAAATATACTATGGGAATCCCCCAGTTTTTATTCATGAAAATGGTACTCTCCTACATTTTCTCAGCTTTCGGTTTGTCACCTCTCAATCCAAAAATGTGCTTACTGTCACTACTCTTTTTTTATATAAAAAGTTTCATAATAAGCTTTTGGTTCAAAACAATTATATTTTATGTGCTGCACTAAACTTTTGTCCCACCATATGGTATTTTTTTGTTTCACCCCCTGACCACTACCAGTGACCTCTAGGTTGGATTAATTTGCAAATTAAATTGAAAAATAAAACAGTTGCATGCTTTAACATTAAATTAAGCTTATACAGAGGATAAAATTATGTCATCTCGGTACCTGCACCAACTGCTCTGTACTCCAAACTAGCCTGGAGGAAATGAAAATTTATTCTTTTCATGTAACTTTCATTGTTTGATTTTATCTAGGTATATATAGTGAACCCCCAACATGAAATGTTCAAAGGGCAACAGTATTTTAGATTTTACTTCCATTAAACATGAAATAAGAATCAAAGTTTTCGAATCATCTTGAGTGATAGGCACTATATGTCTTAGACAACCGTTCTAGCTTAGTTGTTATTTTTTAGATATTATTTTTCCGTGTTTAAAATAAACAAGCATTCACTAAAAATAAAAGTATAATTTTGTTCTCATTTGATGATCCAGGAAATGCTGAGGCAGTCGACCCTGCAAACCCAAAAATTACCTATGACGATGATTTTAGGATAGATTTCATAAAGCAATATTTAGAAGCACTGAGTCTTTCAATAAGGTAACTCCTGAGCTCAGACTCCTTCATACCAGTGAAATTATTATCGGTTGAAATAAATCCTTGAATAAATAATTGGAAATATTTGCTGGTAAGTACCAACTACAGAGATGAGGTCAACAATAACTATTGTTGAAATAAATCCTTGAATAAATAATTGGAAATATTTGCTGGTAAATATCAATTATCATCATCGTCGTCATCATTAGCTACCCCCACTACTTTCTATCATTAATCTTTTGGACCTTGGCATACAACTAAAATTATAATGGGGAATTCATGTATACCCCTCCAAAAACCTAAAAATCCGTATACCCCCTTCTAAAATTGATATCATATTTACCCTTCTAAATTTCAAAAACTCACAAATTTACTCGATTATTGTTTTTTCTATTAAAATCATTTTAAATTTATATAGTACCCATTTTATCCTTTATTAAAAAAATAAAAATATGTAAATTGTTTCAGAGAAATATTTTAGTCTTTAATGAGTCAGTTTTGAGAGCAAATGGTTCGTTTTCTTGCTTGTGATGCACATACAAGCATGTCTAAATGCAATTGCGTATGCATCATAAGTAGAGAAATGAACCATTTGTCCTTGAAGACTGATCAGTTAGAAGATGAAACATTTTTCTTACACGAGACATATTTTTATTTTTTAATAAAGGATAAAATGGGTGCTTTATAAATTTAAAATGAGTTTTTATAGAAAAGTCAATAAATTGGTTAAATTTGTGATTTTAGAAATTTTGAAGGGTAAATATGATATTATGAATTTTAGAGGGAGAAATACGTAATTTGAGATTTTTGAGGGGTAAATAGAAAGATATATACATTTGGCACTCACTTATAAATGGTCAGTCACCAAATCATGAAGATAAACAATTTACTAATCGTTGACTAAAAATCTTGTCTCATTCTTTATTTGTACAGGAATGGATCAAACGCGCAAGGCTATTTTGTGTGGTCTTTTATTGATACGTTTGAATTTCAGTTCGGCTACACAGCCCGGTTCGGGCTCTATGGGGTTGATTTTACGTCTGAGGCGAAGACACGGTACCAGAGAAAATCAGCCCAATGGTACGCCCAGCTTTTGGGTGGTAACAGACTTAGGAAAAATACATCAGAGCGAGATGTATATGATGAATAAAATTTTTATTTTCCCATAAAGCATCTTTGTATATGTATAAGATTAATACTGTATGTATTCCACGGATACAGCGACATGTCATTTTTGAAAAATTCTATCCAATATGTCTATTATATATGTATAAATATAATGCTCAATGTGCTCGAGTCATAGTTTTATTCTCAACCGCTGGATCCAAGTGACGGTTGTGATACCAACCTTTTTTTTTTATCTTTCCTCTGCATTGCCTCATCGTTTGAATTTGAATTCAAACCATTTGATCATTATCTAGGCCAATATAGTCCTCAACCTGTAATGCACTGGCTCTTTTTAAAGTTAATGCTAATATATAACGAACGAACTGAATTTAAACTCAAAACGATAAGATACTTTAGGTGATATGAATTCCCATTTCTGAGTTATACAGTTTTGTTAGGGAACCTCTAATATCTTAATTTACTGATAATTAAATTAAAAGTACAATATAAACAAATGTTTTACCACTATCTTCAAATCTTTATCCTACTCTATTAACTCCAATTGAACTGTAAAATGAACATTTTTTCTTTTTGAGTAAAAAGGCCTAAGTCCGGTTTCCATTAAAAGAAAACTGTTTTAGAGTACATAGTTATGTTAAGAGCAAAACAATCAATGCCCTTAACCTGCTGTCTAAGGTTAGCTATTTAGCCTACTATGGCAATTCCTGTTGGTATAAATTTTCAGAATATTCGGATAGTTATGATAATTAAGATAAATCAAATTGAAATAGAGTTATCCAGATCGTGCGAAGCACTGTTCTTAAGCGTATTCCGTCTCATCGTGCAAGATGGAACCGCAACCAATATAATCCGGGGTTGTTAACTTCTTAGGCACGCCATAGAAGTAACTTACGATAACTCCGCAATATCCAGCAATGATCAGAATTTGATTAATTGGAATAAAAGGAAATGGAAAATAAATCAAGGAGGTTTTCCGGGGGAGTAAATCAAGAAAGATATTGTAATTTTATTTCTTCTCACCTTTCAACAGAAAGAAGATGGTCCAATATATAATAAAAGAAATGGTGCGATGGTTTATGAAGTTTAATGACCATAATGAGAATTCATCACAAACGGAAATGAATCTTCATTGAGGAATAATATGACAGTAATTATCAAAACTGTCCATAATTAAGGAAATATCATTTTCAGTTTAATCCTCAAATGTTTGAATATCATAAATGGAGATTTTAAGCAGTTATATTTTGAGTTTTCAAATTAAAGTTTCAACAATTCCTAATATATCTATGAGGAGGGTTCAAATGCCTCCATTTTTTGTGCCTCCATCATGCCTCCATTTTTAAAAACTAAAATAACTCAAAATTTGAAACTTAAAATTCAAAATAAAACCGTTGGATGTGATCTATATCATTTTATCTATGCACATGTAAAAAATTACAATATTTTAACTTTGTTTTGGTTGTCATCAAGAGTTTATAAAATATGTATTAATGTGGATAATTTCTAGACATTGATTTTTCAACTTATTGAATCACATAAAAACAAAATCGAAATGTGATAATTTTTTATGAGCACATAAACAAAATAACATAAATTACATCTAACGGTTTTATTATGATGTTTATGATTTAAATTTTAAGTTATTGTAGTTTTTAAAAATAGAGGCATGATGGAGGCACAAAAAATGGAGGCATTTGAACCCTCCTCTATATCTATATTAAAGAACAACATTGTTCTTCGCTAGTCAACCACTAGCATTGTAAAGCTCCATCTCATCCTATCCCGACTAGGGCTGCAAACAAATCGAATCGAATCGAACTTACTTCAGTTTGAGTTTGGTTTGAATTAATTTTGAACTAAGTTTGGTTTGAATTAATTTCAAATCGAATTTTTTACGAACTCAATTTCGAATCCTTTACGAACTTTTTTACAACAAGAAAGAGCGATCATAGTTACCGAGAGCGAGATGTGAAAGTTGTCTAGGGTTTCAAAACTGAGAGCGAGGACTACGACTTACGAGTTATGACTTATAGTTGGGTGGCCTTATGTTTTAACTTTTAAATTATCAATAAACATAAGTCATCAGCGGAAAACAACGGTTCACGTTATTTTGAGATTCGAACTATAATGGTTTGCGAACCTATTTCGAACGAACCAGGTCCAGTTTGCATTTGGTTTGAATTAATTTTGAACTAATTTTTACGAATTTTTTACGAATTTTTTCGAATCAAACTCGAATCGAATCACGAACTACAAATTTTTTGTGCAGCCCTAGTCCCGACTATCATGTCCTGAGCGGTATCATATGAAGGATCGACTCTGCTAGTATCCTGTTCTGTATTGCTTTCCTCACCTGAAGCTAAACTCTAGCTCCACCTGTCCAATATATCACAAGGAACACAATTAGTAAGATTATGTTTCTTGCCGTTTTTGATTGAATATTATGAAAATATAATTCATTTCTATGTTTCCACAATGTCCAACATTCGACACTGAATGCTATTATAGTAAAACAGTTCTCACATGAGCTTGCAACTTAAGTGCAAAATCAATACTATGTTGAATAGAATGTCATGTGCTAAAGTGTTCTTGGCTTTTGCCTATTCAAAACCAAATTTGCTTGACAAATTTGCATTGTACAAATAAATGTCCTACACTTCCAATCTGAGAGCAAAACTGACAATTTTGGTTTCCTACCCAACCTTTTTTACCTAATTTTTCTTTAGTAAGAATTCTATTTTTAGTTGCCAGCCACATAAATATCCGAATCTTAGGCGGAATAGGTAAGTTCCACCATAAACAAGGTTGAGCAATTGCTACACCCCTAAAATCTAGCAATCTGTATAGATATTGGACTGTAAATTTTCGTGTCAAATCCCATTTCCAAACTATCCTATCCTCATTATGTGTAAAAGCAATAGAGCTAAGCCTACAAAGAATATTTGCCCACTATTGTTTCAAAATACCAGTGAATATTCTCCTAAAGATAACGTGTTTCCCTTGTGAATCAATCACATCTAAAGAGTTTTCCACTAACTATTATAAGTGGGGTCTTTAAATTTGAGCCACCACTTGGTTAATAAAGTGAAGCTCATTTGCTCCAAGTCTAAAATTTCTAAACCTCTAAATTCTTTAGCCATACATGCTATTTGTCACTTAACTAAGGAACATCGGATTTTGTTAATATCTTTAATTATTGTCTTAGGAACTTTAAACAAAGAAAAGACATATAACGGTACAACGGTAAGAACTGAATTAAGAAGGGTATGTTTACCTCCTATGGACAATATATGACCTTTTCAATTTTGTAATTTTTTATCTACTTTATCAACTAAAAATTGCCAACCTTTAACACTAAGTTTTTTATCATGCAAACGGAACTCTAGATACTTAATAGAGAACTTAGAAGTATTACACTTAAAAACTTGAGCTAATTGAGGACCAAAATCAGAATTTATTGTGTATAACTCCGTTTTATCAAGGTTGACTCTAATACCGGACACAACCTCAAAAGGCTTTAATAGCTAATATAAGGAGATCCCCTTTAACTATTTTTTCAAAAGAATTAATAAAATTTGAATATAAAACCGTCGGGTAAAATGAACATGAAAAAAACAACACAGATCATAGTTAAAATTTTGTTTCTCTCAAGTTGTTAGTAAGAAAAGGAAACTGGAAACATATATATCGATCTTAGTGCAATTTGGAAGAAAACCAGCTTAAAAATCTTAAAATTTGATGTCGTTTTGTATGTATATTAATTATTAAAAGGAACTGAAATGGCTAATTTTGTATTAATTTTCTTAAGCCGGGTAGAAGTAGGAAGAAAGAGAGATCTTGATCTTGATCTTGAGTAGGATCTGTGTAATTAGAATTGCAACAACGGGAGGGATCGGATGAGTGTGAGTGTGACAGCCTAGCTAGGGGGGCGTAGATCGTAGGGTACAGAGGTAGTGGTGATGCGTAGCTTGCGGCGACGTCGCCATAGTCGACACTCGACAGGACACAGTCACACAGGAGAGGGGAAGGGAAGTCAGAAGTGAGGCGACCCCTCATCAATAATCAATGCGGGAGCCAGACAGAGGGAGTCGGCACGGAATTCGCATCGTCTGCGATATCTCATATTTTGCGTGGGAATATGTCAATCGTTCAAATAAGTCCTGCACGAATCTCAAAACACCAATAATACTGCCCCCCGCGCTTCATCGAATAGACACTCGTCGGCGGGCGGGCCCTCCTGGATTTTGCGTTTTAGTAGAAGTCGGAACGTTTCGATCAGCTCTGCCCCTCCCTGGAAAAATTTTTGTCTTCCGCTGGATGTTTAATTTAGAGTTCGGATTAAATTTAGTGTTAAAATTAAAGTAAATTTCTTCAATTATGATTAATAATTAGAATTATAGATTAAAATATCATAAATTACAAGTCAGAGTATTGCAAAATACAAATTAAAATATTATTTTTTATTAAGTACTTAATTAGTTAATGGATTTGAATCTGATTTGATATTTTTTTTGCCCTCCTGACGAAAATTCTGAATTTGCCTCTGGAAAGAAAAAATGATGAAATCATGAATCTTATCTCTTTATCCTTTTTCTTATCTAAGATATTATAGGTACTCAACTACTCATAGGCAACTATATCATCCTTTCGAGATAGGAGACCTACTTTTAGGTTCGATTAGCTCTAACACCGTGCGATTATCAATGAAATTTGTGTGCACGGAAATTGAAAAATATTTGCATGGATTTTAATGAGTTCACACGAATCTTGATGCATATCTGATGATCATTTCACCCATTGAAAAGGGTAGGTCCGATGGGCATCGGAACTACTCTCAAGTCCATCCTTTCATGCTTCTTTCTGTGGTTTATGTATCACTGAACCACCTTATATTCTTTTTTGACGGTTACTTTTCGGTATAGTATTTATTTTAAATAAAATTAATCATTGCCTTGCTTTTTGAGTTTTCACCGGCTTGGAGCATTTGGCGATGTTCCGACAAATATCTGTACTGTATCATTTTTTTTATTTTTAGCTATCCCTTAATTTGTAGGTTAATACTAATTGTTCCAGCAAATCTTGTCAAGTAATGCATTAATTTTGAGAAGTCACTGTAGAGTTTACAGTGTACAACTGTACATACGTGTCTGATGCACTCACAACACCTCATCATATAATTAGCCACAGACTTGTCTTCCCATGAAAAGTATCACTACCCCTTATTCCATTTTTTACAAATAGCTTTCAAAGACCCCTTTCTGAACCAATAATTTAATTATTATAGAATCAGAGCCATACAAATGTACAAATATTGTTCTCACTTCTGCAGAATTAGAAACACCAAAACACAAAAGGAAATTACTCATTTACATCTGGAAATGAGAATATATCATACTCAATTAAAATATTTATTACTTTGACCGCTTGACCTCGTAGCAAATGAATTCAAAACTTTCAAAATTTTGCATGTACATGCATCATTTATGAAGTACATGGATTTCAACGGTTTAGATTCGTCATTAGAAGCCGATCCGATATACTTTTGAAGTTGTGCTTGGTGAGCACATCACACCCTAGATTTACTCGTTCAATTTATAAGTTCTAATTATTTTAAGTTTATGCTCTGTTTATTAACTTGCATTAATTTACCTTTAACCTTATGATTAATTTATCTATTTATTGTAGTGATGAATCTTGTCTTTAATTATTATCCTGAATTGAATATCATTATTTTGTTTAACATTGTCAATTTTAAATTAGAACTCTCTCCACTAGACTACAAGTACATATTTGTTATTTTATGAAAGGGTTTACCTATATAATTTTTTTTTAAAACAAATAGAAATTTAATTAAATTTCAATATACATAATTAAAATTCTAAAATTTTAGGAGTGACTTAGTTTACTTTGACTAAGCTTTAGATCCGTCTCTGTTCGAATAAGGATATCAGCAAACGTAATTTCTCAAATCAACCATTTTTGATGATGTAGGTGGGTATTGATTTCAAAAAATGATGTAGGTGGGTATGAATACTTTGTCTACAAATTATCAATATAAACAATTTGCTAACCGTGGACTAAAAATCTTATCTCATTTTTTATTTGTATAGGATTGAATCAACCACGCAAGCTATTTTGTGCTGTTTTTTTATTTCTTTTTTTTAGGAAAAATAAGAATCAGTTATTAATATTTTTCTGATTTTCCTATTCTAAACTTGATTAATTATTTTCAAATAAAACTATCAACGGAATAGTTGTGCAGCGGTTAGGCCCATTTATTTTATGGAAATAAATAAATTGCGTTTTTTCAAATTTGATTTTTTATGACTAACATTCATACGGCGTTAACTATAACATATTATGAAAACTAATATAGTAGTATTAGATAATTAATAAACCTTCGTGACAAACAAATCATCTACAAATTTAGTTTTCAAATTTTTAAATTTCGACATGGTATTATGATTTATTTAATAATGGTATATTAATATTATCTTTGCAAAAGAATGAAATATTATATAAAATAATGTGCACACATGCTCGTGTGTATGAATCTTAATATTAGATGTACGCTGGTCTAACCAGTAAATATTTTATATATAGGTGTGTTATCGGGTTGGGTAGGGTTCATATACTATTATATTTGGACCTGTATCTTAAAAGTGTTCGGATCCAAATTTTAATTTAGATACTTTTTAATTTCAAATCGAATCAAGTCTACATCCAAATACCTATCTACCCATAGATATTTCGGGTCTAGTCTTTCGATTCTGGGTAGACAGATACCCATAACTTATTTGAGGATTATCGGGTTTGGATTCGTAGCGTGTACATGTCACAATTCACAAGCATTTTGAAAATTCTTTACGTTTAAATATAATTATAATTTCTTAAACATCTCACATAATATATCATTATAATGAGGAGGATTCCAATACCTCATGTTTTTCGTACCTCATCGTACTTCATATTTTATATCTTTATTTTTAAAGCCCCAAACTGTCAATCCGAACCGCTTAACATGATATCCATACTAAAATATGCTTGGGATGAAATTTTATAATTTTCGAATTTTTTTTACTATTTTTTTAGATGGGGATAAAATCACTATTTTTTATGGTCCAGAAATAGTAATTTCATATCTATCTTAAAAGATAGTAATTTTTTTTTCAAGTAATATAAAATTTCATCTCCAAGTATATTTTAGTATGGATATCATGTTAAGCAGTTGGGATCGACAGTTTGGACTTTAAAATGAAGATATAAAGTATGAGGTATGATGAGGTATGAAAGGCATGAGGTATGAAAGACATGAGGTATTGGAACCCTCTTCCATTATAATATAAAATTAAAATCTGCTCCAAAATATTGAGGGTGAGGTAATTTTAGAAAGTAAAATATTGGAGACGGTAATTTCATTGATTCATTCTATGGTTCCAAAAATCTATGAACAGAATATTAAGAGTGAGCCTATGGTACTATGCATATCACGGATGGGTCCGTGATACGATTCAATATCTTCGTTTTCAAAGTTCTAACGGTCGATCCGAACCGTTCAATATGTTTTCCATATGAAGATGTACTTGCCGACCAAATTTTACATTTTTTATAATTTTTTTACTATTTTTTTAGGTAGGCAGAAAATCACTGTTTATGGATGGTCCAGAATTTTCGGATCAAGTGATTTTATACCTATCTAAAAAAATAGTAAAAAAATTATAAAAAATGTAAAATTTGGTCGGCAAGTACATATTCATATGAAAAACATGTTGAACTGTTCGGATCGACCGTTAGAACTTTGAAAACGAAGATATTGAACCGTATCACGGACCCATCCGTGATATGCATAGTACCATAGGCTCACTCGAATATTAATATCAATTTGCTTCAATTAGAGAAGAGAGCAATAAATTTCAATGATCCGTGCATAAAGATAGATTTATGATAGACAGAGATCAAGAAATGAATTAATTAGCTTTGAAAATTTATAGGCAAAAGGTGAACATGACATTTGATTTCAATGATCTCTTCAAAATGAGCAATAAATTTCATTCAAGAAATTAAAAGATACTACAAATAATTGTCTTTTCATAGTTAGTAATATATATTTTTATATTAAATAATTATAAATAAATAGTATTATTATTTTATTGGATATTTATACAGTTATCGGGTCGGATTCAGTTATGGTTTGGATAATTCAATCAAACCCATATCCTATCCATTACAGTATTGATTCTAGTTCACATGCGGGTTGAATATTAAATTATTAATTTTGTAACCGTATCTATAATTTAACATGTTATAATTTTTAAAGCATACCCTATTCCAATTAATCAGATCCGGCCCGGTTCCGGTTCGGTTCTAGACTGGATCCGGATAATTGGGTAAAAGTAGAACCCCAAATTTTATAACGTTAGGATTCACTTGAAGAAAATGACAATATATAAATTTGCATGAGCGGTGATACAATTGATCAATGTATTTGCTGACAAAATTTGTGGTGCTACTTTAAAACAATAAGATAAAATAGTGTACATTTATCTCATGTGTGATATGATTTTTTTTATGTCAATTATTCTTTGCTTATATTAATACTTGTTACTTTTTATTAACATAGGGAATTCAATGAAAAAATTATTGCCCAAGAAATGAACAGATGAAAAACTTGAATTTGGACACATAAAATCTAAGAAATATAGCACCTGTGAAATGCCCTAAAATTTTTATTAGAATGCGCAGACGAAAATTTACCAAATCTGCCGACTTTCTCAATTTATAGTAAGAATTTAATAAGAGACAAAAATAAGAAAGAATTTATTAAGGACAGAATTGTCACAAAAAATAATAGCGAAATTATGATCTTAAAATAGCACTTTTCTTGGGAATAATACATCGGAGCACCGTTTTTTTTTAATTACCATCGTATTAAATATGAATTAAACAAACACCACTCATATTAACCTAATTCACAAAATACCACCCACGCTTTCCTAGTTTGCACCAGAGAAGGAAATACGTGACACGCCGTGACGTGACGTGACGTGACAAACATGCTGTGATTTGATCACGGAACTTGACGTGACGTGATCAACTTTTTTTTTTCACATCACGTGACCAAAATAGTGACGGATGGTCACGTCACGCGTAGTCATGCTGTGACCATACGTGACGTGTCATGATATAAATTAGTCATGTTAATTTTTTTTATATTTTAATTTAAATTGTTGAAAATTTAGGAAAAAAATGAAAAATATGAAAAAAAATCTAAAATAAGTAAGTAATGTTGTAATATTTTTTTTTTAGGAAAAGCTATTGGACATTTGACATTACTTTAAAATTCAAATTACAAATATTCATTAACTAAAATATAGAAAATAAAAATCAGTACTGCATGAGTACCAGTATCACTTAACTTACACAAAAAAAATCTGAATACTCTATATATACTAAAAAAGTTGGATACTCTATGTTTCATACCATGACGGGTGTGATGTATAATTTTTGCTCAAATACGGTCACGTTACGTAATCAAAACACTTGAGATGACGTGACGTGACGTTCCGTGACACCAGAGGCGGATGCAGGATTTTCATCAGGGTAGGACAAGAAATTATCGAACCGGATTTAAATAGCTAATCGGATTTAAATCCATTAAATAATAAGATACTAATGATAAAAAATAATATTCTTTAAATTAAAACTTAAATATAACATACTATAGAAAAGGTTAATATAAAAAAATATGATGAAAAAAATCATTTGATAATCAAATAATCAAACTACCAATTAAAACATGACAATAAAAAACAACAAAATAGTATTCTTTTATATTATCTTTTTACATATTAAAAAGAAACCAAAAAAAAAATTTCTAAAAAAAACTTTTTCAAAAAAACAAACAAAAAATTAAATACTAGATAATTAAATCAATGAAGAGAGTTTTCATCTACGGATCTTCATAGTTTGAAACTTTGCATAATTATTTAATCATAGACATGTTTAAACAATTTATTTTCAATAAAAATAACCAATACATCATTCATCCATTGATCTTCCATAGTACTTTATAAATTTGTTTTCACATGTTGACCCCTATAAAAATGAGATAAGAAAACAAAAAAGTGAAAAAAAAATAAAAATAATGAAGAAGGAAGAAATAGGAAAAAAAAAAAAGCTGAAAATGGAAAAAATTGATAGAAATGGACGGTTCCATTGTACAGATGAAATAGAGAGGAGGAGAAAATATGTTACTTTCCTCATGTGTCTCATTAAATCTTACAAGTGGCCCCATCTATCTATTTTTATTTTATTTTAGACTTGGTCTACAAAATTCATACACAAATTCTCTTATATGGTCTACATGAACCCAATCCAAATTAAATGAATAACATTTCTTCCTCAACAAACAAGAAACTCATTTGGAGGAGTCCTTAAGAAGGTCGCCGGTAAAGGGTTTGAGTAGAAAAATACATTTCAATGTCAATTTCTTTGCAACCTCTAGAAGATAAATGAGAAAAACAAACTTATTACAGATTCAGGATATGGCAAACTTATTTTTCAGGATAGAGCAAAGACTCAGAATTCAGTTTCTATAAATTAGTTTTGAATTGTCAGAATAAGACAGTTGCCCTATTCTGTAATAAATTGGATCCGCCCCTGCATAACATGCTGCAACAAATTTTCTTCTCTAGTCTGCACATTAAATTTAACTGGTGCTTACTCATACTGGCGTGATTAATTCACGCTTGTAGTTTGTCTTCATGTATATAACAATATTTCAAATCCTACTTTCCAACAGATTGCGACGCTTTTACAATAATATTAATGTAACAGGTCGGTTACTGTATATTTTCATGACCCGCTACACCAAGAAAAATTGCAAAAGGCACGAGGAAATATGCACTCTCTCTGTCCCTCTGGTGAGTGCTATCGGGAATATCCGAATATGTCGATTCCTGGAGGGATATTTGCGGAGGCTCTGGCAGTCCTGGAGGGATATCGAATGTTACAGCAACAGGGATGTGTTACTGGTAGGGTGTATTCAGATTCAAAGGGGATGGTTGAAGCGTTGGCCTATGCAAAACCGATTATACATGATTGGTGTGCTTTTCATGAGATTTGGAAGACCTGGGAACTACAGGGACTACAGGGGGCCAATTATAAAACTATTTATTGCTGTAGGAATGAAACACACATACAATTGCCTCATTTCTTAGCAAATTTGGGTAGAATAGAGGGCTGGAATAGATCAGGGACTGAAGCTCAATTATCGGACCTTGTCAGGAATGGGACAGGGTAGACCTACGGGTCATGTAAGAAACCAAAAAAAAAAAAAAAATGTCAATTCTTGCGTTTTCTCTCTCCTCCTAGACTCCTGTATTTAATTATTATAAAACTAGTAATTAGATTTTGAAAATATCGCACTCTTATACTTTATATTAGTCTAGCTAGTATAACATTAGTATTATTTTCGTATATATAACATCAACTTCAAAACTTACCAAATCGATTTTCGAACGGTGAATCCAAACCATACAAACTAATTTACTTCATTAGTTGTGCGTTTACATACAAAATTTATAATTTTTCAAATTCATTTAGTATCAAGTCAAGCAGTCAAATGTGTGAGTTTTTAAGTTAATTTTAATACATTCATTTTTCAACATTTTTACTGCTTGATTTGATACTAAAATAACTCAAAAATATAAAAAAAAAATTACATGTAAACACATCACTCATAAAGTAAATCAATTTGAACGGTTTGGATTAGTTACTTGAAGTCTATTCAATCAAATTTAAAGTTAAGTGTCATATGACACTAATGTTATACTAACCGGACTCCTTTATATTTGTTCACATACGTCATATTATGGTGCACTCTCAGTATATGCATCAAGTAACGTGCATCTCTGGTACGTGTATCAGCTTAATTTGGTACGCGAACTAAGAATGCATGGATAGTATTTTGTGAATTAAGTTAGGGTGGATATTTGTGATGATTAACAGATTTTTTTTTTCCACAAAGTATCTTTGTATGGTAGCTGAAATTTGAACCACGAGTGTGCAAAAAAATTCAAAAAGTACGAAATTCAACAAAAATATTAATACATCAGTTCATATTTAGAAAATGAAACTCAAACAAGAAAATGATAAAAAATATTATCCCGTTCTTTTTAAAGTTAATTACTGGTTAGAATTAAGATTAACTGGACATGATAAATCTTTCTCATTTTTTTCTATAAATCAAAATTTCATAAAAACGAGAGTTTTTATTTTTTTATTTATTTTCCTACTAATAAAAAACTCGGTATAAAAAGATCTCTACAAATTACAATCTAACCCTCCAAAAAGTTATATTCTTTTGATATGGTTGGCCTCCAGCATGTCGTCTTGTCGTTGTTGAGACTTGAGACACGAGAGTTCTGCATTTATTTATTTTTCCGTGAAAACAATGATAGATACTTTGGGCAACAAAAAGAAAAAGAAAATGATAGATTTTTTTGACTTGAAAGAAAATGATAGATACAATCTCTGAAAGTAATAACACATGAACAGAATTTGTTTTCATAGAAGGACGAGGACCCCAGCCGACCTTACTCCACGCCACGTGTCTCAATATCTGGTAATGGTTGTACGTGTAACGTGTAGATGAAAAATCGAATCAATTAACCTTCTTTTTTACAACAAAAAACGAACTAGCTGGCGTCATTGTATACGCGCGGAGGCATTTATTAACGACAAAGGAAGAGAAAATGACAGGAGATAAATCTGCTGCGATTCCAAAGGATCGCAGGGATCCTGAGATTCCAATTCCAACCGTTTATCTGTTTTGAGATTCGTGTATTCTAAGAAATGAACGAATCACAGGAGATTCGCTTCAACCATGCAATGTCATACGGCGTAGTCGAATTCCCATCCTCTGAGATATCTTAAACTTTGCGTGACTTTTTGGAATATCTCAATCGTTCAAATACGTTCTGCACGAATCTCAAAGCTCAAATAATACTGGCCCCTACGTTCTCCCGAATAAGCACCGGACACGTCGGTCACGCAAAAATTGAGATACCTCAGAGGATACGCACCCCGGCGTAGTCAAGCTTCTAGAAGGACAAAAAAGCTTTAAAAAAGGTTTCTATTTCTAGACAACTGTAGATTTTGAACGTTGCAATTTGACTGGAGATAGAAATAAACAGAGCATCTCAGCTACTCTTATTTTGGACTCACACTCAGACTCAGCTCATAAGAAAAGAGTAAAGTAAGATAGGAGAGTAGGTTTACTAGTTTATTGCCATGGCGAAATTAGTTCTACAGTCGTACTGGTATTCTTTGTGTTTCCTTGTTCTTCTCCTTTGTGAGGAGAAGCCTATTGCAGCGCTCAGTCGAGATGACTTCCCGTCGGATTTTATTTTTGGTGCTGGTACCTCTGCTCTTCAGGTCTCTCTCACTCTCTCTCTCTCAATCTCTTAATATCTCTCTCTAATTGGATTTCATTGACACAGAGCCACAAAGTTCCAGAACAAAATTCATACCAAAATTAACAAAAAAAAAGAAAAAAAAAAGAAACAGAAATGATGCTGGTACGAAGACTTTATCATTTTTTGTTCTGAAAAAGCTTTGGTTGAGGAATCAAGGACCGTCCGATGGGCATTGATAAAAAATCGGTCTAATGTTTGGTTAGAGCTGTTTGATCAGCATTAAAATTCATGCAAAACTTTAACATCCGTGCAAAATCAAGTACGCACACATCTTAATACATCTTAATACAGATCGAACGGTTTACACCATCGGACCGCCATTTCAATTAAACCTTATTTGAGGGATTACGTGTGATAAAATTGAGTGGTGAGTCTTGTGTTATATTATTTATTATAAGATATGAATTTAAAAGGTGGAAGGAGCAGCAGCAGAGGATGGAAGGAAACCAAGCATTTGGGACCCCTTTTGCCATGCTGGTTAGTTATTATTATTTTTTTTATCTCATTTTATTCAGACCTGGTTTCCGGGCCATTTTATTCATGTTGATTTCTTTAGTCATCCATAAAAGAATTTTTAAATTTAAATCGTTGATTATTCAACTTGCATGTCTCATTGATAGCTAAATAATATTTATAATTGAGTCAATTTGATACACGTATCATCGGAGAATTTCAATCTCGCATATTCTTAGTATCACAAAATGTCACAATCTTACTTTTTCATTTTTTTTTTTAATTTAAAATTTAAACATCATATTTGAAGCGCTGATTTGGTCCTAAAAAAAAATCAAATCGTTGGTTTTATTTATTTTTATAAGAGGCATCCACGTAAAACATTACGATTTTGGAATTCATTTTTATACCATGTCAACATTTAAAAATATATAGCCATGAAAATTAACCTATCATAATTAGCTAGGTCACTTCATTTTTTGACAACTTGATCTTTTATAAATAATCTCTAAATATAATAAATTTACTTGGACATATCTCTCATGAAAATGAATAAGGTCAACGGTTTAAATTTTAAAATTTGAAATATAAACATTTAAATGAGATTGTGGCATTTTTGGCACAAATAACTTGTGCCATTGGAGCCCTTCTCATCTATAATTATCGATAAAATGCGGAAAGTTTTAATTTGTAATTTTTGACAATTTTTCAAAGGGATTAAGAAATTCATGTTAAATATCTATCATCAAGAATAAATGTATGCTGGAAGCTAGATCTGTGGCTTACAGATGTGTGCAAGATATGGATTTATGGCTTAAAAATTGCTAGTGTTTATACTGGTTTATACTGGTAAGAGAGCTAGTGACTTGCAACAGACTTGATAGTCCTTTGTATTTATCTTGGCCTGTAGCCATTTTGTAATGATGTACTGAAACCTTTATTTGTCAATAAATACCGATGGCAGCTTCTTCCATGCTCTAAAAAAAAAATGTATGCTAGAACTACTCTTGTACAACTTTTGACAATTGCTGTTGTTAAAATATTTTTTTATGCAAAACAATTTTAAAATAGATGGGTAAGAGAAGTATAAAAAAACTATCTCAATTAAAATTAAGATCAACTTTTTTTATTGCCAGGAAAAATGGCCGACCACAGCAATCCTGATGTAGCAGCTGACCAATACCACAAATACAAGGCAAGTTTAAGATTGTGCCTCTTGAAGTATTTTCAAATGTATGCATCGACTAACGAAAAAACGACACAAACAGATCTGATTTAATGTTCTTTTCTTTTTTGTTATTGTTTCATGTAATTTTATAGGAAGATGTGAAGTTGATGCATGAGATGGGCCTCGATGCTTATCGGTTTTCAATTGCATGGCCTCGACTTATCCCAGGTACAAATGATATAAATGAAATAATACAAATCTGTAAAAAAGGATCAGTACGTAGCAATATGAGCTGAAATAATCACAAAATTTAGCAATCTCACTGTGTTGTAAATTTAATGTCCTTTTAAGTGCTAATTTCAAGATTTATTGTCTGGTGTAGATGGGCGAGGCGAGATTAATCCCAAGGGATTGCAGTACTACAATAATTTAATTAACGAGCTCTTGAGTTATGGTGCGTATATCACAAAATCTAATTATGCTCGGATAAAATTTTAAGATGCTTTTCCTGACCAAATTATAACTGATGTTGTGGAGTATTGACGAACTTTTGTTGCATTTTACAGGAATACAGCCTCATGTCACATTGTACCATTTTGATCTACCACTAGCTCTGGACGAAGAGTATAATGGGCTATTAAGCACCAAATTCATGTACACTTCCGGCTTATCCTCTAATTTACATCGTTTATTTTTAGTAAAAGAACATAGGCTATATAGATCTATTGTTTAGGGCTGAAAAAATTATGACCAGAAGTGATCAGCACCAATAGAAATCAGATACTGGTCATAGAAGAAGTTGATGGTTTGAAATTGTAACGGCAACATTAATAAGTGAAAAGTTTCTGTTATAGTGATGTCAATTAAGGAGAACTGTAAAATTTTTGAATGAACTTGTAAATTTATATAATATTAAGGGCCTCTTTTGTAAACTTTTAGTGGCAGTCAGGGTCAATAACTGTCCCTTATGTGGCTCACCATTGTATGGTATGGCCCACATAACACAGACCTGCACCAACCTGAGGATTACTTTACCAGCATGACAGGTCCGGATAATAATTTAGTTCTTTGATTTGTCAAATTTCAGAGATGACTTCACTGCATATGCGGATGTATGCTTTAGGGAATTCGGCGACAGAGTGAAAAACTGGATTACTCTCAATGAACCTAATGTCGAACCACTTGGTGGGTATGATTCAGGGACTTTCCCACCTGAGCGATGTTCCTATCCTTTTGGTTCCGCTAACTGTACAGCCGGCAACTCCACAATCGAGCCGTACATCGTGACTCACAACTTGTTGCTTGGCCATGCATCAGTTGTATCCCTTTATAGAGAGAAGTACCAGGTTCTTTCTCTTACAACCAGTATTTCAAAATAAAAAAAGAAAGGGAAAGGAAGAACAAAAAAGCAAAACTTAGCTGAACAGAATACTCAATTTCTTTTTTGCTTTTGCATTTTTAAGTGACATGCATATTGAATTGTAGGCAGAGCAAGGGGGGAAAATAGGTATTACGTTACTGGCAATGTGGTTCAAGTCAGCCACGGAAAATCGAGAAGACATAGCTGCAGCAAGGAGGGTTGTTGATTTTCATATTGGATGGTTAGTTTAAAAGTTTTCTTATTTCGTCTCCAATTTTCACTAATATTTACAACTAGTTCTGTAAATCCGACTGTTGTCTACATACCTTCATTTAGGCTAATGGATCCATTAGTGTTTGGGAACTACCCGACCGTTATGAGAAAGATCGTAGGATCCCGCTTGCCGGTTTTCACAGATGAAGATTCTAGAAGAATCAAGGGGTCATATGATTTCATTGGTCTCAACCATTATGCTACCATTTCTGTTCAAGCTGACACAAGCCAGTTGGAGAACCAGCTTCGCGACTACATGCATGACGTGGCTGTAAAAATATCAGGTAAGTCAACTAAGTCAAGACTGGTATTTGGCTATCTGAAGAATTTAGGAAAGAGATAGAATGAAATTGTATTTTATTGATTCCATCTTTAGTACATATACATAATGTGTATTTATAGTCACATTTTACAAGTATACCGATATTTTAACAAACTAATTAGTCTAATCAACTATTGTTAAGAATTCTAACAAATCTTGCTTGCTTCAATTTGACTTAATCAAATCTTGTTTGCTCCTGTAACACTGTGATTCAACTTGTGATCAAAACATGGTCATTTCAGAAAAAAGAACTGTAAATACTAATTGTTTGATGAAGTATTGACCCAACTACAAGATTGCATAAAACATATTATTATGTTTTTCGTATTTGGTCTTGGTCAAGGACTAGTGCAAAAATCTGCAAATTCATATCAACTAGTTATAAATAATTTAAAATTAACTCATTAACTTGTGACACTATTGTTTTTCCTTTTGTTGCAGGACTTTTTTCTGGAAGCTTAGATAAGGTAAGCTAAACCTATTAAATGCAAGCACATTCTTTTCCATTCTTAGTTTTGAAGTTCATAATTGCAGAGTTTTGGATTATAGATTGTTATGAATCTGACAAGCAACAGAAAATATCATTAATACATATTGCTGCTTTGTGTGCATACATTGAGATATTTAAAAAAAGAAGGGTACTTGTGGGGGAAAAAACCCAACACTGGTCACACTGGTACCGAATGCATTTTACTATGGTACTTATGCAGCATTCCTACACAAACCCATAGAAGAACTGAATATAGAACAGACCAAAAAACATAAACAAAAGAAGAAACAAAAGCTGTACCTGTTGTATCAGTTGAATAAAAAAAAGCTGTTCCTTTACATATAGTACTTGTCCGTCTTATTTTACCTGTTTTCAAATGCTTTCACTTGATTTATTTGTTTATTGAGAGCTGAAATTTTTCTGTCATGAAACTTTTTGAATAAAACAGGTTCTCTTGCGAAAAAATACGGACAATTCAATCCCGGCAACCCCATGTGGTCTTTCAGAATTATTGGACCATGTCAAAGAATACTATGGAAATCCCCTGATTCTAATACATGAAAATGGTAACCTCATAATTTCTTTACTTTCTGAATAATTTTAGGTTCAATTATTTGGGTTTGGTGTTCTGACCTCAACAACCTCTTTATCTTGTAACTGGTGAATTTTCAAGAAGCAGTATATAGAGGTAGGGTCCAAATATGTATTTTCCAATATTCCAAATGCAAAATGCAACATAGTTTCTACAACATAAAAGTGAAAGATACTTGTCATGTTTTGCTTTATTTCCTTGGTTTTGTTAGTTGAGGTATCATGGTTTTTAGATCTTTTCCATTTTCCATTTTATAGAAAGTACATTGTATAAGATAATTATTTTACGCCTCACTTCACAACCGCAGGAGATCCTGAATTTGTTGACCCAACAGCCACAACAATGGTATATGAGGATGATTTCAGAATAAACTACCTAGAGCAATATCTAGAAGCATTGCAGCTTTCCATAAGGTAATTATATATCTATGATAAGTTGATCATCATTTCTAATTTATAGGAATTACACAAATAATTTGCTAACCAAAGAAAAAAAGAATCTTATATTTTGGTACATTCCTTTCCAATTATTTTGACCCCAATTTCTTTGTTCTTTCAGGAATGGCTCAAACACACAGGGTTATTTTGTATGGTCTTTAATGGATACCTGGGAATTTCTGGCTGGCTATACCAACCGGTACGGCCTTTATGGTGTTGATTTCAGTGACGAGGAAAGGCCCAGGTACCAGAGAAGTTCAGCCCGTTGGTACGCCAAATTTTTGGGAAGTAAAATTAATGCGAACCATGACGATGCTTTTGATGAATTCATGAAATCATCCTTGTAAATTAAGTAGGTGTACATGGTAAATTCTGTGAGCTTTTTATCGTTTTACACTTTGTTTTCTAGTTTTACACTTTGTTATATGGGAATTTCAGCCCATATAACACCAACTCCCAAATCTACCGAATTGACTTCCAAATGAGAGTCCAAACCGTTCAAACCGTTCAAACCGATCTACTTCATTAGTTGTGCGTTACATGCAAATTTTATAATTTTTCTAATTTATTTAGTATCAAATCAAGCGGTCAAATTTGTGAGTTTTTAATTTAATTTTAATGCATTCATTTTATAACATTTTTGACCGCTTGATTTGATACTAATTCGAAAATATAAAAAAATTTGCATGTAAATGCATCACTCATAAGGTAAATCGGTTTGAATGGTTTCGATTAGTCGTTTGAACTATATTCAATCAATTTTGGAGTTGGTGTCATATGACACCGATGTCATACTAGCTGGACTCTAGAAAGTGAAACTCAAACAATAAAATGATAAAAATATATTATCCCGTTCTTTTTAAAGTTAAATTACTGGTTAGAATTAAGATTAACTGGACATGATAAATCTTTCTCATTTTTTTTTCCTATAAATCAAAATTTTATAAGAACGAGATTTTTTTACGAGATTTTTTTTATTTTCCTACTAATAAAAAACTGGGGTATAAAAATCTCTCTACAAATTACAATCTAATAACCCTCCAAAAAGTTATATTCTTTTGATATGGTTGACCTCCTGGATGTCGTCTTGTCGTTGTTGAGACCCGATAGTTCCGCATTTATTTATTTTGGCGTGAAAACGATGATAGATACTTTGTTTGGGCAACAAAAAGAAAAAGAAAAAGAAAAAGAAAATGATAGATACATTACATATCTCCTCTGGCCTTTGGAAGTAATAACACATGAACATAATTTGTTGTTATAGAAGGACCTACTCCACTCTCCGTGTCTCAATCTCTGGTAATGGTTGTACGTGTAGAAGAAAAATCGAATCAATTAACCTTCTCCATCTTGTGTGTCATTTTAATTGGCGTAGATTTTATAACCAAAAACGACCAGAGAAACAAAATAGTTGGCGTCATTGTATACGCGCGGACGCATTTTATTAGCGACAAAGGAAGAGAAAATTAGGGGAAATAAATCTGCCGCGATTCCAATCCCAACCGTTCATCTGTTTTGAGATTCGAATCGCAGCAGATTCGCTTCCATAGGGAACCACGCAATGACATACGAGTGTGTATCCTCTGAGATATCTCAACTTTTGCGTGACCTTCGTGTCCGGTGCCTATTCGGGGATAGCACAGCGGGCCAGTATTATTTTTACTTTGAGATGCGTGAAATACTATTTAAACGGTTAAGATTTTCTCTAAAGTCACACAAAATTTGAGATATCTCAGAGGTGCGAAGGAGTCAAAAGCTTCTAGAAGCACAAAAAAAGGTTTCTATTTCTAGACAATCGTAGATATTGAACGTTGCAATTTGACTAGAGATAGAATAAAACAGAGCATCTCAGCTACTCTTAATTTGGACTCACACTCAGACTCAGCTCATAAGAAAAGAGCAAAGTAAGATAGGAGAGTGGGTAACTTGCTTATTGCCATGGCGAAATTAGTTCTACAGTCGTACTGGTATTCTTTGTGTTTCATTTTTCTTCTCCTTTGTGAGGAGAAGCCTATTGAAGCGCTCAGTCGAGATGACTTCCCGTCGGATTTTATTTTTGGTGCCGGTACCTCTGCTCTTCAGGTCTCTCTCTCTCTCTCAATCTCTCAATCTCTCTCTCTAATTGGATTTCATTGAAACAGAGCAATAAAATTCCTGAACAAAATTCATACAAATATTAACAAAAAAGAAAAGAAAAGAAACAGAAATGATACTGGTACGAAGACTTTATCAATTTTTGTTCTGAAAAAGCTTTGATTGAGAGATTCAGGGACCGTCCGATATTGGACAAAAACCGGTCTAATTTCTGGTTAGAGCCGTTAAATCAGCATTAAGATTCGTGTAAAGCTTTAACATACGTGCAAAATCATGTACGCACACATCTTAATACAGATCGAACGGCTTACACCATCGGACCGCCATTTCAATTAAACCTTATTTGAGGGATTACGTGTGATAAAATTGAGTGGTGAGTCTTGTGTTATATTATTTATTATAAGATATGAATTTAAAGGTGGAAGGAGCAGCAGCAGAGGATGGAAGGAAACCAAGCATTTGGGACTCCTTTTGCCATGCTGGTTAGTTATTTTTTTTTATCTTATTTTATTCAGACCTGGTTTCCGGGCCATTGCCTTTGTTAGGTAGCCCAATTGATTCAACTTGATTTGTTTAGTCATCCATAAAAGAATTTTTAAATTTAAATCGTTGATTATTCAACTTGCATGTCTCATTGATAGCTAAATAATATTTATAATTGAGTCAATTTGATACACGTATCATCGGAGAATTTCAATCTCGCATATTTTAAGTATCACAAAATGTCACAATCTTCAACTGCCGCCAACCATAAAAAAAGAATGTCACAATCTTACTTTTTCATTTTTTTTTTTTAAATTTAAAATTTAAACATCATATTTAAACCGCTGATTTGGTCCTAAAAAAATCAAATCGTTGGTTTTATTTATTTTTATAAGAGATGCATCCACGTAAAACATCACGATTTTGGATTTTATTTTTATTCTATGTCAACATTTAAAAATATATAGCCATGAAAATTAACCTATCATAATTAACCAGGTTGCTTCATTTTTTGACAACTTGATCTTTTATAAAATAATTTCTAAAAATAAAAATTTTTACTTGGACATATCTCTCATGAAAATGAATAAGGTCAACGGTTTAAATTTAAATTTTTTGAAATATAAACATTTAAATGAGATTGTGACATTTTTGGCACCAATAACTTGTGCCATTGGAGCCCTTCTCATCTATAATTATTCGATAAAATGTGGAAAGTTTTAATTTGTAATTTTTGACAATTTTTCAAAGGGATTAAGAAATTCATGTTAAATATCTATCATCAAGAATAAATGTATGCTAGAACTACTCTTATACAACTTTTGACAATTGCTGTTGTTAAATATCTTTTTTATGCAAAACAATTTTAAAATAGATGGGTAAGATAAGTATAAAAAAAACTATCTCAATTAAAATTAAGATCAACTTTTTTTATTGCCAGGAAAAATGGCCGACCACAGCAATCCTGATGTAGCAGCTGACCAATACCACAAATACAAGGCAAGTTTAAGATTGTGCCTCATAAAGTATTTTCAAATGTATGCATCGACTAACGAAAAAACGACACAAACAGATCTGATTTAATGTTCTTTTCTTTTTTGTTATTGTTTCATGTAATTTTATAGGAAGATGTAAAGTTGATGCATGAGATGGGCCTCGATGCTTATCGGTTTTCAATTGCATGGCCTCGACTTATCCCAGGTACAAATGATATAAATGAAATAATACAAATCTGTAAAAAAGGATCAGTACGTAGCAATATGAGCTGAAATAATCACAAAATTTAGCAATCTCACTGCGTTGTAAATTTAATGTCATTTTAAGTGCTAATTTCAAGATTTATTGTCTGGTGCAGATGGGCGAGGCGAGATTAATCCCAAGGGATTGCAGTACTACAATAATTTAATTAACGAGCTCTTGAGTTATGGTGCGTATATCACAAAATCTAATTATGCTCGGATAAAATTTTAAGATGCTTTTCCTGACCAAATTATAACTGATGTTGTGGAGTATTGACGAACTTTTGTTGCATTTTACAGGAATACAGCCTCATATCACATTGTACCATTTTGATCTACCACTAGCTCTGGACGAAGAGTATAATGGGCTATTAAGCACCAAATTCATGTACACTTCCGGCTTATCCTCTAATTTACATCGTTTATTTTTAGTAAAAGAACATAGGGTATATAGATCTATTGTTTAGGGCTGAAAAAATTATGACCAGAAGCGATCAGCACCAATAGAAATCAGATACTGGTCATAGAAGAAGTTGATGGTTTGAAATTGTAACGGCAACAGTAATAAGTGAAAAGTTTCTGTTATAGTGATGTCAATTAAGGAGAACTGTAAAATTTTTGAATGAACTTGTAAATTTATATAATATTAAGGGCCTGTTTTGTAAACTTTTAGTGGCAGTCAGGGTCAATAACTGTCCCTTATGTGGCTCACCATTGTATGGTATGGCCCACATAACACAGACCCGCACCAACCTGAGGATTACTTTACCAGCATGACAGGTCCGGATAATAATTTAGTTCTTTGATTTGTCAAATTTCAGAGATGACTTCACTGCATATGCAGATGTATGCTTCAGGGAATTCGGCGACAGAGTGAAAAACTGGATTACTCTCAATGAACCTAATGTCGAACCACTTGGTGGGTATGATCAAGGGACTTTCCCACCTGAGCGATGTTCCTATCCTTTTGGTTTCGCTAACTGTACAGCCGGCAACTCCACAATCGAGCCGTACATCGTGACTCACAATTTGTTGCTTGGCCATGCATCAGTTGTCTCCCTTTATAGAGAGAAGTACCAGGTTCTTTCTCTTGCAACCAGTATTTCAAAATAAAAAAGAAAGGGAAAGGAAGCACAGAAAAGCAAAACTTAACTGAACAGAATACTCAATTTCTGTTTTGCTTTTGCATTCTTAAGTGACATGCATATTGAATTGTAGGCAGAGCAAGGGGGGAGAATAGGTATTACGTTACTGGCAATGTGGTTCAAGTCAGCCACGGAAAATCGAGAAGACATAGCTGCAGCAAGGAGGGTTGTTGATTTTCATCTCGGATGGTTAGTTTAAAAGTTTCTTATTTCGTCTCCAATTTTCACTAATCTTTACAACTAGTTCTTTAAATCCGACTGTCATCTACATACCTTCATTTAGGCTAATGGATCCATTGGTGTTTGGGAACTACCCGACCGTTATGAGAAAGATCGTAGGATCCCGCTTGCCGGTTTTCACAGATGAAGATTCTAGAAGAATCAAGGGGTCATATGATTTCATTGGTCTCAACCATTATGCTACCATTTCTGTTCAAGCTGACACAAGCCATTTGGAGAACCCGCTTCGCGACTACATGCGTGACGTGGCTGTAAAAATACCAGGTATGTCAACTAAGTCAAGATTGGTATTTGGCTATCTGACGGATTTAGGAAAGAGATAGAATGAAATTGTATTTTATTGATTCCATCTTTAGTACAAGTACATAATGTATATTTATAGTCACATTTTACAAGTATACCAATCATATAACAAACTAATTAGTCTAATCAATTATTGTTAAGAATTCTAACAAATCTTGCTTGCTTCAATTTGACTTAGTCAAATCTTGTTTGCTCCTGTAACACTGTGATTCAACTTGTGATCAAAACATGGTCAGTTCAGAAAAAAGAACTGTAAATACTAATTGTCTGATAAAGTATTGACCCAACTACAAGATTGCATAAAACATATTATTATGTTTTTCGTATTTGGTGTTGGTCAAGGACTTGTGCAAAAATCTGCAAATTCGTATCAACTAGTTATAAATAATTTAAAATTAAGTCATTAACTTGTGACACTATTGTTTTTCCTTTTGTTGCAGGACTTTTTTCTGGAAGCTTAGATAAGGTATGCTAAACCTATGAAATGCAAGCACATTCTTTTCCATTCTTAGTTTTGAAGTTCATAATTGCAGAGTTTTGGATTATTGATTGTTATGAATCTGACAAGCAACAGAAAATATCATTAATATATATTACTTCTTTGTGTGCATACATTGAGATATTCAAAAAAGAAGGGTACTTGTGGGGGAAAAAACCCAACACAGGTCACATCTGGTACCGAATGCATTTTACTATGGTACTTGTGCAGCATTCCTACACAAACCCATAGAAGAACTGAATATAGAACAGAACAAAAAACATAAACAAAAGAAGAAACAAAAGCTGTACCTGTTGTATCAGTTGAATAAACAAAAGCTGTTCCTTTACATAGTACTACTTATCTGTCTTCTTTTACCTGTTTTCAAATGCTTTCACTTTCTTTATTTATTTATTGAGAGATAAAATTTATCTGTCATGAAACTTTTTGAATAAAACAGGCTCTCTTGCGAAAAAATACGGATGGTTTCTTCCCGCCAACCCCAGGTGGTCTTTCAGAATTATTGGACCATGTCAAAGAATACTATGGAAATCCCCTGACTCTAATACATGAAAATGGTAACCCCATAATTTCTTTACTTTCTGAATAATTTTAGATTCAATTATTTGGGTTTGGTGTTCTGACCTCAACAACCTCTTTATCTTGTAACTGGTGAATTTTCAAGAAGCAATATATTATATATAGAGGCAGGGTTCAAATATGTATGATCCAATATTCCAAATGCAAAATGCAACATATAATCTACAACATAAAAGTGAAAGATACTTGTCATGTTTTTCTTTATTTCTTTGGTTTTGTTAGTTGAGGTATCATGGTTTTTAGATCTTTTCCATTTTCCATTATATAGAAAGTACATTGTATAAGATAATTATTTTACGCCTCACTTCACAACCGCAGGAGATCCTGAAGTTGTTGACCCAACAACCACAGCAATGGTATATGAGGATGATTTCAGAATAAACTACCTAGAGCAATATCTAGAAGCATTGCAGCTTTCCATAAGGTAATTATATATCTATGATAATTAGTTGATCATCATTTCCAGCTGCATCAATCATTTATAATTTGATGTATCACATCCGCGCACATTTTATCTGAAATCAGTTGTGGAATGATGACTAGCTAGAATTTGATTTATTAATTTTTTTTATTGCTACAATTGTTGCATGCCTTTGTTGATGACTTGTGACTACACCACCACTAATTTCAGTTATTAGATAATTGTTGTACAGTTTGAGATCATAAAGAATATTATATTTTGGTACATTCCTTTCCAATTATTTTGACCCAAATTTCTTTGTTCTTTCAGGAATGGCTCAAACACACAGGGTTATTTTGTATGGTCTTTAATGGATACCTGGGAATTTATGGCTGGCTATACCAACCGGTACGGCCTTTATGGTGTTGATTTCAGTGACAAGGAAAGGCCCCGGTACCAGAGAAGTTCAGCCCGTTGGTACGCCAAATTTTTGGGAAGTAAAATTAATGCGAACCGTGACAATGCTTTTGATGAATTCATGAAATCATCCTTGTAAATTAAGTAGGTGTACATGGTAAATTGTGTGAGCTTTTTATAGTTTTACACTTTGTTTTCCAGTGATCGTTTAATACAAATAATCTGCCTTCCACATTAGTTTATTTTGTAATATATACGGAGAGAAAGATACCGAAGTGTTTAGAGAAGAAGTCAAATTATTGAATGCAATTCACATGGGAATATTATACAAAAATTCAGGGTTTGGTTTACTCGAGTGCGAGTTCACCAACAATATAACATGGATTTTACGAATTACGAATGTTATTTCAAAAATTCAGGAGCTCCTGAGATAGTCAATTTGGCAGGTTCTGTGAATTTACGAATTACGATGATAATTTTAGGACAAGTCACCTCAAGCATTGCTTCTTTGCATGCATAAGGTAACTTCTTTAGTAACGTTATTGCTATATATTCAATGGCGGAGTCCAATTTTCTTTAGAGAAAAAAATATTTTCGTCCAAAACCTTTGAACAAATTTTATTCAAGGCTGAACCTACACATCTGATCTGTGTCGTGATTCATGCAAAAGATTTAAAACTTAATAAATTTAAATTGTTATGTGAATCTATACTGTTCAGATTTTGACACGAATGGGGCGGTTTAGGCTTGACTGTGGATAAATCTTTGTCCAAGGCCCTTTGGACCGATCAGATCTGTACTATACGAATATCAAATACCACCTTATGAATTTTGAATACGAACTCTCATTTCTTGGGGTCATATGGTTGGAGCATAACTAATACATGCTTTTAGAATATTTTTGCTAAAAGGGTGGGGTTTTTGTCAAGAGCCCACGAAGCTTTTGGTCTAGTGGCTAAGACACATGGTCTCTATACTAGAGGTCATGAGTTCGAAACCCAGATGGAGAAAAGTCTTTATTATAATAACAAAGATATTAAATAGTTGGGTGGCTTGACCTCCAACCTTTACTTAAAAAAAAGAGCCCATGAAGCCTCATTCAAAGTTGGACCTAATCTATCCGATTCTTGTTATAATTTGCACGGACAATTTAGATTGATGGTACTGCTTAAATTTATTTGCATGAATTTTAACGCAGATCAGACGATTTAAACCGGACTTATAATTTGTCCAAAATCCAAAATCCTTTTGCTAATTAATCTATCGGGAAAATTGCTGCAAGAATTGTTTCTCTAGCATTTTTACATTGTTTTAGCTCTCTATTATGTAATGTAGTCTGATCGATGAAACGTGTAGGTTTTTCTAGCTTCTTGTTATCTTGCCTTTGTTAGTCTTTGTTAGCGATTAGCAGGGAGGGCTTTGTGTTTAATTCTCAGTTATTAAAATTTGATGGGTTTGATCCCAGTTTTGTCAAAAAAAAAAAAAAAAAAAAAAACGAATAATAAAAAAATAAATGGGGTTCAATAAATGTTGTTTGATGAATGAAGAACATAAATAAAAAATATTAACATTCTTAATTATTGGAAAATTAAATATTTTAAATTTTCAGAGAAAATATACAATTTGAAAAGTTTTAGTAAGTTTTTTTTTTTTTTAAAATAGGCATGAATGCCCTTCCATTATATAAAAGTAACCGTACAAAGTTCAAATAAAAGAAAAAATGAAATAGTAAATCTACCCAACGAAATCCATTGCCACGACCGGTCTCAGCAGCTTATCCGACATCCTAAACTAGATGCCTACGTCCAAGACAGTCATCAAGAAGTGGTATCATGGTTTCAGACAGATTTATTAGAAATACCTCATAGACCAGAGGCAAAACACAAGTACACCCTTACCTAAACCCAAAACAAAATATACACATTGTCAGAGAATACCACCAGCATAACATCGAAGTAAAATGCTACAAGCAACAGAAACAGTAAAGAGGGCACTAACAATTGTGCCAACAAGTGTATGGGACCATCCCACTTATTACATAACAACCAAGTAACAAAAAGCAGTCAGTAACAAGGCCCTTGGTGTGAGTAAGAACCAAGGTACCACTCAGAGTAGTCAAGCTCAATTGGCAAGCGTGACTGGAACCAGGTGCATATCAGTACCAGTATGCATCTCAAGGGCTGACAAAGGTGAAAGAGATTGTACGGGTATCATATCCATGTTCTCAGGAAGCCAAGTCTAAGCAAATTGCATCACATGTCTTTTTTTAGTTCCTGACCAATATTCCAACAAAGAGTAAATTAGCATAAGCATTTGTCTAAAAGTAGAAATATTTTTTTGATCAAAATAGATAGAGTTTCGTGTTTTCCATATACACCAACATAAGACACTCACAACCATTAACATAGCCTCTCTTTGTTTGAGAGGCAAAGACATATATGGTTCCTTTGGTGCAAAAATTTCCTATTTCGCTCGTTTGAGATACAAAAAAAAATGGACCAAAAATTATGGCAAAATTATGGTCAAATTCAGACCGGTGGTTGAAATGATCCTAACTCCCAATTTAACGACGCGAGAGTAATGGAAATCTAAGTATGATTAAATCCCAAAAATGGAACACTAAATTTTCCAATAGCCATGTCATTCCAGCCGAAATTTTTATTAATATACAAATTAATAAGTTAATTTAACAATCTATACAATTTTTTAAATAATTTGAAAAGTATCCAAACTGATGACGGTGTAATCGATTTCAAAAGATCAAACCGATCACAAACTTGTCGGTCACATAAAATTAAAACCACTGACAATGTCACCTATCCCAGAACCGATGACTTTGTCATCGATTTCAGAAGCTAGAAACCAATGACAATGTCATCGGTTTTCATCCAAATTTAATTAAAAACAATTTTTATTTAATTATAAAAATATTATAATTTTTTTTATTAAAATATTAGAAATATTTTGGGAAATTTTTTGAAATGCCACTCTAAAACTTGATATTTGTCAAAATGCCACTCAAAAAATAATATTTGTCAAAATGTCATTAAAACTCAATGCCTATTTTAATTTTGCTATTATCCCTCTTTAATCTCAATTTAAAAATTCCAATCTTTCAAAATACCCAAATTGCCCCTGTCAGATATTTTTTTATTTTTTTAGAGAACCAACTTATCAATCCCATGTAAATTTATTTTGTCGAATTTTAAAATTTTTCGAATTTCAAATTTTTTTAAATTTCAAATTTTTTTAAATTTCAAATTTTTTTAAATTTCAAATTTTTTCGAATTTCAAAATTTTCAAATTTCAAATATTTCGAATTTCAATTTTTTTTTTTCAAAAATCAAATTTTTTTCGAATTTCAAAATTTTCAAATTTTTTCGTGGCAGCCCCCGGCTCGGACTCCCCAAAAAAATTTGAAATTGTAAAAAATTTGAAATTTGAAAAAATTTGAAATTTGAAATTTGAAATTTGAAATTTGAAAAAATTTGAAATTCGAAAAAATTTGAAATTCGAAAAAATTTGAAATTCGAAAAAATTTGAAATTCGAAAAAATTTGAAATTCGAAAAAATTTGAAATTTTAAAAAATTTGAAATTCGAAAAAATTTGAAATTTAAAAAAATTTGAAATTCGAAAAAATTTGAAATTCAAAAAAATAAATTTACATGGGATTGATAAGTTGGTTCTCTAAAAAAAAAATCTGACAGGGGCAGTTTGGGCATTTTGAAATATTGGAATTTTTAAATTGAGATTAAAGAAGGATAATGGCAAAATTAAAATAGGTATTGAGTTTTAATGGCATTTTGACAAATATTGTTTTTTATTGGCATTTTGACAAATATCAAGTTTTAGAGTGGCATTTCTAAAATTTCCCCAAATATTTTTGTGTATTTTTTAAAATTAGATAGAATACCATATAATTTGATTTATTAGAAAGACTTAAACAAATAACCCGGATTAATATTTTTCGGATCGGATTTTTCGTGGCTGTAAGAAAAATTAAAATATTTCTTTGTTTATTATTGGAAAAAAAAAAAATGCTTTGAATCTGAATTATCGATCTTGGTTCAAAAGTCAATTATAGGTAAATACAGAAAATATTATGGTCTTTCTATTTTTTGAAAAAAAAATTTAAGAACAGTTTTCCGCAACTTTGTAATCATTACCAAAAAGTGTTTTAATCTGCGTCGTTCGTTGTTTTAATCTGATATAATTCTCGCATCAAAAAGTGTGCATTCTGCATGAAAAATCGTGTATAAATATATTATGCAAAGTTTGTTCGCGGAATTAGCTGAAACTGATGACAAATGTCATGAATTTCGATAGATTTCGAATTTCATTAAAATATTAGATAAATTATTAAATTTATTATTTCTTTTGTATATTAATAAAAATTTCGGTCATTCCAGTAAGTAAAACAAAATTATCACTGAAACATTTTTGACAAACGGAAAGGGCCGGGGTTGCATCATAATTCACGCAAAACTTGAAGGAGATAGGAGTAGGTCCGATGGGCATGGGACCTCGATTAGCTCTAACACCGTACGATTATTATTGAGATTTGTGCACACGAAAATTAAAAAATACTTGCACAGATTTTAATGAGTGCACACGAATCTTGATGCAGATCTAATAGTTATTTTACCCATCGAAAAAGGTATGTCCTTGAAGTAGTTTGCATGAATATATATTGCAGCAGTTCAAACCGAATTTGACGTGATGCCTTCCGTACAACCTCCTGTCCGGTTCCATTTGATTTGACAAGAGCTGGAATAGTTGTCCACACAGGACAAGATTGTCCATTGTCGGGTCACATAATATATAAATCATGGCCAATCAGACTTCAAATCGGCTTATGAAGAGTACTTTTTTTTTTCTATTCGAATCATTCAAAATTTATAGTACAGTTTCTATTATTTTTTATTTTTATATTAATTTAATTTATTAAACTAATTCTTGAAGCAGTACAAAATTGTAAACGATATTGCTATTTTTCTAAAGGAAAAAAACAGATTTTGATACGACCAACCATGATCTCTCGTCATTTTACATGTGCCAGTGCTCCCGCAATAATGTACCACATACTCTGACAATCCACTGCTCACATAATAAGAAGACACGATGAGAACAATTAATTTCATAACCATCATATATATCTCCAAAATAAATTCCAAGTTTTATACCATAATCACCAAATTAATAAGATGAAAAGCCCACCACTAACAAAAACTATTCATCTTCTACGGGTATCAATCCATGTACTCTTCCTCCTCCCCTACCTCGCCACTGCGAGCCACCCGCCTAGTCCAGTTAAGTGCACCATCGACAACACACACAACTGCACTGTCACAAATGCATACGGGGCATTTCCTGACCGCTCCACGTGTCATGCTCTCAGTGTTGTGTATCCTTCCTCCGAACAAGAACTCCTGGAAATTGTCGCGAATGCTACTGCCTCCAAGACCAAAATGAAGGTTGCAACGCGATTTTCTCATAGCATCCCTAAGTTGGCATGTCCTGGTGGATCTAACGGGTTAATAATAAGCACGCTTAATCTTAGCCATGTGGTGAATATAGACATTCATACAATGAAAATAACAGTTGAAAGCGGGATAACGCTGAAGGTATTAATTGAAGCGGCGGCCAAGGCTAAACTGGCACTTCCCTATGTGCCTTATTGGTATGGTCTGACAATCGGTGGATTGCTATCGACCGGAGCACATGGGAGCTCACTTCAGGAGAAAGGAAGTGCAGTCCATGAGTACATTACCAAGATGAGGATAGTCACACCCGCAATGGCCAATCAGAGTTATGCGAGAATCAGGGTGTTGATGGCTGGCGACCCGGATCTAGACGCGGCTAAGGTGTCACTTGGTGTTCTTGGCGTTATCTCTCAGGTACATGTGAATATTAGTGTAAATAATGTGTAGTCTATCCATGGATCACGAGTTTTGATTGTACCATTGGTTTTACTATTTAATTAGTAGAGCCAGCTCAGAGAAACCTAGAAAATTTCCTGAATTATATATTTTGTAAGATATGTAGGATATTATATTAATTAATTGGGCTTTCTTTGGTGGTATCTTTTTTTTTTAACAAACATAGCAACTAGCTAATTAGTATTAACTATTGTAAATTTATATTGGTTTTTTTTTTTTTTTTTTTTTTTATCAAATTGATGGTTTAGAATTTAATCATAAATTCAATGATTATGATGAAAGAGAACATCATCTATATTTTTTTAATTTGTACAAAAAGCAATACTCAAACTAAATTATTAAAAAAAGATACTAGTAAATATATATCAGTTGGAACTGCCAATTAACCTTAATCGAGCGGTGAAAAAAAATTGTGCATGTAAACATTTAGTTGTTGTACAAGTAAAGACTTAAACTTATTATATTTAATAAGAAACTAATTATTTTAACATGTAATCATGAAACATAATTATGCGACTATGTATTTTGAACATTAATCTAGTTATTTGTATAAGAAGATATTTTCATGTAAACTTTAGTTATAGCTTTAAACTTTCTTAATTTCATTTAATTTTAACACTTATATAGTGTACAATTCTTAAGATTTGTTACAAATAGCATCAAAAGTGCAATAACCGAACTAATGACTTCCGTATCATTAACACAAACGTACGTCTTGAAAATTGTAATTATGTGTATTAAAAGAAACTAAGATTGTTTTTAAAAGGTAGTTTAATACAGTGTGGTTAAACAGTCCTTTTAGGCTGATCAATCTGTTGATTAGTCGTTGACGGTGACCAAACTATAACAGATTTTCCCGACTAATTGGCCAATTATTTCCGAGCACATACCGTTATTTACAACCCTGGTTTAATATTTACAAGAATAATATTTTTTTGTTAAAAGTAACTCCAATATTTTTTAAAACACAGTCATTAGTTTATTTTTAAATACTTATATGTTAAAAAATATCTAGTTTAGTGTTAAATCTAACTATCTATTTTTTACAAGTACAACATATATGATAAAAATTATAACTAGACACGTTCAGATGTGAACGTATGATGCTTGAGAGATAAATTTTTTCCATGTGTTTTTTCAAGGACGAGGTTAAATGCCTTCGCTTTTTATGCTTCCATGCTTTAATTATGCCTTTATTTTTTAATTTATTATAACTCAAAATTTAAAAATTAACGGTCAAAATATAACCATTAGATATTATATTATATCATTTTTATTGTCCCTAACAACGTAGAGGGGGAATATATATGGGCTTTTTAAAAAAATTATAAAGACTATTCAATATCGTATAAAATTAAACCTATGTGCAGGTGTGTGTCAATGTGTAGTTCTTGGCGGAATAAAAAAATTGTGAAGTAAAGTACAGTAAAACAAAAAAAAAGTGCAGTAAAAAAAAAATAGAGTTAGAGAAGATGACACAGGAGTTGTTAACAGAGTTCGGCTAACTAAAGGATCTATGTCTTTGGGCACTGCGACCTAAATTGGGCGTGCTTTTATATTACTCAAGAAGAAAGGAATATAAGTTGGAACTGACGAGATGACACTCCTACGGTCCAAAGAATAGAAAGCATGCAACACACACAAATCAAGAGCAAACACAATAGTTTGGAGTAGGCAAGCACAACAGCTCTAAGTCCAACAAACACTCACTAGCTTTCACTCTAATCTCACAATGATCAATTTAGATGAAGTGTATTTGAGGTTGTTGCAAGGATATATGGTTTAAGCACAAGCAACAATAAACTGGTTAGACCTCTCAAAGGATTTCAATAATGGAGGCTCAAAGGCTATTTTATATTATTTTTTTTTAGGGAATGAACGAACTCTCTATTTATAATGAGATTACATAATCTCATCAATAGTGATAGGGTTTTTATTCACACCCACAATGATGGTGTTAATCTTCGCCACGGTTGAGGCAGATCTTAAGGTCTGCAGAATTAGAGTTTCCCAGGTTTGCTTGTGCTTAGTTACTAATTTGAATTTTGAATTTTTCTTTTGTCTTTCAACAACTAGACTCAGGCAGTCACAACCTTATATCTACTTTATCATATTCTTGGACATAAAATAAAATAAAAGTGGCAAAGTATGATCTTTATAATCTTCATGATCTTGATTTTTATGATTTTCTTAATCTTTATGATTCAACATCTAATCAATATCCAACCATTCCAAATAGCTCATGTGAATCATATATCTTATCATCGTGTATCAAATCATTCTTATAGCTTACATAGATATGTATCTGATTATCTTGTACAACTAATCATGTCAACTTATAATGATATGTATCTTTGACTTTCTTTGATCTTCGGACATACCAATTATCCTACACACATTTGAAATAAAGAAACTGTAAAATTCAATATTTATATGTTTTGCAAATTAGTCAAACAACACAAAAGATTGCTTACAACAATAATTTCAATGCACATATAAAACATTACAACAATGTTAACTTTATTTAGATTGATATTAGAACCTTACAAAAATATACTAATGTGGATATATATTTTTGGACGTTGATTTTTTGAACTTATTGACTCATATAGTAGTAGTAGTAGTAGTAGTAGTAGTAATGAAAATTGATAATTTTTTATATGCATGTAGAGAAAATAATATAGAACACATCTAAAAGTTCTATTTGATATATGAGTTTTAGCATTTTTATTATTAGAAAAATACAAAATAAAAGCATGATAGAGTCACAAAAAGTGAAGGTATTTGAACTCTTTTCCAACTTCTAAACCATCCAATAACTCAACCCACAATGCATAATGTGATTTAATCCTTCGGATATTAATCCAATTCCTTCCAAAAGTAATGGAAATAATTCCAAAACGATTCATCACATTATTAATTGTCGCACCAAAATTCCAACAATTATAAAAGTTAATTTCATGTTAATGAATAAAATTCCAAATTGATAATTGAGCATCAAACTTTCACTATATAATGGTACTTAATTTTAAAAGTATCATTTCATAAATTACGCTAACGATTGCATATTCCAATAACTATAAAAGTCTCATTTTGGAATGATGTGAAATTTACTCTTACGACTCCTTTTATTAAAGTAATTAAATTAATGATTAATTAATGATTAATTAATTAATAATTTTTTATCTATCTAAAAAAATAGTACAAAAATAAATAAATTAATTTAGTCGGCAAATATATTATCAATGATCATGACATAGGTCGATAGTGAAGGCCTCTTCATAATATGCATATCAGTATATTGCCATAACCTCGCTGAATCCTAATAATTTTAACAATGTTATAATATGTTGGGTTTCCCAATCTTTACTCGGGCCTAGAAGGCCCGGTCCAAAATGGACTTTATGTGATTGAATAAAAACTGAAAAGAGAGACTTTCTTGTGTTCTTTTGCGGGATGTAAAGAGATGGTAGTTCAACCTTACACGGTTAGCACTTGGCAGGGATGTGATGGTGAATCTTTTACACGTGTAGTGTAGAGATGACAAAATAGCTCTTGAGGTTTTTCCCATGTTGACCTCAGACAAAAATGGCTTGTTTACCCCTTCCATTTTATGTATGTCACTATGTTTTATATGGTGCACCCAAGATATATGATGAAATGATCAATGATATTTTTCTTGTTTATTGGGTTGCTAACATAATGTTAAATAAAATGTATTATAAAAGCTAGCTGTGCTGATTGAATAATTAATAATTATTTAATAAGTAATTTACCTTAAGATATAGTCTTGAATATTAATTACCAATTTGCAGCCAAAATCAGATGGTCGCTACCTAATAAATGCAATGCGATAAGGAATTTCTAACCAAATTAATTAACAAGCCCTTCATGCAAGTATTGAACCAAATAAAGAATAAGCCTTCAACAAATTTCATTGTTCTTCATTTCTCTTTCAGGTCACTCTACAACTGCAACCAATGTTTAAGCGTTCGCTCACCTTTGTGGCGCGCAGTGATGAAGACTTGGCAGAACAGGCTGTCAAATTTGGGCACCAACATGAGTTTGCCGACTTGGCATGGTATCCTGGCCGCAGGAAGGTTCTGTACCGAAAGGATGATCGTGTCCCAGTAAATACATCTGGTAATGGTGTCTATGACTTCATCGGGTTCCGGTCAACTGCAACCTTGGCTATACAGATCAACCGCTTTGCTGGTACATGCTCATATTTATTTGATTATAAATACAAATTAACAAATAATAACTTCAATCCTTAGTAAGAAATGCCTTTTCAAAAATGTCAGTTTGATAAACGGAATTGAATGAAAGTAATTAAATGTAGAGATTATTTTCCGTTTGATTTGTTGACACTATAGATTTCAGATAGCCTTCTGGTCAGGGCCTCCGTCAAAATAAACTATTAGCTTATACAGGCCAAAAGATGGTATTAAGTATCAACTATACAAGTATTAGTATTAGTATCAACTATACAAGGGCTTTCTGTACCAAGGAGTTGTGCTGTGTAAGAAGTCCCTGTATTTTTTCATGTCCTATCCCCAGAAAGACTTTGATCTTTTCCGTAATGAGAATCAAGAGTTAAAAGATATATAAAAATGTAGAGGACACCCTGGAAGCAGTCAAAAGTGCCGATGGAAAGTGTGCAGATTCACTACTCACCACATCCACACTTGCACTTGCAGCCTACGGTCTGAAGAACAACGGCCTTCTTTTCACAGGCTACCCAGTTATAGGTTATCAAGACAAAATGCAGGCCTCTGGTGGATGTGCCTTTGGATCAGAAGATCGTCTCCTGACAGCATGCCCGTGGGACCCCAGGATTAAGGGATCCTTCTTCCACCAGACAACAATCAGCATTGCATTGGATAATGTAAAGGAGTTTATATTGGATGTACAGAAGTTGAGGGATCTTAAACCAAGTGCTCTTTGTGGCTTGGAGCTCTATGATGGGATACTGATGCGGTATGTCAAGGCCTCATCGGCATACTTGGGGAAACAGTTGGATATGCTTGACTTCGACATCACTTATTATAGGTATGGTTTTTTGATTCATTTTTATTATGCAATTATTAGATTTGCAAATATAAAACGTAAAAAGCTTGTGGTTTCATAATTAACTTGAGAGATTTCTGCTACCAATTACACATTGTCAAGAATGTAGATTTAATATAACAATTGTTTTTATGTGGGTATAAGTTAGAAAATATTGGATGGATAGAGTATGTTGACTTAAGACTCATAAGCTTCTTGTCTAGTGTCTGGCCAATGAACCAAATTATAATTTATTACTGTTGTTGAAACAAGTTGCTTTTTCTTTACCAGGAGCCGAGACCCAATGAGCCCAAGATTATACGAGGATTTCTTGGAGGAGATCGAGCAGATGGCATTGTTTAAATACGACGGACTTCCTCATTGGGGTAAGAACCGCAACCTGGCATTCGAGGAAGTGATTAAAAAGTACAATAACAGTAAGGCTTTTCTCGAGGTGAAAGGCAGGTATGACCCAGATGGGTTGTTCTCAAGCGAGTGGTCAGACCAAATTCTAGGGCTGGATGGCAGTGTGATTGTTAAAAAGGCAGGTTGTGCTCTTGAAGGCCTTTGCATATGCTCAGAGGATGTGCATTGTGCTCCTGACAAGGGATACTATTGTAGGGCTGGTAAGGTTTACAAAGATGCCAGAGTTTGCACTGATGTGAATTCCATCTAGTCCAAATTTCAGATTTATTTAAGAAAGAGATGATTAGTTGGAATCTTTGAAAAACATGCCAGTATATATTATTGTAGCCAGTCTTTGTGGTGAACTAATAGGTTCTTGGGCCATGGAGATCATGTCAAACACTATATGATTTTAATCTACAAATAGGCCTGGTTCAGCCCTGCCATGGCCGATCTCAGTCCAACCCGGCCGAAGGGCCGATTCAACTATGAATCGGCCTATTTTCAGAGCCATGGTTTAAAAATAGATATGGTTAGTTGGAACCTCTGCAAAACTACAACAGTTGTTTGGCTTCAACTGCTTTAGCATGTACTTGGATTGCGGTATATGATTTTAATGTATGTATCATTGTGCGTATAAACCATTTTACTTCAATAAATTTATCACTGTATTTGTTAATCTAAAGGTTTGCTAGGAGTGACTAATTAAGTCACCCTATAATTTCAAAATTTTAATTATTTATATCAAAATTTAATTTTTTTTTTTTTACTTTTATATAGTACAACTCCTCTTATAAAATATGAAATATTTACTTATAGTCTAGTAGTTAGAGTTCTATTTTGTTGTGGTGTGAAAAATTGAGTTCAAGTCTCCCCACCACATATTGTGAATTTTAAATTTCAGCCCTCCTATCGAGGTTTTTTTAGTTCCGTCGCCTTTGTATCGTAATATAATTTTTTTACTCGTGTTGATATTAAGTTCAACCGGTACAACACATTATGCTAAGTAACAATGGAGAATATGGTATTGTTGAGGATTCGAACATTACAAAATATAAAAATTATATTTTTTTTTATCACATTTATAAATTTTGATCCCATTAGTTTAAATAAAATAATATTAAATAATTTATAAAGCAGTTTTGTCGTAAATTACTAATTAAAAAACTATACAAAATGTTGACTAAATTAATTTTATCAAAATTATTAAATAAAAAACATATAAATGAAATATAAATTAATCTCATAATAAAAAAAATTACATTTACATGTACAAAAAAATATTATCATATACTATTTCGTATTTGTTAATTATATCGGGTACAAAATAGTTTTTACTCATATTCTTACCTGATAAGCTAACGATCAAATTTTCTTACTCATATCCATATTCGATAAACTAATAAAAAAAAAACATACCTATATATACCTATCTTATCGAATACTGTACCTTTTGAGTAAACAGATACAATGATATCATTGACCCCATAATGTATCCCAAATTTTGAGTTTTGATTCGGAGCATCCTATGTCACTCGGATACTTCAGATTTGCCTTCATATCCATATCGGATACCGATACACACTCGATACGTATCCGATACGCCAGCTGGCGTATCCGCTTACTTGGCGTATCCCTTACTCATCGATACGGTCAACGATACTCTGTTGAAACGGCTGGATACGTTGGAAAACTGCATCAGCGCCCATGGACCGAACCAAAGCCGTGCACCGCGACTGTGAAACGTTCGCCGCACTCGTGCACCCGCCATAAATTCATTTTTTTTGCTGTAGGTGTGATTCGAACCTGGGCTTCCCAGGTTGGCGCCAAAACCAATACCACTCCGCCAAAGTTTGTTTATGCTTTAATGCAGTAACTATTATATTTAATATAATCTTAGATTCAATTATTTGTAAATTTGATTTAAGTTATGATTATCTAAATACAATATATTAAATAATTAAAAATAAATATATAATAGACATATCGTATTCTAGATTTTTGAAAATTACCGTATCACCGTATCCGTATCGTATCCGATACGATACCCGTACCCGTATCCATGCAACATAGGGAGCATCTAATCAAAATTCTCAACACTGGACAAATTTGGCCTGAGAAAAAATGCACATGGTCTCTTTAATATTTGTGTCAAAGCAGTCCACTTTCAAATAGTTATAAATGTTTACAAAATGACTCTTTGTTGACGCGAGAAGAGAAAAGCTAGGGTGTGATGTGGAGTTTGGTGAGCACAACTTTAAAAGTATATCAGATCGACTTCAAATGATAAATTCAAACCGTTAAAATTCATATACTTTATTACTGATGCATCTACATGCAAAATTTTAAAAGTTTCGAATTCATTTGCTACGAGATCAAGCAGTCAAAGAAATAATGAAAAATGAATATATAAAACAACTTATAAAATAACTTATTAAAATATTCATTACTTTGACCGCTTGACCTTGTCACAATGAATTCGAAACTTTCAAAAATTTGCATATACATGCATCACTCATGAAGTATATGAATTTCAACGGTTTAGATTTGTCATTTGAAACCGATCCGATATGCTTTTGGAGTTGTGTTCATCAAATTTCTTGGTGAGCACATCACACCCTAAATTTACTCATGTGAGAAATGAAATTTTATGCAATTAATTATTGTATACCACAAAAATAGAAGTATTTCTAGAGAAATCGCAACAATAAAAGAAAAGAGAAACCAATTATGTAAATAGAGAAATTAAATAAAACATAGAAAAGAGGAAACACAGTTAAATGTAACAATGAAAAGTTTTTGAAGAATTAGTAAATTACTGTTAACAACAAACTAAAAATTAACTGAAGAGATAAAGAAATAAAAAGCAAAAAAAAAACGAAATGGGGGGAGGGGGGTGTTCCAGTATAAACTCGCTCTTGCGATTTTGAAAGAAGAAAAAAAAAAAAGTAATCCTAGCGACAGTCCTCGCCCCCACTCCTCCCCGAATTCAGATCCAGCGAAGTAACTTAATTTTTTAGTTTTAGATCGGGGCCATCCGATTCAAATCCGCGATAATTCATTCTGAAGTGGAGTGCATACATTTCGAACGATGAATTTGAATTCCGAAGAAATCTCAAGCGACAGATTCAAATCAAACGGTCCAATTCAAAATCCAAAAATTGAGTTACTTTAGGGTGTGCTCCAAAATATAAGGGAAAACCTCTCATTAAAGGGAAGGAAGGGGATGCGATGGAGGTCTGGAGAAGGCAAACCCTTCGAACAGTAATACCTCACCCCAATTTGGAGGTGACAGATTTCGTCAAAATCTATGTGACGCTCTCCTCCGAATAGTACTCGCTCCCTTCTGTTTCCCTCCACTCCCTCTCCGATTTCCCTCTTCTGGAGCAAGTGGGCTCGACTGATCAGCCCTGATTTTGTGAGCTCCGCGTCCCCAGTCTGGAGCACAGTCTTAGGCGATCCGGACCCTCCTCCTTTTTATTTCTTGTAGTCTTCTTTTCCGACACATCATTCCTCCTCTCTCTCGGTTCTATCTTTTTAAGTGGAGAGGAGAATGAAGGAGAGGGGAGGAACTGGAGCTAAGCGGAATCAATTAAAATCGAGAGTGAGTAGATTCGATCGTCATTAGAGTGCGACGGCGGTCGAAGAAGCGGATCCGGTTGTGGAGCAAGATATCAATTAAATTATTATAGTGATTAACATATAGATTGGAGCACAATGGTGAGTAGATCCGGTAATCGTCAGAGCATAGCGGATCCCGTTGTGAAGCGATATGACAATTAAAGTATTAGAGTATTTTAGTGGATTTCATGAGAATAAAAAGTGTAGATTTAGAAATTATGATCATTTGATCCATTATAAATATATTTTTTATCGGTAAAATTGTTAGTAGGTATTTAAATCCACTAATTATTATTATTATTATTATTATTTTAAAGGAAGAAACAGAAAACAAATTGGAAACGTACAAAGTTGACCGAAGGAATAAGAAAATAAATCCAAATATTTAGGATGTAAAAAGTTGGAAACCTACAATGTAAAATCTCTTGGGGTAAAATTTAAAAAAATGCACATAGTTAAAAGAAATTAATTAAAATAAATCAAGTTAAAATATTATTATTAAAATTGTATGAAACACTGTTTTTAAATTTATTATGTTTTTATGTCGGCTTATCTTTGGCTTATAGCGATATCCTAGAAAATAACAATTTATGTCCGCTTATTTTCGAAAATAATCTCAGCAGATGTCGTTCTTTTGGCCAACTTAATTACTAATTTGTTATTTCTAATCTAGAAATATAATCCGTAAATATATTTTTTTAAGAGTAATAAAATCAAATTTCGAAGTTTTATCAAGAACTTTGATGTTTTTCTATAAAAGTTTGGTTGGTTCATTATTGATAATTTTCTACAGTCTTTTATTTTATTATTTTTTTTCGAATGCTTGTCAGTGGCTGGCTGGCTGCCAAGTGGAATCTATTAATAGAAAAAAAAGAAAAAAAGTTATTACATCATTTCCTGGATCCTGTGCCTAGAGTTCTAAATTCGTGCCGTGCCGTGCCGTGTCGTGCCAAACACGGCTTGGCACGGCACGGCACGGCACGATTATTATTTTATTATTTTTACCGTGCCGTGCCGTGCCGTGCCAAAAATTGAAAGAGGTCGGCACGGCACGGTTAAGACAAGGCACGTTTAGGCACGGCGTGCCTAAACGTGCCGTGTCTTAACCGTGCCGTGCCTAATCGTGACGTGCCTGTTCGTGCCGTGTTGCTTTGGCACGGTGTGCCTTATTCGTGTTGATCGTGCTGAAAATTAAAAAAATCCAAAACATAAGAAAATTTCGTCAATTAAATTTAATATCTTATAGATTATCATTTTAATATTCTCAATTAAATTTCGTCATATTTCAATCTAAGTTACAATTGGAGAAAATGACTAAATTTGACAGTTTGTGTTTTTTATTGTTAATTTGGTAGTTGAAAATGATATAATTAATTATTGACCGTAATTATTAGTCAGTGATGATTCTTCAAAATCATATTCCATATCATGATTCTTAAATTTCAAGTAGTCATTTTCAATTAAATTATAGTTTATACCTTCACTAAGTTTTTTATCGGAGATAATTTACGAATTTAAGTTTGTAATTGCATCTGAGGCACATTGTCAATATATAAGATTATCAATTTTGGATCAGTTGCGCCGATCATAAAACGGAAATCAGTTAATAAATAATATTGGTCCGTTGAAAGAAAAAAAAATTAATTCATAATAAAGAGCAATAATAGTAGTTACGTAGTGTTGTATATAATTATTGTAGTTAATAAGAAATTTATATTAAATAAAATTGATCACTATTACATAGTAAGTTTTAATTACGAGATGAATGTTTGTCCACTTCAATGTGTATATATTGAACTATAGATTAATATTTGAAAAACTTCAGAATGATCTGATAACATATTTTATTTAGAAGTTATAAGTTTACTTTAAACTTCATCAATTTTATCTAATTTAATAATAACAAAAAAATTATGTTGTTTTATTGGAAATAAAATGTAGTATCAAGTTTGATTTCTTTATAATTTAGATAATATCGATTCTTTAAATAATTGTTCACCAAACTATTAAAAAAAAATCTCAAAGTTCTTAATAAATATTTCAAGTTTGATTTGGTTACTCTTAAATCAAGTAATTAGATTTACAAACTATTTTTTTCTCAAAAAGATGAATAAAATACATAAAAAGTATTTAGTAATGAACTTCTTTGTAATAAAAATAAATTTAAAACTATCGGCAAATAAATCTCTAAAATTATCTGTGAAAATTTTACCATTAAATAAAATAACAAAAATAAATAAAGAAAACATTAATTTTGAGTTTTTTACCATGCTCATACATGCTCGTCATTACTCTTATTTTTATAACCTAAGAATAAAATTCTTCCGATATTATAATTAAATAGTTCAATCTCATTTCTAATACTCATGGCTTCGGTTATATGGAATCCCAATATTATATTATGTTCTCAGTCCAGAAATATTATAGAATATATATAAATTGAACTAATTTAAAATTGATATTCAATTTTAGTAAAAACAAATTAATAAATTATTTATTTTGTAATTATTATAAGACTATGAGCTTCGCCGAATAAATTATTAGGGGCTTCGGTGGAAAAGTTCCACAACACAAATAATTTCAAAAATAGAAATTAAATAAAAGGAGCCAATCTCATTAGCATAATTTATTCATCTTCACTTTATATATAAAAAAAAAAATCCTAAGATAGTGTTAATTTGTTACTATATTTGTTATTATCTTAATTTATGGCTCACAATAAATTCCTTAAAAAGTTCCTCAATTATTTTATCAATAATAAATAAAAATTCAGGCTTTAATTGTTGTGAATCATAAATGAATATAATAAAAGATGTGTGTGATTTTTCATTGGATAAATATTTAATCATAAGTCGTATAGTACATCAATTACATTTTCTATTTATCAATTCTCATACTGTTTGACAAATAAGCAATATATATATTTAGAGTAAGGCTTGGGTGCTATCCATAGCACCCAAGACACTATGCAACGGCTCAAAATTTGAGTTTTTTAAATCGTAACGGTCGATCCGAACCGTTAGATGTGTTCTCCATATTGAAATGTGCTTGGAGACTAAATTTTACATTTTTTGGAATTTCTTTACTATTTATTAAGCCACTTTGAAAATCACTAAAAACGGGTGAACAGTAAAAAAGTCTGGACCATCGGATCAGCGATTTTCAAAGTGGCTTAATAAATAGTAAAAAAATTCCAAAAAATGTAAAATTTGGTCTCCAAGCACATTTCAATATGGAGAACACATCTAACGGTTCGGATCGACCGTTACGATTTAAAAAACTCAAATTTTGAGCCGTTGCATAGTGTCTTGGGTGCTATGGATAGCACCCAAGTCTTACTCATATATTTATATAACTAAATCATAAATAGGGTTAATTGGAGCTCAAACACTTTATATAAGTTTGATCTAAATTTTATATATTGACAATTTCGTGCCTGTTGTGCCTAGTGGTGCCTAGTCGTGTCGTCGTGTCGTGCCTAAATGTGCCGTGTCTAATCGTGTTCTCGTGTCGTGCCGTGCCGTGTCCCGTGCCGTACCGTGCCGTGCCTCTCCTCGTAAACGTGCCGTGCCGTGCCGTGCCCTACAGTAGGAAACCCAAGCACGGCACGCTTAAGGCACGGCACGTGAACAGTACCGTGCTGTGTCCCGTGCCGTGTCTTAGCCGTGCCGTGCCCTTATCGTACCGTGCCGTTCGTGCCGTGTTTAGCCACGGTGGCACGGTTTTGAGAACTCTACCTGTGCCTTGTTCTCACAGTTGAAATGAATAGTGCCCTACATTTCATGCACAGTTGCCTCACAACCCTTTTATACGCCACAAAAGCAACATTGAAAACTAATTTTTACCAGTAAAAGCAGAGGTGCCAGAAAGCACAGAAAATGGCATTTTGATGATAAACAAATGTGTCGTTTTGAATTTCTTTATCTAACAGTAAAGCTTTAAGAAACTAGGATCTACAAAATATATATATGTTAACCAAATTCAAATGGCCCAAATAATATTGTTTGTATATTATTTTTTGATAAAATTTGATGTAAGTGGCCATTCAATTTAAAGATCTGATAGAAGTTAATGATATTATGAGATCAAATTTGAGTTTATTCTTAAACCAAACCATATATATATATATATATATTTTTTTTTTTTTGAAACACTGATAGTGGCTATCAGTTTATATACATCCAATACAACAAAGAAAACAGCTCAAAACCACAAGCAAAAAGAAAAATACATCTAGACTCTATGCAACTAACAATATCGTATCCAAAGCTGAACTTCTCTCCAAGCTTGTTCTGCTACAGCTCTTGGCACAGCTTCTTTTCCTTCAAAAATTGTATTGTTGTGGTTCTTCCAGAGATACCAGCATCCAGCAAAAAACAAAACTCCCCATTTCTTCTTGTGATCACCACATCTACATTCTCGTCTGGAATTAATAATTAGGCTCTGCATGCATGGATTGCCCTTGCTTCAAAATTGCAAAGCCCGCCAAAGTAGAAAACCAATGCCAAAAAGTTCTAGCAAAAGTACACTTTGCAAACAGGTGTAAAGTGGATTCAGACAGTTCTGATTGACATGTTATGCACTGTTGGTCAAATGGAAAACCCATGATTGCTAAGACTTCACGAGTTAATATATAATTTGCCATGTAGGCATAAGAAAGCAAATATTCTAACTGTTGGTGGCAATTTAAGGTTCCAAATAAAGGCAAACCGGCACACTGTTCTTCCCCCAGTGATCATTGTCGAATAAAATGATTTTGCCGAATACTCCATGTTGCTGCTCCAACGCCATAGCAGGCGGTCTTCTGCAGCCGTTTGAAGGATTGAGTTGTCTTGTAACCCACTGTGTACTGCCTGTTGTAATGACCATCTCCTGGTTGAAGGTGTTGGGAGATCAACGGCTGCCATGACCAGATTTGTCCAAGAATCAAACCAGTAGGAAATTTGAGATCCTGAGCCAATCTCCCACTTAGTACTCCAGTTAAACAGTGGTTTAATCCGCAGTAGTTGGTTCCAAAAGAAAGACCCACTGACTTTCCAAATTCTAGGCAGTCGATCGGTTGCGACCGGATATGGAGTATATTACCACCGCTGTTTCCGACCATAAAGAATTAGGGAACCGGTATATTTTTTAAGTGTGAAATATAGTCTCTGTATCACCCTTTCAATTGTGATCTGATAGTATAATTTATATATTTTTTTAATATTTCTAATTAGATCTTAATAATTTATTTTCCGAAATTTGAAATTGTGCCAAGCACCATTTTTTCAACGTATCATATCTTTGATGTTAACTTAAAAAACAAATCAGACTCAAGCCATATAATTAATTAATTTCAATATCGATTTTAAATAAAAAATTGACGATAAATCGGTGTAATAAACAATCATGGTAAATATTACTATCGATGTACCTTCTAAAAGATAACATTTAAAGTCACGACACTTCGTCAGCCAAGTTTAAAAAAAAAAACATTTAAAGTCACTAACTTTAAAAAAACTTCTAAATGATTAAATGAAGAGAAAATTATGAATTCATATTAATATGAAAATTCGATGTTCAAAACAAAATTATTGAAGTGTATGTTCAAATAAAAAAATTATAAATTTTAATTTCAGAATATCAAATGATAATCTACGTACCATGCTCCAAGATAATCTGGCAATGTCCTTCGAAAACAATTATATAAGTGAGTGACGATAACCCGAATTTTTTATTAATATACAAAATAACAAATTAATTTAACAATCTATACATTTTTTACGAAAAATTTGAAAAGTATTCATACTGATGACTGTGTCATCGGTTTCAGAAAATCAAACCGATTACAAATCCATCGGTCACAGAAAATTAAAACCGCTCACAAAATCATCAAATCTAGAACCGATGACGGTTTCACTGTCTGAAACCGATGACAAAGCCGTCGGTCAGACCATATAATTAATCTTAAAATGGAAATAAATTTGCTGTTATTCTTAGCCGTTAAGTTTTGTCAAGATTCGCACATGAAAAAAAAATCTTTGAGTTTTGTGCGCGGAAGACTTTGAATATGGGACCGAGACCGTGTAATACAGAAGAATATGGAAATAAATCTGGTGTTATTTCGGCCGTTAATTTTTGTCGAGATTCGTACATACAAAAAGAATTTCTTTGAATTTTGTGTATAAAAATCTTTGAATGGTTGAGATAGGATTAACAGGTGCTGCAATTCTCTACTAACAGCAGATTTATTTCCACGTGATACATCAAATGGCAGCTCTATGGTTTGACCAATCATCAAATGTATTAGCTTTTTGACCGATCAGATAGGAACAATGAAATGCATTGATAATTATATATTAATATAACCTGGGACCGATGATATATTCATCGGTTTCGGTTTCAGACAGTGCAACCAATAACAAGTTCTGGAATTGATCATTTTGTGAATTTTGTGAGCGGTTTTAATTTTTTGGGACTGATGAATTTATAATCGGTTTGATTTTCTGATGTGTCATCGGTATGAATACTTTTCAAATTTTTCGTAATAGAATTGATAATTTTGTGAGCGGTTTTAATTTTTTGGGATCGATGAATTTGTAATCAGTTTGATTTTCTGATGTGTCATCGGTATGGATACTTTTTAAATTTTTCGTAAAAATTGTATAAATTGTTAAATTAATTTGTTATTTTGTATATTAATAAAAAATTCGGGACGATAACTATGTAATATTTGATACTTTATAAATTGAAGGATTAGTTGAAGATGAAAGAGATCAAATCAAAGTTTTTTATTTATTTCTTATCGTGTTGAAATATGGAAAGGAATTTGAGGAAATTATTTTTTTATTTTTGGGATACAACATGGAGAGGAGAGAGAAATGGTGGGGTGAGTATGAAAATGAGGAGAGGAAAGGAGGGGAGAGTAAGGCAAAAATAAGGGAACAGTCATTAATGAGAAGAGAAGAAAAGAGAATCAGCAGATTTCACTTCGTCTCTATTCCAATTTGGTGTGAAGGATTTCGCTAAAACTCCACAGGGCGGCCCCCTCCGCACTGTAGTGTTATCTTCTGCTCTATCTCTATTTCACCTCTTATGGAGCAGGGTGAACCCACAGGCTCGGTGAAATCTCTCCTCTGCTTGTGTTTCTCTCTTTCTCTTCCTTCGGTTCCACTCGTCTGTAGCACACCCTAAGAGTGCGCAGGCACCTCTCTCATTTTCAATTCAATTGGATATATGAAATATTCAGTTTAGTCCTTATGTTATTAATATTACAAATGACGATAAATTTTGAGTGTTCAAATATTTGGTTTCAACAAAATCCAATGCATCCAAGCATCAATAAAAAATGAAAAAATGTAGGTCGACTGCAAACTATTCATATATACCAGCGTTACCAGTAATGGCAATAAAAATTAGAAATCCAGACAACCAACCATGAGCTCTTCGCTTACACAATAATATATTACATACTCTAACAATCCACTATAAGTCTATAAGAAGACCTTAATTCAAGAAACGATCCACTATATGTATATAAGAAGACATGATGAGAAGAAGTTCATATATATAACAATCCTATCTCCAAACTAAATTCCAAGTTTTATATCATAATCACCAAATTAGATGATGAAAATCCCAAAACTAACAAAAACTATTCAACTCTTCCTACTAATATCAATACCTGTACTCTTCTTCCTCCCCTACCTTGCCATTGCGAGCCCCCCACCTAGTACAGTTCAGTGCACAACCGGCACATACAATTGCATTGTCACAAATGCATACGGGGCATTTCCCGATCGCTCCACGTGTCATGCTCACAGTGTCATATACCCTTCCTCTGAACAAGAACTCCTCGAAATTGTCGCAAATGCTACCGCCTCCAAGACCAAAATGAAGGTTGCAACACGATTTTCTCACAGCATCCCAAAGTTGGTATGTCCAGGCGGATCTAACGGGTTAATAATAAGCACACTTAATCTTAACCGTGTGGTGAATATAGACATTGGTACTATGAAAATAACAGTTGAAAGCGGGACAACACTGAAGGCATTAATCGAGGCGGCGGCCAAGGCTAACCTAGCACTTCCCTATGCACCGTATTGGTATGGTCTAACGATCGGTGGATTGCTGTCGACTGGAGCACATGGGAGCTCACTTCAGGAGAAGGGAAGCGCAGTCCATGAGTACGTGACCGAGATGAGGCTAGTCACACCTGCACCGGCCGACCAGAGTTACGCGAGAATTAGGGTGTTAAAGGGTGGCAACCCGGATCTAGATGCTGCTAAGGTGTCCCTTGGTGTTCTTGGGGTTATCTCTCAGGTATGTATGAATATAGTGTAAATAATAATGTAGTCTATGCATGGATCACGAGTTTTTACTTTTAATTAGTTAGTTGAGCTCACGACGAGTAATTCTTAATTAATTATTTTGAGGAATTCTTAATTAATGATTTTGTTAGATATATGTAGTGCAATATATTAATTAATTGAAAAATGAGATTATGACACAATTTTTTTGAATTGTTATTAAGAATTTATTAAAAAAAACACTGATATGGATAATTTCGGAACGATAATTTTTTCAACTTATTTTTTTTAAAAGAAAAGAGAGGTGGAGCCTCTATTTGATTATTACATATTAGTATTATATACAATAATTAAAGTTAACAAAGATCTTTTATGAAATCAATTGCTTTAAATTAATTTTAAATATGAAAAAATCAATGATGATGATGATAGAGAACATGCACCATATATAAAAGATTTATAAGAAAACACCATAGCAAAACTCAAATTAATTATTATAAAAAAAAATGGGTACTTGTAAATAAGTACATGTCGTGTGGAAGTACCAACCTTGATCAAGGGTTTTCTTTAATAAAAAATAATAGACAAGTCAAAAGTCCAGCCAAGCTCTCTATACATAACGCATGTGAAAACTAGATCGGGTATATCGAACCAAATCTCAACGCTAGCTATAAACAATTTAAAATGATGAAGAATTAAAGAGATTTTTTCCCCATGTATTTTACCAACTCGGAAACCATTCAATAATTCTAGCCTTTTATGTATGTCATTAATTATTTTATATGGTGCCCCCGAGATATATGATGAAAATGTTCAATGACGATATTTGTCTTGTTTATTGGATTCCCAATACAATCTTAAATAAAACATACTATAAAAGCTAGCTGATTATAATTATTTAATAAGTAATTTACCTTAAGACATATATATATAGGTCTTGAAAATTACCAATTTGCAGCCAAAATCAGACAGTGGATAACAAATAAAAGCAAGTATGCGATGAGCAATTTCTCACCAAATTAATTAACAAGAGCCTTTCAAACAAGTATATATTGAATAATCAAATTATAAAGAACAAGCTAAGCCTTCAATAAATAGCATTATTCTTTATTTCTCTTTCAGGTCACTCTACAACTGCAACCAATGTTTAAGCGTTCCCTCACCTTTGTGATGTGCAGTGATGAAGACTTGGCAGAACAGGCTGTCAAATTTGGCAACCAACACGAGTTTGCTGACTTGCAATGATATCCTGGTCACTCGAAGGTTCTGTACCGAAATGATGATCGTGTCCCAGTAAATACATCTGGTAATGGTACCTATGACTACATCGGGTTCCGGTCGACTCCAACTGTGGCTATACAGAACACCCGTTCTGCTGGTACATGCACACTCATATTTATTTTATCATAAATACAAATTAACAATAATTGACTTCAATCCTCAGCAAGAAATGCCATTTCAAAAATGTCAGTTTGATATATAAACGGAATTTTAAGGAAAGTTAATAAATGTAGAGATTATTTTCCTTTGGATTGTTGGCAACTATAGATTTCAGATAGCCTTTTGTTCACGGCTTCTGTCAAACTAAACTATTAGCTTATACAGGCAAAAAAAATTTATCAACTATCCAAGTATTAAACTATTAATAGTAAATGAAACACAAAATAAACAAGGACTTTTTGTGCCAAGGAGTTGTGCTGACAAGTAGTCCATGTACTTTTCTGGTCCCATCCCCAGAAAGACTTTGATCTTTTCCGTAATTAGAGTTAACTATTCTGTATACTTCAGAAAAAAAAAAACAGACTTAAAATTAAGATCTCAATCAAATGTTGATGAATATATACATATGTAGAGGACACCGCGGAAGCAGCCAAAAATGCTGATGTCAAGTGTTCGGATTCAGAAGTCACCACATCCACGCTTGCGCTTGCAGCCTACGGTCTGAACAACAACGGCCTTCTTTTCACAGGCTACCCAGTGATAGGTTATCAGGACAAAATTCAGGCCTCTGGTGGATGTGCCTTTGGATCAGAAGATGGCCTCCTGACAGCATGCCCATGGGACCCCAGGATTAATGGAACCTTCTTCCACCAGACAGCGGTCAGCATTGCATTGGATAAAGTAAAGGAGTTTATATTGGATGTGCAGAAGTTGAGGGACCTTAAACCGAGTGCTCTTTGTGGCTTGGAGCTCTATAGTGGGATACTGATGCGGTATATCAAGGCCTCATCAGCATACTTGGGGAAGCAGTCGGATATGATCGACTTCGACATCACTTATTACAGGTATGGTTTTTTTATTCAATTTTACTGTGTGTAAATTTTTGTATGAGAGAAAAAAAATATTAGAAAAGAACTTATTATTGCAATCTTATTTTACAGTTGTATATGTGTTCCTATTTATACTAAAAGATATTCAAAAATTAGTTGTTAGACGATTTTTATCATATTTAATTACATCACACTATTTTCTAGTCTATTAATTACAACACTATTTTTCAAGGTTCTAAATAGCACGCTATAGCATTTTTGGACCATAAAAAGTACAAGAAAAGACAAGTAAATATGTTTTTGCGGTGTCTTCTATTGTCATGAACCTGCACAATATCTCAAGACAAGAAAACTGTAAAATTTAATTTATATATGTTTTACAAATCTAGTAAAACAGACAAGTAAATTATGATACAGTCAGAGGTGGAGCTACAGTAGAAGACACCGCAAAATTTATTTGCAAATCTAGTCAAACAGACAAGTAAACTGTCTACCCCTGAAAAAAATAATTATTTGGACCAAGTTATTTAGTGGGCCTTGCCTACCTCTGAATTTGATTTTGCCTACCCCGACTTTGTGGTCCAGATATTTTAACAAACTTCTTTAAGTCCAGCAATATCAGACACTGATATCCGCACATATCTGTAATCAATAACCCGTTCTTTGTTCTTATCTACGGTTTGCGTTGAGTTGATATATAAAGCTCCCAGTGTGATATATCTTTCAATTGTGAGACTAAAGATTTGAGTTCCATCCAGACTTCAGAGCGACTCTAGCTTGATATCCGAAGTCGCTAGGACTATAGTTTGGCAGACCTAGGCCTACCCCAGGCAGCGACTCATTTGTTTTATCAAGAATAAATTTTACAACTTTATTTATATGTAATTCAACAATTAATTAATTAAATGTTCCCTTAATTGCTTCAAAATAAGAATAGTTTTAATCATCTCCATTTAATTTGGCAATCGATAATATTATCAAAATTTGAAAATATTTTTTATGTCTGGTTCATAAATAGTTTAAATGCAACTCATTTAATTTAAGTTGATAATATTTTTATATATAATCCTTCAAAAATGACAGAAAGTGATAGAATAGAGTACATTTTAACCTCATTTGGGCAAAACAAATGCAAATAAGAATATGTAATTTTGAATATGTACCAATTTGTGATTTGTAATTTAGAAAGTGTTTCGAACCCAAATCCACTAAGAATCTGAACCCGTTTAAAAAAAGAACCCGAATCTGAATTTTGCCTACCCCTGACTCAAATCTTGGCTACGCCACTGGACACAGTCCAATACTAAGATCTTGATTAAAATTAAGATTTTTTACCGCTAAGTCATGGTTCTCATGTCTCTCGTGGCTTGCGATCTATGGACCATTCATGGCAAGTCTCTTATTTTCTTCTTGTTGAATTAAACTTTTAATTTGAGAATAAGAGGGAAGAGGTACCATGGTGATAATTTGAGATCTTATGACTTCATAGCTCGAGTTTACAACCGTGAGGTACTGAAAAATATCATCCTCTTCAGCTCGCCTTTGGAGTGTGGCCAGATCTGTTGTTATTGGTCAGTAGGATCGAAGCTCATTATGTTTTTTCTCAAGAGCACTAAGGTGCTCAGTATGGCTTCTCAACCCTTATTTTTCTTGTTGAATTTTCTGCATGAGTTGATAAATATGTGAGAAATTATTTTGCTGACCAAACATAGCTTTTACTTAATTCTTCCCACAAATCATGTGTTGTTTCGGCCATCATAAAGAGGTCGGATACAGCCGGCTCCATGGAGTTTAGTAACGATGTGATGATTCTATCATTTGTTGTTCTCCATTGTTTTGTCGGGAGTTAGCTTGTTTACATCAGTAATTTCTAGTTTTTTCTTTTCACCGGTAATGTATTCTAACATCTCTCGACCACTCAGGGCCCTGGATGCTGTCCTTGCCCATGACATGTAATTTTTGCCATTGAGCAAATATTTGTTAGCTTCGAGAAGTTTATTGCTTCTTCTTGAGCCATTTTCTTTTGCTGAAATTTGTTGCGTTTTTTCGATTTTTCGGTCACTCGCTCTGATGCAATATTAATTTTTGTAAAAGAGAAGAGATCTAAGAAAACAACTTATTATTGCAATCTTATTTTTCAGCTTTATATGTGTCCCTATTTATACTAAAAGGTATTCAAAAACTAGCAGTTAGACTATTCCTATCCTATTTAATTACATCACACTATTTTATAGTTTATTAATGAGAACACTATTTCCTAATCTATTAATTACAACATAATTTCCTATAAACTAGCTGTTGGAGATAATTTTGAAGCTAACTCTATAATTTAACACTGCAATTATAAATTTGCACATATATATCAAAGGCTTGTGGTTGCATAATTAACTTAAAAAATTTCTGCTAACAATATTACATATTGTCAAAAGCGTAGATTTAACAATTGATTCTATGACGACGGTAAGTTAGAGATTAGAAGATACTGGATGGATAGGGTATGTTCGACGTAAGACTTGAGCTTCTTGTCTAGTGTCTGGTCAACAAACCAAATTATGATTTATTATTGTTGATGAAATTATAAGTTACTTTTTCTTTACCAGGAGCCGAGACCCAATGACCCCAAGATTATACGAGGATTTCTTTGAGGAGATCGAGCAGATGGCATTGTTTAAATACAACGGGCTTCCCCATTGGGGTAAGAACCGCAACCTGGCATTTGAGGAGGTGATGAAAAAATACAATAATGGTAAAGCTTTTATCGAGGTAAAGGACAGGTACGACCCCGATGCGTTGTTCTCCAGCGAGTGGTCGGACCAAATTCTAGGGCTAGATGGCAGTGTAATTGTTAAGAAGGCAGGTTGTGCTCTTGAAGGCCTTTGCATTTGCTCAGAACATGTGCATTGTGCTCCTGATAAGGGGTACTATTGCAGGGCTGGTAAGGTTTACAAAGATGCCAGGGTTTGCACTTATGAGAATTCGATCTAGCTAGTTCATATCTCAGATTTATGTAAGATATACAGGGCTGGTAATTAAGGTTTCCAAAGATGACAGGGTTTGCACTAATGTGAATTCGATCTAGTCCGAATCACAGATTTATTTAAGAAAGAGATAGGATTAGTTGGAATCTCTGGAAATCATGCTAGCATAATTGTAGCAAGCCTTTGTGGTGAACTAATAGGTTGTTGGGTCATGCATATATATCATGTCAAACTCTTTATGATTTTAATTTATAATAGGCCTGATAAGGTTAACAAATATATAGAATTAATTGGAATTAACCTCTGCAAAAGTACGTACTTCAGGTTGGTTTGTTTAGCATGCATGTACGTGATTGTTGTATTTGATCTTAATTTATGTATTTTTAATTGTGTGTACAAACCATTGGACTTCAATAAATTGAGCAATGAATTTTGTAATATAATTTACGGGTGTTGGTATTAAGTTAAACCGGTACAACGCATTATGCTAAGTAACAATGGAGAATATGGTATTGTCCCATAAACAAGATGTCCTCAAATCATGTCGAAATTCAGAATTAAAAACTTCAAGGGGGTTGCCTTCTGGTCTTTTATTACATCGTCCAATAAAAAGTGACTCAATCAGACTATAAATGCATTTTTTTTTTTCAATGTTGACTCAAACGTGGTAAAATTTGCCCACTTATTTATTGTACCCCGGACCTTAATTGACAGCTCTTCGGACATATTAACTTATTCCACACTTATTCTACAAACATGACCTTAAGTTTGTCATTCTTATTCCTGGAAACAGAGTAGCTAATGGTACTCTGCTATCTCATTAGTCTAAATGAAAATTAACTCATACAGACTCAATATAAATTTTATTTGGGGACGTTATTTACTAGTTTCAAGGATTTAAATAGATTCATACTGGCATTAATTAAGTGTTTTCCATTGTGGATAGCAGATGACAGTTGTTATCACGGACGTTATCAGTTCATAAAACATTATTTATCATTTTGTCAATTGTAAAGTTTTAACATAAATAGAAAAGATATACTATACTAACAACGTACAATATTAGCTGGAAAATAATTATCTTTTTAATTCGCTCAAGCTTAAACACCAATCTAGACACAACAAAGAACATAATTAACTAAGGACGCATTTTCATCATATATCCTAAGACAATGTTTTTAAAAAAAAAAGACAAAGAATAACCTATTATTTATTGTTATGTGCATATGTGATTCCTTCAACAGCTAGTTCCTGATATAGCTGCACACCCTTGCATCCCTATAAATCTTACCGGGTCTACAAAAGTACCCCTTATCTGGTGCACAATGCAAATCCTCAGAGCAAACACCAAGTCCTTTGAGTGCACACCTTTCCTTCAACACAATTACACTCCCAGCTAGACCTAAAATTTGATCAGACCACTCGCTCGAGAACAAGCCATCCGGATCATACTGCTCCTTCATTTTGAGAAAATACTGACTATTTGCATATTTCCTGATGACGCCATTGAATACCAAATTGCGGTTTTTGCCCCAGTGGGGTAAACCATTGTACTTAAAAAGAGCCATCTGCTCTAACTCTTCGATGAAATATTCATTTAATCTTGGTGTATTAGGGTTGTAATTCCTGATTAATTAAAGAAGAAAATAATGTGTAACACATCTTTCTTGCAAAAACCGAAATATGGAATTGAACTAAGAATTAATTAATTAACCAACGAAGTTTGTACCAAATTAGAAGGAAATATAGTTACTTATAGATATGGTTAAAGGAAATATTGTTACTTATAGATAAGGTTAGGTCTTTTTCCTTGTTTGTGTTTATCTAAATTCAACTTTAGAAATTGATGTCCAAAAGCACAGTAAATCCACTGCTGATAGGGAGTGCATATATTAGTTAATAAATTTCTTTTGTACATGGATAGTAATAGACTAATAGATAGGAGATACATAGCATATAGATAGCTTTTGTTAAGAGTTTGTTATATATTCTGTTAGGTTGTTTTATTGAAACCCTTGACTATATAAAGGTCATTATGTACATGTACTGATGTACTTAAAATAAAAGATTCTCTCCACTGAACAATTATAATATAAAAAATAACCTATAAATTATAAATTTTTAATCTACGCAACATACCATATTAGCTATTTAGCTACTTATATCTACAGAGACGCACATTTATGTGGTATCAACTATCATTTATAAATAGCTGCACTATGTAATTAATGCTGATAAATATGTATAGTTATCCAAATATAACATTACCTGTAGTAAGTGATGTCAAAATCCAGCATGTCAGATGGCTTCCCCAAATATGCCGAAGATGCTTTAACATATCGCATTAAAATGCCATTATAAATATCGAAACCACCACAAAATGCTTTGGGGTTAAGCTTCCTCAGCTTCTGCATCTGCACATCCAAAATAAACTCTTTTACTCTGTCGAGTGGGATGCTGACAGCAGTCTGCTGAAAGAAAGTCACCTTGATCCGTGGGTCCCATGGGCATGCCGTTAGGAGCGCATCCTCAGGTCCAAATGCACAAGTGCCTGATGCCTACATTTTGTTCTGATAACCAATAACAGGGTAGCCCATAAAAAAGAGGCCGCTGTTCGTCAGACCATAATGGGTAAGTGAGAATGCAAAGTTGTTCAACTCTGCAGCGAGGCATTTTGCATCAGCATCTCTCCTTGCCTCTGAGGCCTCCTCTGCAATTCAGTAATTGTTAAGGCCTAGCTAAGAATCAATAAATATTTTCAACAAACTATCAAAACCATAATATTCGTTATTAAGTCTTGTTATAAGTCTTAATTAACACATACAATTGGTATGTGTATTTATCAGCCTCATTAGTTGTTATAGATCTAACATGTTTTATTCATTAGTATCATATAATCAGATTAATCAAAATTTCATATGTTGTTACAAAAATATTCACACTTATTAGGACGTGTATAATTGAAATTTTAATAATTGGTTAGAATTGTGTCTACCTTCTAATATATTAGCCAAAGTAGCTGCCGATGGAGTTGGTCGGAACCCAATGAAATCATACACTCCATCTCCTGATACATTCACTGGTATGCGGTTATCAAGACGGTACATGACCCTGTTGTGGCCTGGATACCAGGCAATATCTGCAAACTCATGTCGCAGCCCGAAAATGACAACCTGCTCTGCCAAGCCAGAGTCATTTCTTGTGGAGTAGGTTAGCGAGCGCTTGAACATTGTTTACAATTGTAATGTGACCTGAAAATTAGAAACATTAAAAATCGTAACATTTGATGAGATTGTGTTAGACAATCCGTCATCTTTTTTCTAGGATGATTACCATTTTTCATCATTTTGGCACAATTATCTTCTATATGTACTAGTATATATATATTTTTTTGCAAAAGTGGAATATCCACCGGTTTCATTACGAAATAATGTTTGTACAAAACTTACAAAACCGTGCACAGCACCCAAAATTTATTTATTCTAAACTAAAGAAAGACAAATATCCAACTAACATCAACATCAAACTAGCACAACACAAAGCAAAGAAAAGAGACAAAATCCAAGAAAATCAATCACTAATGTCAATCATACTAGGTGAAGATGAGGACCCAGTATCCACCAAAGACCAATCTGGAGAAGACAATCCAGCGGCCTCCTCAATGGCTTCAGAGAACTCTCTATCAGACACGGCGAACCCAAGAGTAGGGGCCCCGTCTGTACCCGTACTGACCTGTGAATCCGAATCCGATAGAACAATCAAGGGGCCTATTTGAGTTAAAGGAGAAATATCGAAAGGCAAAATCAATGATAATTTAAAGTATGAGTTATCTAAACGAGCTTTATACCAAAAGGAAGTTAAACAATAATAGAAGATGCTACCGAACTAATAGGAGGTATTGGTGCATTCTGAAAACAAATCTTATTTATGGTCAACCAAATAATCCATAGAGTTGCTGCCCTAATTAATTCAACCAGTAATGAATCATTGAGAGAAATCCAATAGTCAAAATGCCAAAGGTCTGAAACTTGGATACAGTTAAAAACAAAATTATTATGATTACCGATCCAAGACCATAAGGTAGAAATAAACGGACAAGTAACAAACAGGTGGTCGACCGTCTCAGGGGCACCACAAAATATACAATCAATATTACCTTGCCACCCACGGGTTTGCAAATTACATTTAGTAAGGATCTTATCATGTCTAAGTAACCATACAAAAACTTTAATCTTAAGAGGAATTTTGGCCTTCCAAAGGGTACGGTAAATAGTGTTAGAAATACCACTAGACAAAAGCCATTTATAAAGAGAATTGACAGTAAAAAGACCCGTAGAAGTCCAACGCCAGGAAATACGATCCAGTTGGGTCGAAGCTAAAGAAGGAAAAGGAAAAAAACCCAAAAGCTGGTACCATTCATGAAGAGTAATTCCCGTTAATTGCCTGTTAAATTGCAAACTAAATGGAAAATTAGAAAAAACTGCTGATACAGTAATGGAAGGATCAATAGTAATTCGAAAGAGATTAGAGAAAGAACAAAAGAGAGTGCAATTACCATGCCATCTATCTAACCAAAAAGAAGTATCTCTACCATTTCCAACAATCCTATTAATACCCATATTATAAATATCAGTAAGATCTAAAATACTAGCCCAAAAAGAAGAAAATCTATTGGAGGCCAAACCAAAAGAATCATATTTAGCAATTACAATTAGTTTCCATTTACCATTGACTGTGGGGTCCTTGAATCGAAACCACCACTTGGCTAGTAGTGCAATATTCATAAAGTTAAGATCAAGTACTCCTTAACCCCCTTGATTTTTGGGCAAACAAACCGTGGACCATTTAATAAGGTGATATCGTCTTCTCCCAGTTGAACCATTAGCCCAAAGAAAACGTTTTCTAATGATATCAATCTTGTTCCTTATAGAAACTGGCACTCGATACATGGAAAGCCAATAGAGAGGCATAGATGACAAAACAGAATTTAATAAGGTGACTCTACCCCCTAATGATAATAAAGAACCCTTCCAAGTTTGTAAACGCTTATCAATTTTATCTACTAATGGGAGCCAATCATTCAAACTTAATTTCTTCCAATGAAGAGGAACACCCAAGTAAGAAATAGGCAAGGAGCCAATTTTACAATTTAACTGTCTAGCTAAAGCAGTTGATTCCTGAGGAGAAATATTTAAAGGAACAAGTTCGCTCTTATCGAAATTAATTTTTAAACCCGATAATCATTCAAAACCTAAGAGGAGAAACTTAAGATGTTCGACCATAAGGGAATTAGCCTCTAAAAACAATAATGTGTCATCCGCAAAATGTAAATTTAATACCTTAATATCAGTACCTAATCCAGATATAAAACCTACTGATTGGGCTTTACTAAGAATTTTATTAAGAGCATCTGCTACCAAATCAAAAGGTAAAGGAGATAGAGGGTCCCCCTGTCGGAGACCTTGCTTACAATGAAAATAATCACTTAATTCACCATTAAAAGATAGACAAGTTCTACCACTTTGCAAAATATCTCTAATCCAGTTAATAAAAAGGGAACCAAAACCTCTAGCAACTAAAACCTCAATTAAAAAATCTCAATTTACCTTATCAAAAGCCTTTTCAAAATCAAGTTTGAGAAGAATACCCTTTTGCTTAGACAATCTAACTTGGTGCAATATTTCATGAGCACAAACAATGTTATCACCAATTAATCTACCTTTGATAAATGCTGCCTGGGAATCATCTATAAGGGGATCTAATACCAAAGAAAGTCTATTGGTTAAAAGTTTAGTAATCATCTTAAAGCTACAATTAATAAGACTAATGGGCCTAAATTGTTTAATGTTAAAGGCATCTGCCTTTTTAGGGATCAAACAAATAGAAGCGAGATTCAATTTGGAAATATCTAAAGATCTATTATAAAAAGATTGAAATAACTTGAAGATATCCGGATGAATGAGATCCCAAAAGGATTGATAGAATAGAAAAGAAAGCCCGTCAGGACCCGGAGCCTTACCAGGATTACAAGAAAAAATAGTTTTCCTAATTTCATCAAGAGTGAAAGGAAGTTCTAGAGAAATTTGTTGAGAGTGAGTCAGACGCTCAGAAAGAGGCCACAAGTCATGTTGTAAATATATTATTTATCTAATTTCATTTTATTTTCTGTGTTTCTTTTTTTTTCTTGAGTTCCGACACCAGTACATGTTCGTCGACGTGCCCTTACTCTAAAAAAAATATGAGAAAGAGACATCATTTGTTTATCTGATGTTAATCATCATATTCTGATAATTTTGCAAATCTTTTTAAAATAAAAAAAGCAATTTTGCCTCTTGGTTTTAAACCGTTCCGCATTACACCACGCTATTAACAGATGCATAGTAAGAATCATGCTTAGCATAGTAAGCGTTTGGCGTTTGGCGTTTTTTCCTAGCAAGGATATGTTAACAAGAATATGTCGTTTCTGAATATGTATAATGTATTATCCATAGATTGCAAAATCGGCCGTTCCGGCGTGGAATCGGCCGGAGCCGATCCGATTCAGTTCGAGTTACCTGGTTAGTATTGATTCCGGTCAAATTTCGACCATTTCAGTCAAATTTCTGCTGGAACGTCCCAGTTTAAGTCAAATTCCGGCCGTTTCAGTGAAATTCCGACCGGAACGGACAGCTTCAGTGGAAATGAACTCAAAGCAAAAAAATTTGGTCTCTAGCGGGATTCGCACCCAAGCCGCCCCTCTAACCAAGAGCCACAATATCACTAGACCATTGCATGTTTTGTTACCTAAGGGCATACTTAATTGTATATATTTTGTATTTGAGTCACTATTTTTTTCTCTCCAGCGAAAGCAAAAAAATTTTGGTCTCCAGCGGGATTCGAACCCAAGCCGCCCCTCTAACCAAGAGCCAACAATACAACTAGACCATTGCATGTTTTGTTACTTGAATGCATACTTAATTGTATATATTTGGTATTTGAGTCACTATATTTTTTCTCTCCAGCGAAAGGTTTGTTACTATAGCTCACTATTTATGATTGGTGGATGGCATGTACTTAATTAGTCTATAGCTCACTATTTTGTATTTGAGTCACTATTATCTTTTGGTTTGATTTGACTAAAGTAAAATAATGTGATGGATGGCATGTACTTCTTCAATGACCTCTGACATCAAGCCGCTTATATAAACCGCATCTTTGAATTGTGTCGTAACATGCCATCCATCACATTATTTTACTTTAGTCAAATCAAACCAAAAGATAATAGTGACTCAAATACAATATAGTGAGCTATAGACTGATTAAGTGCATGCCATCCACCAATCATAAACAGTGAGCTATAATAACAACCTTTCACTGGAGAGAAAAAAATATAGTGACTCAAATACCAAATATTTACAATTAAGTATGCATTCAAGTAACAAAACATGCAATGGTCTAGTTGTATTGTTGGCTCTTGGTTAGAGGGGCGGCTTGGGTTCGAATCCCGCTGGAGACCAAAATTTTTTTGCTTTCGCTGGAGAGAAAAAAATAGTGACTCAAATACAAAATATATACAATTAAGTATGCTCTTAGGTAACAAAACATGCAATGGTCTAGTGGTATTGTGGCTCTTGGGTTCGAATCCCGCTGGAGACCAATTTTTTTTGCTTTGAATTCATTTCCACTGAAGCTGTCCGTTCCGGCCGGAATTTCACTGAAACGTCCGAAATTTGACTGAAATGGCCGAAATTTGACCAGAATCAATACTAACCGGGTAACTCGGACTGAAATCGGATTGGCTCCGGCCGATTCCGGTCCGGAACGGCTGATTTTGCAATCCATGGTTTTCATATCTAAGCTAGCTGACCACCCGGTTAAGATTTCTGTGTTTAAACAGATACATTTCAAATGAATAGTTTTTAGGTTTCTGTATATCTAAAGTTTACAAGCTTAATTAGGATCAATTGGACGAGTCAAAACTTACCTTGTGCTGATTAGGATCCCATCTGACCCACCAGGACATGTCAGTTTGGGAATGCTGTGAGAGAATCTCGTGACAACTTTCATCTTCTTCTTAGAAGCAGTTACGTACCTTGGCCACGATGCGAAGTAACTCATCCTCTGATCGAGGATGGGTAGACCACCTGGCTGGCATGACACGTCGACCTATCAGGAAATGCACCGTACCCATTCGTAACTGTGTAATCTGATGTCGACCTATCAGGAAATGCACCTGGCTGTCTGGCATGACACGTCGACATATAGAGGCGAGGAAGAAAATGTAGATTGCCATTAGCCTAGAGCTTTCCATGCATAACTTATTTTAGAGATGAGATTTTTGAATCGATTGTATAGAAATGAAGTATGTCAATATTACATACTACATATAAATAGATGTGAATAGTTTTGAGTTGTGCAGCTGTGTGGCACATGATCATTTTTTCTCATTCATCTTTTAATTATGTCAATGATACCGCCAAACCATGTATAAATGTCTCTTCCTGAATTAATATATGTAATTGCTATGCATTAATTGACCTCTCCGTTTACGAGATGAGAACAGGGTATGTAGTATAGATCACATCCTCCCTTGCACATTATATATTACGGGAAATTATAAATATATTGACATAGTTTTTTGAAATAAATTTAAGCCCAAAATTATCCTTGATATAACATAGAGAACAATCATGTAGACAGGCCCAGCCCACAATTAATTATCCGTTCATTTTAAATTGTACGGCACGAATCAAAATAGTATAACACATTAACACTACTACTTTTTCTTTGCGCATGCCAGATTTGTAATGGCAATATGACACGACACTTTGTTCTTTTATTTTATAGTTCTGATCGGACACAAATTTTTAATAAAATATGTTGTCAAACACAGTCTGTTTGAACTTTGAACTAAAGAGAAACTACAGCTAGCAGCTGATTCTCTAGCTTGATTCTGCATGGGTCCATGGCAGATAGAATTCAACATTATTGACAATCGTGTAATGTCTCCTTTTCGCAGTAACTTGAGTACCTATGTATATTGACATATGTTACCAACCTACATTTATTATTACAAGTAATATTCTACAAGCCAAACTTAATTACAAGAAATGAATACATTTGTCAAAATATAGTGTATATTATATATATCATTCGTAGATAATACATAAAACATTAAATTTGTTAAGTTTTAAATTTATTCGTACAGATCTCAACATACATCAGATGGTTTAAGTCGGGTTTTCAATAAAATTTATCCAAAATCTTTCAGATAGAACCCCCAACTCAAGAACTAGTCTTTGGTCTAGTGGCTAAGACACATGATCTCTATATTAAAGGTCATACATGCATGGATTCGAAACTCAGATGGAAAAAATTTATGGAGTCAGTTTGATAAAATTACTTGACGAGGATGCTATAGGTACGTTGCACCCCTGCCCTCATTTTAGTCACTTAATTTGGCAAATTCATGATATATATACTGCTTGCTCTCAATTTAGAATTTGTTCTGTTCTTGATATATACACGTTGCACGTCATCAGAGTATCAACCTCATACCAATCATTGTACCATATATATATATAGGGAATCGGTCCTATCAGCGTTAGGAAAGCTTTGCTTTCCGTAATAACATTTTTCCCGATAACTAGAGAGTCTAGAGCAACGTAGTAAAACACTAAAATGACTAAATCACCACGATAACTTGAGTAACGTAGTCTATTAGGTATATACATATATTGACATATATATCTTACCTACCAGCTGCTATTATATATTATGATAATTAATTAAATCATACTCTAGAAAAAACTTGCATGATACGATGCAGATCACATTAAATTCCAGCTGGTCATACTGGGAATAAATACACTAGTCAAGTCAAGATATATATAGTGGATAAAAAATCACTTGTAAATAAAACACTAAAAATACATCCAAGGGACTAGTCAGTTGTCACTTGTGTATATATATATATAAAGTGGAAATAATCAATCCAAGCAAAGTGATATTCTTAAGAAGAATAAGTGCAGAAAAGAGAGATAGAGAAAGACACAAAGGCCTCCATGCACGACACCCTTATGCATGTAACAAATTAAAGATACAATCTTTATTGCACATATGATGAAGCTCATAACATGTCGATCGATTCGATCCCTAAACGAGATGGAATACTTGACGCTAAAAAAATATATTCATCTCCTGCTACTAGGAATCCTACTAATCTCCTTCCTCCCCCTATCCTCCCCAAGCCCTCCTCCTAGTCCTGTCAAGTGCACCACCAACAGCACAAGTAACTGCACCGTGACAAATGCATACGGAATGTTCCCCGACCGGTCCACGTGTCATGCTTCCAAAGTCGTGTACCCAACTTCTGAAGAAGAACTCGTTAAAATTGTTGCGAATGCCACTGCCTCTAAGACGAAGATGAAAGTCGTGACACGTTTCTCGCACAGTATCCCTAAGCTGGCCTGCCCTGGTGGGTCTAACGGACTGATCATCAGCACACGTAATCTTGACCATGTCGTGAAAATGGACAACACAACAATGAGAATAACCGTTGAAAGCGGAGTGACTATGAAGGCGCTGATCGAAGAGGCAGCAAAAGGTAACCTAGTAATTCCATACGTACCGTACTGGTATGGACTGACAATTGGGGGCTTACTGTCGACTGGAGCCCATGGAAGCTCGCTCAATGGGAAAGGGAGTGCAGTGCATGAGTATGTGACTGAGATGAGGCTGGTCACACCTGCACCTGCCAACCAGAGTTATGCAAGTGTTAGGGTTCTAAAGATAGGCGACCCAGATCTCGACGCCGCAAAGGTGTCGCTTGGTGTGCTCGGAATTATCTCTCAGGTACTTAATTTTGAACAAATGACCCAGTAAATGATATTTGTTTGGCAGTGTAATTAAGAAACGTATATATGCTGGAATAATTAATTAATTCATTGTGATTTAATTTAATTTTGTAATTACTCAGTGCATTTTTAAAAGAGAAAATGATAAAATTTACTCTTGGGGCTATCTCTACTCTCAGGTAATTTCTCATGAATGAGAATGATTACGAACTAGCCTAAAAGAAAGTTTCATTTTTTAATAATGGTAATTTTCTTGCAAGTAAACATCTAGGTCTTAAAATATATTAATGTATATATATCAGTGTACTAAATAGCGCGCTATAGCGACACAATAGCGGTCCGCTATTTGCGCTCCACGCTACGCACTATAGCGCACGGTATGCTACATATATAGTTTTTTATTTAAAGATCCAAACTGAATTTTTTTAAGGATAAATGTTTTTTCTAGTTTCGGATTGTTTTTTATTTTAAATAGAAAAAGATAAATGGTTTATGTCATGATACTTAGGTTGTTTTTAATAGAAAAAATATATATAGTTTATGCCACATGATGCTTAGATTATTTTGTTTGAAAAAATATAAATAGTTTATGATATTATTAGGGATATTTTGAATAGCATTTTGGACTTTGTATTGGTTTAATATGAATATTATAATTTCTTAATCAATTTTTACATTATTTATCGCTATATGAGACTTTAGATAATGTTGATAATTAGTAGAAATATAAAACATATTATTTTAAACAAAAATTCTATGTGTGATAGCTTTCGCTATAGCTACGCTATTCGCGATAGTTTTTTATTTAGTCTTTCCGCAATGACGTGATAATCGTTATTTAGAACCTAGGAGAAAAATAGTTGTCCATCATGCATATCCTTTTTTTGTCAAAAGAAAAGTCACATATATGTTGTTGAAGAAATTTCTTTTGTTATATTAATTTCTTAATTTCCTGCTTATTGCTTTCTTTTCTAGCCAAACTTTAATTTGTCTACTGTATCTACCGTACGTAATTAATTAAAGACTATTTTAAGGTTGAATATTGAATCTTTGAGAAGTGGGAAAGTAATAAACCTTCTTATAAATATTAACCATTATATGTAGATATATGAATAAACGGATTACATCTTTGCTACCCTTTTAGGTGACTCTGCAACTGCAACCAATGTTCAAGCGGTCGCTCACCTATGTGACATGCAATGATTCGGACTTAGCTGATCAGGCAATCAGCTTTGGTTACCAGCATGAGTTTGCGGACATTGCATGGTATCCGGGCCAAAGAAAGGTTCTATACCGGAAAGACGACCGTGTCTCAGTAAACGTCTCCGGTACCGGTGTCTATGATTCCATTGGACTTCGGTCAACTGCAACCTTGGCTATACAGGTCAACCGCTTTACTGGTATGTATATTATTAATTAATGTTATGTATACGTTACTTCATAAATTAAAACAACAACAAGCATTGCCCTTCAACAAAATTCAGTCTTTTCAAATCTAATAAAATCAATTATATATATTGTGAAAATATATATTGTAAAAATGAAGAGTATTAATTTCTAAATGAATGAAAGTTTAACGAATAAAAGAATTTGTAGCATTTTGGACTCGCAGATACGTATGATCTTTTTTATGTTTATTGGCTGAGCCAAAAATAATTTTTTCATATGCATGCCAATGCAGAGGACATCCTGGAGGCGGAAAAAAATGGCGATGGAAAGTGTACGTATGCGCAACTAACAACATTGACACTTGCATTATTAGCATATGGTCTGACAAACAACGGCGTCATCTTCACTGGTTACCCAGTGATAGGTTATCAGAACAAAATGGAGGCCGCTGGAGGTTGCGCCTTTGGATCGGAAGATGGCCTTCTATCCGCTTGCCCGTGGGACCCTCGGCTCCAGGGATCCTTCTACCATCAGACAACAGTAAGCATCCCGTTGGATAAAGTAAAGGAGTTTATATTGGATGTACAGAAATTGAGGGATCTCCAGCCGAGTGCTCTTTGCGGCTTGGAGCTTTATGACGGGGTATTGATGCGTTATGTCAAGGCCTCATCGGCCTACCTTGGAAAACAGTCAGATGTGCTTGACTTTGACTTTATTTATTACAGGTAAGTACTAAGGAGGGAGCACATGACATCTTCTTGTTTTTTTCTTACTTTCTTCTACTTTAATGTTAGAAATTAATAAACTTAATTATTAGTCAAATGTATTAGACTATTAGTTAATGGTTGGACCTCTTTAAAATTATCATGAATATAATAGTTACTATTGGAGGTCTCTAGAAATCATATTGTGATCTTCTAAGTTTTTTCGAAAGATGAAAAATATGTATAAAAAATAGAGAGAGTTAATGAGAGGTTTAACCGTCATTTAGTAATAGTAGAGTGTGTAAAAAGTTTCTATAGGTCTACATAATGCTTGTGTAAGGAGTCTTTTAATTGTAAGAAAGTAAGAGAATATTAACAATAAAAGTAAATTTTCTATTATATAGTGTTTTCTCTTCTACTACTAAAATATATCAAATTTGCATCTATATTAAATTGATCCTATCAAATTGGTATCAGAGCCTTGTTGAAAATAACTACTAGAAATCCAAATATCTACTTACAACACCCAATTCTAACCAAAACCAACTATGATCAATGATTGTTGTGAATGAATGTCATTATTGGTGCTCATGACTTGTGGAGCATTGTCGAAAACAGGATTGAAGAGTTCAAAGATGATAGCGCAATGACAGTAGCCGAGTTAAATGTTTTGCAAAAGAAAAAAAAATGGAACTCAAACTGCGCTAAGTATCATCCATCAAGGATTGGATGATGACATATTCAAGAAAATTGCTAATGAGATGAGTTCTAAAGATGCATGGGAGATTCTTAAAAATTCAGCGGTTGGAGCAGACAAAGTGAGAAAGTGAAGATAATCGCGACAGAGGTATGGTGGCTATAGAGGCTGAGGTAGAGGTCGTGGTAAAGGCTGTGGCAGAGGACAAGATCAATGACATGATAACAAGGATGAGAATAACCAAGTATAATATTCAATGTTATAATTTTAAAAATATGGTCATTATGCATCAGAATGCTATCACAATGAAGAAAATGCAAATCTTGCTACCAATAAAGAAACCGATAATATTGGGAGAAATCATTTGATGTAATAATAGAGGTATTAAATAGTTGGGTGGCTTGACTTCCAACTTTTACTCAAAAAAGAATAATTAATTGTACAATTTTCTCTTTCCAGGAGTCGTGACCCAATGACACCTAGATTATATGAGGATTTCTTGGAAGAGATCGAGCAGATGGTGTTGTTCAAGTATGGTGGGCTTCCGCACTGGGGCAAGAACCGCAACTTGGCATTTGATGGAATTATACAAAGGTACGACAAAAGTCAGGATTTTCTCGAGGTAAAAGAGAGGTACGACCCAGACGGGTTGTTCTCGAGCGAGTGGTCGGATCAAATCCTAGGACTGAATGGAAGTGTGATTGTGAAGAAGGCAGGTTGTGCTCTTGAAGGTCTTTGTATTTGTTCAGAGGATGTGCATTGTGCTCCAGATAACGGGTACTATTGTAGGCCCGGCAAAGTTTATGAAGATGCTAGGGTTTGCACTGATGAGAATTCATCCAGTAAATATTCGAAACTTATTCATGGCATATAGCCAGGATATTTGGTGAGTGATATATATATTTGGATTGGTGTACTGCAATTTTATTAATGAAATAAATAATATCTAGCTTGGAAGTGATATATATATTTGGATTGGTGTACTTCAATTTTATTAATGAAATAAATAATATCTAGCTTGGAAAATGCCACTTCTCAGAGACACTACCATGCATCATACATTAAGCTGCAACTAAACGGGCTCCATGAACATGAACAATATATACAGCTGCAATTAAACTGGTAAAAGCGAATATTGGGTTTGTTTGGATGAATCAAAAATAGTAGCTATAATATCCTCAATTTTAGGACAGTAGCTATTTCAACATTTTGTAGGAATAGTAGAATAGTGGGCTATCCCACAAAAGACAAACAAAGAATAGTAACTATTCGCTAATTCAAACACACCCAAACGCCGGATAGTAGCTCGGAATAGTAGCTATTCTTTACCCATCCAAACTCACCCATGGGCATGGTATGCATAATTTTAGTTTTATGTAAATGTTATGTGATATGTAATTATTTACCAATCATCTACTAATTTCTTAGAATAATTTCTTTTATGCATTTTGACGATATGTTATGACTGCTACAGTTTGACCGGTACGTATAGTATGGAGTGTGAGTGGTGTACGCAAAATGAAATTATTGCAAGTACAAAAAAGTTTGACTGGGATTACATTATTTTGTATTTTTTTTCTTCAAGAATTTGGTAGAATAAAGAATTGGTTTTGTAAAGAATCAAGAATAGAGGGAAGAGACAGAGGAAGAAGAAAAAAAAAAAACTTCATTCAATTGTTGGTTATGATCCAATTACAGCTCCACTGTCTTGTAGAAAACAAGCTTTACATAAAAAAAACAACCAAAATAAAAATAAATTTTTATTTAGATCCCGTGTTTTTTATTTTATAACGCAAGTAGGGATGTAAATTTGTGTCGGGCCATAATTCCCGTGCCGCCTTCAAAAAAGACGGTGGAAGTTTGGTTAATCTCAATCACAGCAGTACACCAAATATTGCTAATGGAAGGCAGTCTTGATTCTGCTAGCGGGAGTAGAAGTTCATCTAAATTTCTTATCACTAAAGAAAGTACAAATGCAATGAAAATAAACTATGCTATATAACAAAAGTAGTGTAATGAAAATAAACTAAGCAATCGTTGTTAGTTCCCTATATTATTAAGGTTACTAAGTTCTGAATATATTATTTAACACTAATATAGCAGCACCAAATATGTATAGTCTATACTCTATAGAGGATACAACCTCCTTGGGGTCCCGAATTTTATGCTTCATAATACATACTAGAAAAATTTTATGTTGCTTCATAATACATACTAGATAAATGTATGCAACTCGTTCCAAAGTAACTTTCACAGCGAAATTTCTCATGAGAATTAAAACTGTAATTACTTTCGAAATGCCTCCTCATGCTGCAATTACTTTTGGCCAGTATCTACCCTTCCCTTGATTTTGTTGACGTTGTCAAAAATGTCTCTTAAATACCCAGGCTTTACTGAAGCATAATGTAAATCCATCTAAAACAACATAAAACACACATAGACAAAAGAAGGCAGAAACTGGTATTCTTACTACGCCTCAAAATACAGCTAACCAGCAAACAGCATTAATTCAATATAAATTTATAATCACTGTAGATCATTGAACTAAACAGGAAGCAGACCAATCAATCAGTCCTTTTCGGCTGGCATCAGACGAAGCCTCTCGTCTGTGTTTTGAGACAAGAGAGAATGGAGATCGCTGCCATTGGCCAAACTGTTGAACTCAACCGACTTTGAGGGGTTGGTAGGGTACCTGAGCTGACAGAGGGTCATGAGGCGCTTAACGGACTGCAAGTACTTACGTGTTGTTTCATCATTCATGATGTGGGCCACACTGTTCATGTAGATCTTCTCCCGTGCCGAACGCTCGTGAATACCAACCATGGTAACCCCGATTGGCCAAGGTGCATTGCCAATTGTCAACCCCCACCAGTATGGCGTATAGGGCAGCACTAAGTTGGCCTTAGAAGCGGCCCGGATCAAATCCTTGAGATTCATGCCTCTTTCGATTGTTATATGCATTGTTTTCATATCCAAGCTGACCACCCGGTTAAGATTTCTGTGTTTAAACAGATACATTTCAAATGAATAGTTTTTAGGTTTCTGTATATCCAAAGTTTACAAGCTTAATTAGGATCAATTGGAGGAGTCAAAACTTACCTTGTGCTGTGAGAATGCTGTGAGAGAATGCTGACCCACCAGGACATGTCAGTTTGGGAATGCTGTGAGAGAATCTCATGACAACTTTCATTGATCTTCTTCTTAGAAGCAGTTACCTTGGCCATGATGCGAAGTAACTCATCCTCTGAGGATGGGTAGACCACCTGGCTGGCATGACACATCGACCTATCAGGAAATGCACCATACCCATTCGTAACTGTGTAATCTGATGTGGCCTTAATGCAGTGCACCGGATCAGGTGGAGGACTTGCGGCCGTGGGAGGAAATGGTAAGGCGAGGAATAAAATGTAGATTGCTATATATTAGCCTAGAGCTTTGCATGCATAGCTTATTTTAGAGATGAGATTTTTGAATCGATTGTATAGAAATGAAGTATATATGTCAATATTACATACTACATATAAATAGATGTGAATAGTTTTGAGTTGTGCAGTTGTGGCACATGATCATTTTTTAATTATGTCAATGATACCGCCAAACCATGTATAAGTGTCTCTTCCTGAATTAATATATGTAATTACTATGCATTAATTGATCTCTCCGTTTACGAGATTAGATATATCAAAGGTATCACATTAATTATTACGGGAAATTATAAATGTTTTATTTTTTTTAATGTATGTATTGACATAGTTTTTCGAAATAAATTTAAGCCCAGAATTATCCTTGAGAACAATCATGTAGACAGGCCCAGCCCACAATTATCCGTTCATTTTAAGTCCGGCACGAATCAAAATAGTATAGTGTTACTACTTTTTCTTTGCACATGCCAGATTTGTATTGGCAATATGACACGATACTTTGTTCTTTTATTTTATAGTTCTGATCGGACACAAATTTTTAATAAAATATTTTGTCCATAGCAGAATCCGCCAATATTTTAATGTAGTTTGTTGGATAATAATTACAATCGTGTAATGTCTCCTTTCGCAGTAACTTGAGTACCTATATATATTGACATATGTTACCAACCTACATTTATTATTACAAGTAATATTCTACAAGCCAAACTTAATTACAAGAAATGAATACATTTGTCAAAATATATTGTATATTATATATATCATTCGTAGATAATACATAAAACATTAAATTTGTTAGGTTTTAAATTTATTCGTACAAATCTCTCAACATACATCAGACAGTTTAAGTCGGGTTTTCAATAAAATTTATCCAAAATCTTTCAGATAGAACCCCCAACTCGAGAACTAGCATTTGATCTAATGGCTAAGGCACATAGTCTCTATATTAGAGATCATGCATGAATTCAAAACTCAAATAGAAGAAATTTATGGAGTCAGTTTGATAAAAATTACTCGACGAGGATGCTACAGGTTGCACCCCTGCCCTCATTTTTAGTCACTTAATTAATTTGGCAAATTCATGATATATATACGTACTGCTTGATCTCAATAAAGAATTTGTTCTGTTCTTGATATATACACGTTGCACGTCATCAGAGTATCAACCTCATACCAATCATTGTACCATATATATATATAGGGAATCGGTCCTATCAGCGTTAGGAAAGCTTTGCTTTCCGTAATAACATTTTTCCCGATAACTAGAGTAACGTAGTAAAACACTAAAATGACTAAATCGCCACGATAACTTGAGTAACGTAGTCTATTAGGTATATGCATATATTGACATATATATCTTACCTACCAGCTGCTATTATATATTATGATAATTAATTAAGTCATACTCTAGAAAAAACTTGCATGATACGACGCAGACATGCATAAAATTCCAGCTGGTCAAGTGGTCATACTGAGAATAAATACAATATTAGTCAAGTCAAGATATATACAGTGGATAAAAAATCACTTGTAAATTAATAAAACACTAAAAATACATCCAAGGGACTTGTCAGTTGTCACTTGTGTATATAATTAAAGTGGAAATAATCAATCCAAGCAAAGTGATATTCTTAAGAAGAATAAGTGCAGAAAAGAGAGATCTAGAGAAAGACACAAAGGCCTCCATGCACGACACCCTGTAACAAAACATACAATCTTTATTGCACATATGGTGAAGCTCATAACATGTCCATCGATTCGATCCCTAAACGAGATGGAAAACTCGACGCTAAAAAAATATATCCATCTCCTGCTATTAGGAATCCTACTAATCTCCTTCCTCCCCCTATCCTCCCCAAGCCCTCCTCCTAGTCCTGTCAAGTGCACCACCAACAGCACAAGTGACTGCACCGTGACAAATGCATACGGAATGTTCCCCGACCGGTCCACGTGTCATGCTTCCAAAGTTGTGTACCCAACATCTGAAGAAGAACTCGTTAAAATTGTTGCGAATGCCACTGCCTCTAAGACGAAGATGAAAGTCGTGACACGTTTCTCACACAGTATCCCTAAGCTGGCCTGCCCTGGTGGGTCTAACGGACTGATCATCAGCACACGTAATCTTGACCATGTCGTGAAAATGGACAACACAACAATGAAAATAACCGTTGAAAGCGGAGTGACTATGAAGGCGCTGATCGAAGAGGCAGCAAAAGGTAACCTAGTAATTCCATACGTACCGTACTGGTGGGGACTGACAATTGGGGGCTTACTGTCGACTGGAGCCCATGGAAGCTCGCTCAATGGGAAAGGGAGTGCAGTGCATGAGTATGTGACTGAGATGAGGCTGGTCACACCTGCACCTGCCAACCAGAGTTATGCAACTGTTAGGGTTCTAAAGATAGGCGACCCGGATCTCGACGCCGCAAAGGTGTCGCTTGGTGTGCTCGGAATTATCTCTCAGGTACTTAATTTTGAACAAATGACCCAGTAAATGAGATTTGTTTGGCAGTGTAATTAACAAACGTATGCTGGACTAATTAATTCATTGTAATTTAATTTAATTTTCTAATTACTCGTGCATTTTTAAAAGAGAAAATGATAAAATTTACTCTTGGGGCTATCTCTACTCTCAGGTAATTTCTCATGAATGAGAATGATTTCGACCTAGCCTAAAAGAAAATTTCATTTTTTAATAATGGTAATTTTCTTGCAAGTAAACATCTAGGTTTTAAAATATATTCATGTATATATATCAGTGTTCTAAATAGCGACACAATAGCTAGCGGCGCTATATATAGCATTTTCGGACCTTAAACGCTAAGCTGTGAGATAAAAATGTGTTATTTCAGCTATAACCGTTATAGAGGTAATAGCGGTCCGCTATTTGCGCTACATGCTAAGCGCTATAGTGCACGCTATACTACATAGGCTTTTATTTAAAAATTCAAACTGAATTTTTTTCTTAAGGATAAATTGTTTTCTAGTTTTGGATTGCTTTTTATTTTAAATATAAAAAGATAGATAGTTGTCATGATGCTTAGATTGTTTTTAATAGAAAAAATATATAGTTTATACCATGATGCTTAGGTTATTCTGAATGAAAAAAGATAGGTGGTTTATGATATTATTAGGGATATTTTGAATAGCATTTTGGACTTTGTATTGGTTTAATATGAATATTCTAATTCCTTAGTCAATTTTGCATTATTTATCGTTATATGAGACTTTAGATAATGTTGATAATTAATAGAAATATAAAACATAATATTTTAAACAAAAAAACGCTTTGTATGATAGCTTTCGTTATAGCTTTTTATTTAGCATTTCCGAGATAACGTGATAATCGCTATTTAGAACCTTGATATATATAGGAGAAAAATAGTTGTCCATCATGCATATCCTTTTTTTTGTCAAAAGAAAAGTCATATATATGTTGTTGAAGAAACTTCTTTTGTTATATTAATTTCTTAATTTCCTGCTTATTGCTTTCTTTTCTAGCCAAACTTTAATTTGTCTACTGTAATTCTTTTTTGTGAAGTTATATATAGAGAAGCTCAAAATTTTCAGTATTTAATTAATTAATTGCTTACCTGAATAAAACAATGTTATATATATTCTCAGGTAAAAAGACAATTTTAAGGTTGAATATTGAATCTTTGAGAAGTAAGTGCATATGGAAACTAATAAACCTTCTTATAATTATTAATTAAGCATTATATATATATAGATGAATAAACGGATTACATGTAGCACTTTTTTGCATTTTTGCTACCCTTTTAGGTGACTCTGCAACTGCAACCAATGTTCAAGCGGTCGCTCACCTTTGTGACACGCAATGATTCGGACTTAGCTGATCAGGCAATCAGCTTTGGTTACCAGCATGAGTTTGCAGACATGGCCTGGTATCCGGGCCAAAGAAAGGTTCTATACCGGAAAGACGACCGTGTCTCAGTAAACGTCTCTGGTAGCGGTACCTATGATTTCATTGGATTTCGATCAACTGCAACCTTGGCTATACAGGTCAACCGCTTTACTGGTATGTATATATATTAATGTTATGTATACGTGACTTCAACAAAATTCAAACAACAACAAGCTAGCATTGCCCTTCAACAAAATTTAATCTTTTCAAATATAATAAAATCAATTATTGTGAAAATATTGTAAAAATGAAGAGTATTAATTAATTTATAATTTCTAAATTCATCAAAAAGCTAAATTTTAAAAAATCAATAAAAGTTAAACGAATAAAAGAATTTGTAGCATTTTGGACTCGCAAATATATTTTTTATGTTTATTGGCTGAGCCAAAAATAATTTTTTCATATGCATGCCAATGCAGAGGACATCCTGGAGGCGGAAAAAAATGGCGATGGAAAGTGTACGTATTCGGAACTAACAACATCGACACTTGCATTATTAGCATATGGTCTGACAAACAACGGCGTCATCTTCACTGGTTACCCAGTAATAGGTTATCAGAACAAAATGGAGGCCGCTGGAGGTTGCGCCTTTGGATCGGAAGATGGCCTTATAACCGCTTGCCCGTGGGACCCTCGACTCCAGGGATCCTTCTTCCTTCAGACAACAGTAAGCATCCCGTTGGATAAAGTAAAGGAGTTTATATTGGATGTACAGAAATTGAGGGATCTCCAGCCGAGTGCTCTTTGCGGCTTGGAGCTTTATGACGGGGTATTGATGCGTTATGTCAAGGCCTCATCGGCCTACCTTGGAAAACAGTCGGATGTGCTTGACTTTGACTTTACTTATTACAGGTAAGTACTAAGTAGGGAGCACATGACATCTTCTTGTTTTTTTCTTACTTTCTTCTACTTGATTCATTTGTTCGACATTACTTATTACAGGTAAGCACTAAGTAGGGAGCACATGATATCTTCTTGTTTTGTTCTTACTTTCTTCTACTTGATGTTAGAAATTAATAAACTTAATTATTAGTCAAATGTATTAGTTAATGGTTGGACTTCTTTAGAGTTGTCATGAATATAATAGTTACTGTTGGAGGTCTCTAGAAATCATATTGTGATCTTCTAAGTTTTCTTGAAAGATGAAAAACATGTATAAGAAATAGAGAGAGTTAATGAGAGGTTTAAACGTCATTTAGTTGATCGTAGAGTGTGTAAAAAGTTCATATAGGTCTATATAATGCTTGTGTAAGGAGTCTTTTGACTGTAAGAGAGTAAGAAAATATTAATAATAGAAGTAAATTTTCTGTCATAGAGTGTTCTCCCTTTCACTACTAAAATATATTAAGTTTGCCTCTATATTAAATCTAACCTATCAAATTGGTATCATAGCCTTGTTGAAAATAACCACTAGAAATTCAAATATCTCCTTTCAATACACAATTCTAACCAAAACCAACTATGATCAATGGTTGTTGTGAATGAATGTCATTATTGGTGCTCATGACTTGTGGAGCATTGTCGAAAATGGGATTGAAGCCAAAGATAATAGCGCAATGACGGTAGACGAGTTAAATGCTTTGCAAAAGAAAAGAAATGGAACTCAAACAGTGCTAAGTATCATCCATCAAGAGTTGGATAATGACAAGTTCAAAAAAATTGTTAATGAGATGAGTTTCAAAGATGCATGGGAGATTCTTAGAAATTCGGTGGTTGGAGCAGACAAAGTGAAGAAGGTGCGGCTCCAAACTTTAAGAGCAGAGTTTGAGTCGCATGTGAATGAAGGAGAACGAGTCGGTTGGAGGCTATTTTATTCGAGTATTGATAGTGGTGAATCAAATAAAGAGAGTTGGTGAAAAAGTGCAAGATGTGAGAGTTGTAGAGAAGATATTGTGCTCTCTTAATACAAAGTTCAACTATGTGGTGGTGGTTATTGAAGAGTCGAAGGACACTGAATCCATGACAATCGATGAGTTGAGCAGGTCATTGCTAGCCCGTGAAGAAAGGATGAAAAGAACTCAACAAGAGTCGATAGAGCAAGAACTTCAAGCCAAGACAGCACTAAGACAAGAAAAACAGGGCAACGGTGAAGGTAATAGCGACAGAGGTAGTGGTGGCTATAGAGGCTGAGGTAGAGGTCGCGGTAAAGGCCGTGGTATAGGACGAGATCAATGACATGAGAACAAGGATGAGAATAACCAAGTACAGTATTCAATGTTATAATTGTAAAAAATACAGTCATTATGCGTCAGAATGCTATCACAATGAAGAAAATATGAAAGAAAATGCAAATCTTGCTACTAATGAAGAAACTGATAATATTTAGAGAAATCATTTGTTGTAATAATAGAGGTATTAAATAGTTGGGTGGCTTGACCTCCAACCTTTACTCAAAAAATAAAATAATTAATTGTACAATTTTCTCTTTCCAGGAGTCGTGATCCGATGACACCCAGATTATATGAGGATTTCTTTGAGGAGATCGAGCAGATGGCGTTGTTAAAGTACAGCGGGCTTCCGCACTGGGGCAAGAACCGCAACTTGGCATTTGATGGAATTATACAAAGGTACGACAAAAGTCAGGATTTTCTCAAGGTAAAAGAGAGGTACGACCCAGACGGGTTGTTCTCGAGCGAGTGGTCGGATCAAATCCTAGGACTGAATGGAAGTGTGATTGTGAAGAAGGCAGGTTGTGCTCTTGAAGGCCTTTGTATTTGTTCAGAGGATGTGCATTGTGCTCCAGATGACGGATACTATTGTATGCCCGGTAAAGTTTATGAAGATGCTAGGGTTTGCACTGATGTGAATTCATCCAGTCAATATTCGAAACTTATTCATGGCATATAGCCAGGATATTTGGTGAGTGAGATATATATATTTGGATTGGTGTACTTCAATTTTTTTAATGAAATAAATAATATCTAGCTTGGAAGTGAGATATATATTTGGATTGGTGTACTTCAATTTTATTAATGAAATAAATAATATCTAGCTTGGAAAATGCCACTTCTCAAAGACACTAGTACACTACCATGCATCATACATTAAGCTGCAACTAAACGAGCTCCGTGAACATGAACAATATATACAGCTGCAATTAAACTGGTAATTAAAAGCGAATATTGGTAACTATATACAGCTAATGTTTGGCACACATGGGCATGGTATGCATAATTTTAGTTTTATGTAAATGTTATATGATATGTAATTATTTACCAATCATCTACTAATTTATTGGAATAATTGCTTTTATGCATTTTGACGATATGCTATGACTGCTACAGTTTGACCGGTACGTACAGTATGGAATGTGAGTGGTGTACGCAAAATGAAATTATTGGAAGCATAAAAAAATTTGACTGGGATTACATTATTTTGTATTTTTTTTTTTCAAGAATTTGGTACAATAAAGAATTGGTTTTGTAAAGAATCAAGAATAGAGGGAAGAGACAGAGGAAGAAGAAAAAAAAAAAACTTCATTCAATTGTTGGTTATGATCCAATTACAGCTCCACTGTCTTGTAGAAAACAAGCTTTACATAAAAAAAACAACCAAAATAAAAATAAATTTTTATTTAGATCCCGTGTTTTTTATTTTATGACGCAAGTAGGGATGTAAATTTGTGTCGGGCCATAATTCCCGTGCCGCCTTCAAAAAAGAAGGTGGAAGTTTGGTTAATCTCAATCACAGCAGTACACCAAATATTGCTAATGGAAGGCAGTCTTGATTCTGCTAGCGGGAGTAGAAGTTCATCTAAATTCTTATCACTTCAGAAAGTACAAATGCAATGAAAATAAACTATGCTATATAACAAAAGTAGTGTAATGAAAATAAACTAAGCAATCATGCTGAATATATTATTTAACACTAATATAGCAGTACCAAATATGTATAGTCTATAGAGGATACAACCTCCTTGGGGTCCCGAATTTTATGCTTCATAATACATACTAGATAAATTTATGTTGCTTCAGAAAAATTTGTAAGGTAATATACATACTAGAAAAACTTTATGTTGCTTCATAATACATACTAGATGAATGTATGCCAACTCGTTCCAAAGTTACTTTCACAGCGAAATTTCCCATGAGAATTAAAACTGTAATTATTTTTGAAATGCCTCCTCATGCTGCAATTACTTTTGCCCAGTATCTACCCTTCCCTTGATTTTGTTGACGTTGTCAAAAATCTCTCTTAAATACCCAGGCTTTACTGAAGCATAATGTAAATCCATCTAAAACAACGTAAAACACACAGACAAAAGAAGACAGAAACTGGTATTCTTACTACGCCTCAAAATACAGCTAATCAGCAAACAGCATTAATTCAATATAAATGTATAATCACTGTAGATCATTGAACTAAACAGGAAGCAGACCAATCAATCAGTCCTTTTCGGCAGGCATCAGACGAAGCCTCTCGTCTGTGTTTTGAGACAAGAGAGAATGGAGATCGCTGCCATTGGCCAAACTGTTGAACTCAACCGACTTTGAGGGGTTGGCAGGGTACCTGCGCTGACAGAGGGTCATAAGGCGCTTAACGGACTGCAAGTACTTACGTGTTGTTTCATCATTCATGATGTGGGCCACACTGTTCGTGTAGATCTTCTCCCGTGCCGAACGCTCATGAATACCAACCATGGTAACCCCGATTGGCCAAGGTGCATTGCCAATGGCTAGCTTGATGTACTGGTCCATGGCTGCCAGGTAGTCCCGTTTCATGCAGCAATTTACCACCACCATCAGTGCTATACGAATGTCATCTTGAAGGACCTGTAGGTATCATCATGGAAAAAAAATATATGTTTAAAATTTTAAATTCAAACATCATTTCCCAGTCAACAATAAAATAGATACGTACAATAACAGTTGTCAATGGATGTGCGACGAATTAATAAGCCCTCACTGAGGGAGGAAAAGCCTCTTTTCCTTAATTGTATCTGGCATGTGTCTTTGACGATCTTAATTAGTTCAGTATCCAATTCCAATTGAAACTGGGGATATTCTAAGTTCATATTACAAGAATTTAAACAGACCGAGGGAATATGAACTGTATCTACTTGGAAGTAACTTCTAAAGTTACACTTAACCCTTTTCTGCCACTCATCATTGGTTCAGGATACTTTTTTTTTTAAGGTTAGTGGCTTTAAATGCCTACTAACAATTTCATTGATAAAAAACATATTTACAACGAGTCAAATGACCCTAATTCCTACATCTAAACTCTTTTATTCTCATTAATTCATCTAAACTACTTTAATAATCTAATCCTACTTATTTACACTCTGGTTCAGGATACTTAGGTCAAGTATTCCTTCATTTTGTCATTTTCACCTGTATATAGTTCCTGAAACTATTTTTTTATTTTCAATCTCTATATCTCTTTGTTCAAACTCACTTGTGGTTTTTTGTTCAACATGAAGCGGCAGTACTTGGAAAAAGAGAACTGTAATAGAACATATATGTTATTTGGATTATGTCAATTCTTTCGAACCGGTGATTGTTTCAGGGACTTAAAACTACAATCAAAATACATTGCTCAACTTTTCAAGACGCTCCCACTTAGATCAGTTTTAATTCACTGGGTTCAACTTAAAGAACATGCTACTAATTAGTAATACAGTCGAAAGAAAAAAAAGAGGTATTACCTTTTTACGGCAGAACTTAAAGAGGGGAGTCAGATATCGAGCACACTGCTTAAAAGTGGCAAAAACAGATTTCCCTTTTGCGCTTCTCTTCTCAGTCTCAGTCATGTCATTGAGCTCCTGCCGCCACTCATTCAACAGCCTCTTGAAAAACACAAGGATCTTATCTTCATCGCACAAATCCTCAAATTTTGCCGTCATCCTCGCCCCATCCTTGTCGTCTTTTTCCCCTTCGTCACCACTCAGTACTAAATCCTTATCCCCCTGCCCTTCGCCACCATCCGCCTCATCCGCTCCAATTCCAGTCCCATCCATTTCTCTACTCTTGTCCTTCTTCAAAAAGGAGCTACCTCCTGCCCCTGATTTCTGGCGCTTTCTCAGCTCATATATGTCCCGCAAGAAATCGTTTGCTTGTCCGTCGATCATGTCATTGTCGATCTCTATAATCCCTGATTTAAGAGTAAGCTTAAGTCGCTCCAGCCGAGCTGCATCATCTTCTCCAAAAAGAGTAATTGGCTGCTTGAGCATGCGGAGACGGCGAATGACCTCGTGGCGAGGGAGAACGAGGTCATCTATTGGAAGGGATTCTGGGTGGCTGGTGCTAGGGTTAGGGTTCGAGGAGGAGGAAGGAGTGGCGGTGGTGGAGGTCGAGTTAGAGGAGGCGGAGGCGGAGGTGGTAGAACCGGTGTCAGTGGAGGAAAGGCGGGAGGAGGATGATTTGGCAACGAGGGAGCGGTGCTCGTCTTCCCGGAGTTTCTGAATCTCCTTCTGCTCGATTTCTGAGCGGCGGAGGAGCTTCTTGCCACCGAAATCGGCGGTGAGGTTTTGTCGCTTCCTCTGTAGCTCTTTCTTTAGTAGATCCATTTCGCCGATTGAACCGCCGTCTTTGCTCTTTTTGGGCAGTGGGGGATGATCAATTATCGAATAGGAGATGCCGACCTCGACCGCAGGAGAGGATATGCGGGTCGGATCGAAATCCGCTAGTAATATGGGTTACAGGTTTGGTCGTTCAGCAACCGACTAATGGGGATCCGTATCCTCTATTAATACAGAGGATGTCGCATCACTTTATGGTTTGAGATTAAATCTCAGCTGGTTTGAGATTCGGGAGAAAATAGAGGTCAGTACCTTGAGATTCGTGCCAATTTAAAACAACGATCCTAATCAACTAAAAAGAGATTCCCTCCAGCGGTACTCCACTGGATACGAATTCCCGACTATTGGTCTGGTTAGTAAACAAATGAATTTCTCCCTAGCCCTTTTTAGCTCTTTCTTTACTTCTCCAATGGCGAATACCACAAACTCCTCTAAATCCTACTAACCTTCTCCCCTTCGCTATCTCCTCCCCTCCACAAACCATGCCCCCTCCTCTCCTCCCCCTCCAACACCCCATCCCCTCACAAATCTGTTTCTTAGCTGCCCAGAATGAGCGAGCGGCCATTCTCACCGATCCCCATGCCACCATACTATTCCGGCCAATTGGTAATGTTCCCCCCATCAATGAGGCGAGTCTAGTGCGCCTGCTGGTGGCTCGCTACGGTGGCCTCCCCCCTCAATGGGGCACACAGAGGGCTAGATTGGGCTACCTGGTCAGAATGCCGTCTTGGATCTCCCACGAACGGATCTCCTCCGATGCCCAGTACTGGCAGGAACTCCAATTTTCAATCTCTCCATGGTGGGCTCTTGATACTTCTTCTCCTCTCCCCCAACCTCAGGAACTCATCATCTCCATAGCGGGTTTTCCTGTGGATTACTACCACCACCATTTTTTCAACCAGGCAATTGTATCAATGGGCCTCTTGCTCGGTATCCTGTTTGACGGACCTTTTGGGGAAGACAGATACCGGATCCGCCTCGTCATCAGCTGCCATGACCGCAACCTTATACCCCCAATACTGTATGTCTGCCATGACGGGAGAATCACCAAATGCCCAATTACAATTGAAGAACCAATCCCAATTTTCTTCCCTCCCCAACCTCCCATGCCACCTCCCCCGGCTGCCTTACCACCTACTTTAGCTAGCCAACCTTCGGCCCCGGAACCGAGACACCCCAACCGCATACCACCTTGGAGGCGTTTCTTACTTAGATTCCCCCACCCTTTCCGAGACCCTACTGGCCAGATAATCCCTCCATTATCTTCCCCCTCACCCACATCCTCCCCCCGGGACAACAAACCACCTCATTCCTCCCCAACCTCCGTTCTCCCCACCTTTTCCGATCAGCTCTGGACCCAATCGGGGGTACCCGAATCCGATAAGCCGGTCCACCGCTACCACTCTACACCAAGTCCACTAACACCTCTGAGGCCATCTCCAGCTCCCTTATATCAGACAAAATACAATCCCCACAAGCCAACAGAATTAACAACCAGCCAAAAGGAGCATCTGCACCCTGACCCCCTGACCCCTCTGGAGAAAACGTCACTCTTCTGTTGCATCCCCCTACAAAAAACAAAAACAAAAACCTTCCCAATCATATCACCCCCCCCACGCATGCAGGATAACGCCTATCACTCCAAATCCATTTTGGGTAAGCCGCCGCCCTATCTCAAACCAATCAAAACTCAACCAAAGACCCACCATACAGCTATGGCTTCCCTCTCCCAAGAAGATGAGGCACTGATTCGCAAATTCAGTGGTCTCAACACCGCGGACTCCCCCGGCACTATCATCACCGTCCCTAAAGATGCTACAACCAGCAAAAAATGGTCCCTCTCTATCATGGCCCGTGTAATAACTGATCGCACAGTCCTCGATCAACCATTCACCTCGGCAATGACAAAAGCATGGTCGGCCGAACCCACCACCTCTTTCAGGCCAATCGCCAGGAACTCTTTCCTCATAGAGTTCTCCTCTGAGCAGGAACTTCACGGCGCCTTATATGGGGGACCTTGGTCTTACAGAGGAGACCTAGTTGCCCTCAAACAAGTATTCTCGCACTCAGAGCTGCGACCAGAACTTCTCACAATGGTGGATGTTTGGGTACAGTTTTACAACCTCCCCATTGACTGCCTGAATGAGGCCGGCATTCACATCATGGCTAATGGAGTTGGCCAGCCGGTCTCCGCTCCAATTACTGGATTGATCCAGGGACGGCACTTCGTTAAAGTCAAGATAATCCTAGACACGTCCAAACCTCTAAAAGACAAAGTGCCGCTGACAGTTCATGGACTGGGAGACTTGCTCATCCATTGCTCCTATGAGAAAGTAGCTAGATGCTGCACCTTTTGTGGCCTATTGGGCCATGAACAGCAGAGGTGCCGTGATTACAACAGACTATCCCTTCTTCTCCCCAAAATCCAGCAGGAACATCCGGATATCAACCCAAACTCCCTTCTGGCCCCAAAACTGGGCTCCTGGATCACTAACCCACTCCAAATCCCTAAAAACTCTCCTGGCCCAACCCAAACCCAAAACCCAAACAATAAAAGGCCTTTCAATCAGACACAGCACCCAGAAGCCTACCTAAGAAACTTAGCCATCTCCCTCACAGACCAACCTCCAGCTCCATCACCCACCAACCCTTCCCCGTCCCAAAACCATGTACACCGTGAAAACGTCAAAAGACAGAAGCCGGCGGGCGGAACCACGCCGGCAATGCCGATATGACGAATTTTGTCTCGTGGAACTGCCGAGGTAGTGGAGGCTCGACAGTAAGCACGTTAAAGAGATACCTTCACTGCACCCAAGCTCTTTTTGCGTTCATCTCCGAAACAAGATGCAACACAAAGACAGCTTCTCAACGAATTGCAATGCTTCCTTTAAAGAATTCAATAATAGTGCCTTCCCAAGGTCTATCGGGAGGGCTCTGGTTTATTTGGGGAGAAGATGTACATATTTCCCTAATCCAAAAATCAAAAAGTTTCATCGCTGTTTGGGTCAAACACAAATCAGATCTGGCAGAATACCTCTGTATAGGGGTATATGGCGACCCTGCCAGAACAGAAAACCAGGAAATTTGGAATCGCCTAGATCATCTGATGGAACTCCATGAGGGCCCGGCTTGCTTAATGGGGGATTTCAATGCCATAACCACAACCGCTGAAAAACTGGGGGGTTCTCAATCGCTATCATCAAACAACAGGGCCTTCAGACAATGGATACACGAATCGGGACTCATAGATATGGGTTACCAAGGTCCGGCATATACATGGTCTAATAACCAAGATGGTACAGCCCTCATTCATGCAAGACTTGACAGAGTGCTAGTTAACCTTGAATGGCATCAGAAATTCCCAATTGCCTCAGTTTTCCATCTCCCAAGATTCTCAAGTGACCACTTACCCATTCTGATTCGCACACACCCATCACTACGCACCAAAACCAAACCTTTCCGCTGTGAATCATGGTGGGAATTAGATGACGAATTCAAACAGCTCTGTCAGGACTCCAAGCTGGAACAGAATGCTAACTGGCCGGCCCTGCAAAGCTCTTTTAAAAAGAAGGTCAACAGATGGTTAAGAGGCAAGAAGACCCCACCAAAGATGCTCTCTGACCTTGAAGAACATATGGCCTCTCTTTTGTCAAACCCACCCGCCCCTGACAACAGAGAAAAGGAAAGGGAGATCCAACACCAACATCAGCGCGTACTTCTCATGAGTGAGCGGTACTGGCTACAGCGTTCCAAAATTACTTGGGCCATATCAGGGGACAATAACACCCGGTTTTTCCATGCCACAGCCGTCGCTAGAAAAAGGAGGAACACCATCAATGCACTTCTCTCTGGAGATAATCATTGGGAAACAGACCCAAAAGAAATCACATCTCTGTTTGTCAACCACTTCAAAGGAATCTACACCGCCAGACCCGCCCCATCTGTGCATGATACTCCCCCCCCCCCAGCCTCCTTGCCACCCTGCCGCAAATTGAGCCGTTTCTAATCGACGGTCTTCAGGCCCAACCCTCTGACTTGGAAATAAAACAAGCTCTCATGACCTTGGGTCCAACCAAAGCACCCGGGCCTGACGGTTTCACAGCCCAGATTTTCCAGCAAAATTGGGACGTTTTCGGCCCGGCAATCCTCTCTGAGATCCGTGACTTCTTCCAAACAGGCAACATGAAACCTGAGATAGCCCGCACAAATCTCGTACTCATACCAAAGCAAGATCAGGCCATCAAAGTGGAGCACTTTCGCCCCATTTCGGTATGTAACGTTATCTATAAAATAATTTCAAAAATTCTGACTCTTCGCTTAAAACCTTTCATAGGTTCCCTCATCTCACCAGCTCAGTCTGCCTTTGTGCCGGGCCGGGACATTGCGGAGAATGTTATACTACTCAGAGAGGTCATGCACTCTTTCAACCAACCTTCCCGCAACAGCCAGGATTTCTGTCTCAAGGCCGATTTATCCAAAGCCTTTGATAGGATGAATTGGAATTTCCTCTCGCAGCTCATGCCACTATATGGTTTTCCGCCAATTTTTGCAAAATGGGTCCACAGCTGCTTCTCCTCAGCCACCTTTACAGTACTGCTCAATGGAAACGGAAGTGGCTTCTTCACACCCACCTGCGGGCTCAGGCAAGGTTGTAGTTTATCTCCCTACCTTTTCATACTTGGGATGGATCTCTTGTCAAGGGTGCTAAAATTTGAGACTGACAAAGGCAACATAAAAGGGGTCAAACTGGGCCGATCTGCTCCACCTCTATCCAACTGCATCTATGCAGACGACCTGCTCTTATTCGGTTCAGCCACTGACCATGAGGCAGACAAGGTGCTGGACATCCTCTACAAATTTGCAACTGTTTCGGGTCAACAACTGGGGCCGGAAAAGAGCACAATATGGTTCAGTAGGGCGACACCAGATGAGGTGCGGCAGCAATTGGTACAAAGAATGATGGTTCCTCCAAATGCTAAATCTGACCTCTATTTGGGTGCCCCAATTTTCACAAACAGGGACGCCTATGACTTTCTAATTGACAAAGTCTCCTCTAAACTCCAAATTTGGAAGAGCAAACTTCTGTCCCCGGCAGGCAGGCTGGTGGTCATAAAATCGGTTTTACAATCTATGCCGGTTTATTACATGTCCACCGCTATAATCCCAACTCAGGTGATCAATGTTCTAAATGGTCTGATAAGGCGTTTCTTCTGGAATGCACTAGACAAAACCCGATACCTTGCATACGTTTCCTGGGACACCATTACAAAGCCATTGGATGTTGGAGGACTTGCTGTTAGGGATCTCAGGCTAGTAAACCAAGCCATGATCCTTAAAGCCCTTTGGAAAATAGCCTCAGGAGCATAATGCCTCTGGATAGAACAGGTACAGGCCAAATACCTACCCAGAAGCAAATTGTGGGCATCCAAGTGGACCTATAACTGCTCCACCTTTTGGAAGAACATCATGGCACTTAGGGATAAGCTAGGCCCTCTAATCAAGTGGCATATTGGGGATGGGAGATCAATCACTATAACCGGCCAACCATGGTTCCCGAGTGCTCTCATTGTCACAGCACAAACCTGTCCCTCCTCCAACCTTACTCTCAATGAACTCACTTCAATCCAAGGAACCTGAGATTCAGACAAACTCATAGACCTGTTTGGCCACCAAACCTGTCTCCAAATCCTAAACTCTATTCCTCCACCAAATGACGAAGCGGGCAGCGATTCCCTCATCTTTACGCTGTCACCAAATGGACAGTACTCGGTTAAAAGGCTCTACAACCACCTCAGGTCTGCCACTTTGGAACCACCAAGTGCCATCAAGGAACTGTGGAGAGCAATCTGGAAGAAAGGATTAGCCCCGCAAAGAGTCAGATTGTTCGTATGGAAGCTGATGTCCGATGGCCTACCACTTGCGAAAACTATCTCATCTAGAACATCCAAAGGAGACCCCATTTGCTCAACCTGTTCACAGGGAGATGAGGACCCACATCACCTGATCCTCAGCTGTCCTTTTGCCAGATTGTGTTGGTTCGCCGGCCATCTACCTGTCAGAACAGATCAGCTTAATGGGGACCTGCAAACTGTCTTCCTCAATGCACTATCCTTTGTCTCAGATGAACAGTGGACCTCAATTATGAATACCTGTTGGGCACTATGGAGATGTCGTAATGACATGTTATACGGAGGAACCCGGCCCACTTTTGAAGCTTTTAATGGTTACTACACTAAAATCAGCTGCGAATCAACCTTACTGGCATCTCAAAAGTGTGTCAACTCCACGCAGGTAAGGGAACAGGTAATCAGGGCTGAGGTAAACCTGACTGAGGACGCATACACATGCCACCTTGATGGTTCTTGGATAGAGGGGTGGACAGCTGGTGCGGGTTTCATTCTGGCCAGAAATGGTGAATTACTAATCGCAAAGTCAGAACAGACAAAGGCCTGCTGCCCCATTCAATCTGAAGCAATAGCACTATGGAGATCTGTGCAGAAGGTTATCGAATTGGGAATCCCTACATGCACCTTTTACACTGACTGCCTGACTCTGTCAGGTGCAACCGTAGGCTGGAAGCCACCTTTACAAGTGGATTGGCGAGCTTTCAAAGAGATTTTTGAGCTGTGGAAAATTTTCAAGAAATTCAGAGGTTTCTCGTGCCAGTATATTAGTAGAAGCCACAACGAGATGGCTGACGCTCTGGCACGCCAAGCCTCCAAACAGAGATGGACCATGGAGCTTTTTACTTACCCGCTATTTCTGTTTTAAGCTTAGTTTATTTGGGAGTTTTTCTTTTATTATTCTCAACTGTTATGAGACTTGCTTTCGCATAACTAGGATAGGTAGTCTTTCAATTTTCCTAGCATCTCTGACTCAGGCTCTTTTACTATACTCCATCAATGTAAGGGTAAAGTTTTTTTTTATCAATATATTTGCCTACGGGCTTTCAAGTTGCAAAAAAAAAAAAAAAAAAAAACTATTGGTCTGGTTTATTGATTTTCAATCCAGGTGTTATATTTGGATTAAATGGTTTCGTTTTTTAATTTAAATGATTCGGTTGAGTGGAAATTTTCCAATACTTTGATTTTTATATTTAATTTGGTTTATTTTTTTATTTTAGTTCAATTAAATAAATTGAAATTTAATTGATATTTATTTAAATTACTTTATCTTTATATTTAATTTCGGTTTAATTTTTCTTATTTTGATTCGACTGAAAACCAACCCAACTTACACTTGGATACGAGTATTTTTTTATCTATAGAAATTATAAAATTTAGATGTACGGAAACAGAAAGAGTACCTTGTTTTCAACAAATATAGTAAGATCGGAAGCATTGAGTCCGATCCAAGTTTATGGATCGGAGTCAATGATCCAAATCTATAAATAATCTGATTTTCTGTGATATCCACAGACGTTGATTGGAAATTATGGAATATGGATGCCACAAAAAATCATGTTATTTATGGATCTTGATCATTGACTCCGATCCATAAACTTGGATCGTACTCAATGCCTCCGATCTTACTATATTTGTTATAATTACATATTTACCATCTAAAAATATAATAACTCACATATTTACCCACTTAATAAAAAAAATGAGATTAATTAAGTTTAAGATTATATAAAATATAATTAAGAAGTTATTTAGTCTCATCTCCTTCTTTGCCCCTTCCTCTTCTACACACAGATTTCTCTCCTGTCTTTTTTGACATAACTTTCCTATTTTCATTGAAACTCTCTCCTCATCTCATCCCTCCCGTTTAAACTCGGAGAGAAGTGGCAGCAGACTCGAATATAAGGATTCCAACTCCAACTTGATCATCTAAAAGCAAGGTAATTGCTCCAACTTTTCCAACAAAACAACTCGTACTAAATTCGACGTTGATATCGTAACCCGTTATCAGAGTAGTAACTGAGTTTGAGAATCTGTGTTTTGTTACTGGTTCAGTTTGGAATATCTGTTTTTAATCTTTTATATTGGGTATAAAGGAGAACGGTTCTACAGAAAGAAAGAGAGGGTGCTAAGTTAATCCTTTATTAATTATAGTTTTAAGAAAATTAAACATAATTAATCTGAGTTTTGGATATATTTGATATATACTAAATTTATATTGGATAAATATGTGAGTTATTAGATTTTTAGATGGTAAATATGCAATTATAAAATTTTGAATGGTAAATAACTTAATACGTAATTTTACAGTTTTTGACTGGTATATATAAAATTCTCCCTTTTATTTTTATTTAATCCTCAACTACCGCAACATTTTATCAGAGGGGAAATAAGACTACAAGTCCGTTATCCGTTACACATGCAATCTAAAAGCTAATTTATGATACAATAATTTTTTCATGGGGGAAAAAATGAAATTCTCATGTTAAATATTTGGGTTTCCGGCAAAGAAAGCCAGGGACCCAACAAAAGGAGCATTGATATATGTTGCCGGCTCGGTCTGCCGATAATTATTCCGGTCATCTGAAAACCCGTCCCCGTTGTCAGGACCACCAACAACAGCCCCAACAAGTAAATTAGGGTTTGGTGATCCAGAATAGAGGTATTGGAATCCATCATTGCAAGAAATGCCACTTGGGTGGTCCCGCAATGCCGGTAGGGATGACCCACGATGGTGCACACGTAACGGGTACCTGTTACCAAATCCTACCATGTAGGATGTTCTTGCCGGGTTCTGACCCAATATGTAATCCACCTGCCATTTGAAATGCACTAAAGTTATTCCTTCTCAAACCAAAAAAAAATATATGTAAACGAAATTGTTATAAATTTGGATGAATTGAGGACTGATTTGCAAAAATGAGCTTACTTTTGTTGTACTGGGTAAAATTGCAAGTTTTAGTTTGGTACCTGTTTCTTTGCTAAAGAAATAAGGTCTGTTGCAGAGACTGTGGTGGTACCACAGGAGATGGATCCTCCATTTGTGGTGAGATACTTGGCATATGTGAGAAGTAGAAAACTAGTAGATGTTACATACTGCAAGTTGCTCTCACTTCCTTTGAACAAAAGTCCCCCTGTTACATAATAAAAAATTTAAATTTCCATTTCAAAAAAAAATTCTAATTTTCTTCCTCTATCAAACAATTTTTATTTTTTGTAGAGATTAAAACATCAAAATCTTTGGGAAAGGGTTTGATTGTAGTTTAATTTCTTCCAACAATAGATGCAACCACACCAATGGTGCACGGTTCCAACAGTTTTCGAGCAAATTTGTGGTCAGGATCAGTTTTTCGAACAAATCTGCAGTCGGAATGGAGTTTTAAGGTTTGAAAAGCACTGAAACCATACCATTGGTGCGGTTTCATTTATTGTTTGAAGAAAAAAAAAAACAATCGTTACCGAAGAATTGTATGTTAGTTCGGAAATTTAGCTTTTATTTTGATCTGTCAGTTCCAAATGCACAAGCCCTTTGGTCTCAGAGAATGAAATAAAGAGAAATAACCTGGTGTATACTGTGATTGGAATCCAATTGATCCAGGTACAAGAGAACAGATATAATTATCTGGGTGAACTTTGTACTGCTGCAATGCATCTATCCTGTTTTGTAAAAACCCCTAAAACAAATTAAATAACTAGGTCATTAGATTAAACCAATTTTAAGCCTTGCTTTGCTTGTTTGCTCTCTAATTAAGTACACAATTGAGTGCAATATGAGACTAATTTGGTAGGATTCAGTCTATATTTGGGGTATAATTGTCAATTGACCATACTTTAATTGACATAAATTGTATTCATAAAGATAAAATAATCCATTAACCTAAATATATAAAAAAAAAAAAAAATCTTAGAAATTAACCTTATTTCAACCAAATCATTCCAGTAACCACTGATGGATTTTTGAGAAATCCAATGAATGAAATCATTCTCAGGCCTAACCAGATGACCTTTTTTTAGAGAGAAAAAGAAAGTCAAAAATGGTGTTACCTTGGATAGAAGAACCTTGGTGCCGACACGCTTATCGTCCCAACTGAAGGAAAAATCATCCTCTTCAGCACCGAGCATATGACCGTTCGATTGAATGTATGACATGTACGACACATCCTCTGATGCCCAATGCAACCATGATGCCCCCCATAGCAGTTCATCCTGTATAGTCAGAGATTATTGAAAACTTTAGTAAAGATATTTTGTTTAATTTTAATCTTTGTTTTTTACTCTGACATAACTCTTTATTCAAAACAACTCCAGTGCTTTTAATGTCTCATCATCTGATCTGACAACAGAGGATTAATACTGATATTGTTCAATTATCTTGGAAGAGAAATTAAATTAGTACAGATTTGAAGATCTTACATGATAACCAGAATAAGAGCAATAGAAGGGACACACCACAGAGCTCAGCGAATCACTGTATGATCCACGGTACCTATCTGCAAAGTCAAATACCTGCAACAAAAACAAAAAAAAAAATTATTTACATAGAGAAAGTAAATAGTATGAATAATTCTTCTTTCAAATACTTCAAGTAATTAGTTTTTTTTGGAATTCAGAAATTTGCTTATTATTTTATAAACCTTAGTGGCAGCATGAAGCAACTTGGCAGAGTAAGCTGGATCACAGTTCTTGAACACAATAGATGCAGCAGCCAATGCGGCAGCGGTTTCTGCTGCTACATCAGACCCGGGATTCTGGGCAGTGACCCGGTATATGTTTCGCGGTGTGTCCATGTCCTCAGGCCGCTCCCAGCACCTGTGGTCCTGGTTTGGGTCTGCCACCTACAAAACAAAAATCAAAATAAATTAAGAAATAACATCAAGGGTTTTTTATAGACAAATAAAATGTTGAAAAAATTTGCATAATAAATCAAATTAACCAATCTTAATTCCAAGAAGATAAAATTGCCAACTTTGTGGTGTCCTGTTATGCTTCTTTTTACTTTGGAACTAATAATTTAACTAAATTATAAAAATGGCAAAATAAAATCAACGCCTTCACTACAATAATCAAATTCAGTGTTTTATTTTTTTATATTTCTTCAACAGACACTAAGCAAGCTCTAATTACTCACAGATTTCAACATGAATGCCTTGCTTAATTATGATGCAGAGCTCAAAGCTCTAATAGTTATGTTGGACAGCATTCAGACATCTTAAAATCAAAATGCACGTGAAATGATGCCCGTCTATTCAACCACATATCGAATACTAGTCACACATTAATTTTGACCCAAAAACACAATTACTACATAAACCTAATTAGTTGAATGAGGTATAATCGATCACCTGGACATATAGGGAATCGGGAGTTGAGGTGGCAGCCTTGAGGAGGTAATCAGAGCCCCACCGGACAGCTGCTCGGGCATTGTCAAGTTGGCCAGACATCATGTTTCCAAACTCAATTACGCTCCATGCTAACATTGTCGTGGTGAAGGCCATCGGTAGCCCGAACTTAACATTGTCACCGGCATCATAGTAGCCGCCAACCAAATCCACCTACAAAAAAAGTTAGTCACATTAATTAATTTGGCTTATGATCAATATATATATGTTGATTCTGGTGCATTTTATTTTATGATAAAGTAGTGCATGGGTTTGACGAACTTGGTATGCAGACCCGTCAGTGAGGCCGGAGTTGCCTCGCCAGGTGACACGTTGATTACTCGGCAATTGTCCAGATCGCTGTGCTTCAAAAAACAAGATTGACTTCTCGAGTGCATCTGCATAATTAATTGTTGCTGTTGCACTGGCACAATGGTGGTTTAAGAGCAAGAAGAGACACAATGGGAGGGAGTACAAGAGTTTTAGAGCCATATATATTTGGACTCTGAAAGTTAATTGTTGTGTGTTACACATGCAGCTACAGTTGAGGGAGAGGTGAGAATTTATATTCAAGGGGAGAAAGAAATGAATTGTTTGTTAAATAAACTTGGTTCACTGCTAATGATTTATCACGTATGTATGTAAATAATAGTGTAATTTGTTTTGCATAAAAGGCAAGTATATATTAATTGGCTCGGTGGTAAAATAGTTGAAGAAATAGAACTAGTGTAGGCACAGTAGGGGAAGGAGGTAAATATTAAAAGGCAAATGCGACAGTTGGTCGTTGGAAGGAACTGAAATGAGGGCGATTTATGATTGGTGTGGGTTCGCCTCAAACTAATCACGGGCGCAAATTTCACATGCGCAAACCTTCCAACTTCCAAGTAAATACTAAATACCACTCAACCTTTTGCGCATATATGATACCTTGTTGCAAGGAACCATGCAGTATGCATGTGTGTTCATCTCCAACAAAAAATATATATTAAAGAGTTTGGTTAGTATAGTATTAGTGTTATTGCAGTCTATAATATCAATTTCAAAATCTATCGAATTGACTCCATAAAATGACTTTATACAATGTGTAAATTTATAATTTTTCAAATGTATTTGGTATCAAGTCAAGCTGTCAAATGTGAGAGTTTTTAAGTTAATTTTAATGCATTACTTTTAAATTTTTTTTTATCGCTCGACTTGGCACTAATATAACTCGAAAAAAATATAAATTTGCATGTATATGCATAAGTCAAAAGGTAGAATGGTTTGAGCTGTTTGGATTTGTGGTTTAAAGTATATCCAATAAGTTTTGAAGTTGGTATCATACAACGCCAATGTCATACTAGACGAACTGTATATCAAGGACAGGCTTTCCGCATTTATAAAAAAATATAAATATAATATTAATTAATATATTCTAACATTTTTTTCTTTTCAAAAACCTCGCTACATGAAAATGCAATTAATTGTAAATGTTATAATTAAGACTTGAAATTGTTTATTTAGTGCACATGGTCACATATTTAGAAAGAAAGAAGAATGCAATAGAAGATCAGGCAGAAAAAAAAAAAATAAGAGAATCTGGAGCTGATATGAAGAACATAAGAGACAAAATGCAGTAGAAACGATGTTTTTACGGTGGCATTTATGCCGTAAATATTGGAGGCATATATACAATACAACAGTGGTAAAATTTTCTTTTTTAATTACGTTTTTTTATCGAGTTTCACTTAAAAAGAATAGTATTTGTTAAAAAAAAACTGTTAAAATAAGATGATTTTTTTAAATATCTTTTTCTAACAAATATTGACACTAATATCTGAAGAATGGTTAATATTTTCATGTTTGTTCATGGACTTTAGAACAAATATTTCGGTTTTTACATTTTTAAAGTTCAAACAGTCAATTCAAATCGTTCAACATTCAATCTATATTAAAATGTGCTTGAAGACCAAATTTTATATTTTTTTGAATTTTTTTACTATTTACTAATTTAGTTTTATAATCGTTGTTTTCAATGATCTAGAAGTTTTTCACTGTTTATTAAAATCAGCGATTTTTAAACTGACTTAATAAATAGTAAAAAAAATCCAAAAAATATAAAATTTGGTCTCCAAGCACATTTTAATTTAAATATCACATATTACGGTTTGGATCAACCGTTTGGACTTTGAAAATCGAAAAACCAATTGGTTGCACTCCAGCTCTAGAATAAATGTTTTGATATTAGTCAATCTCCTTGTATACATCAATATTGTAAATAATAGTATGTGCTCATCGAACGGATAGGGTACCACCAAGCGATTAATCGGGAATAATCGGAAATAATCGAGAATAATCGGCCAATTAGTCAAGAAAATCATTGATAGTTTGGTCACCGCCAACCACATTATTATATATATTTGGTAATTGTTAAATAATCGCTTCTCTCTCAAATCTATGTAGATGGTGCAAATTTCGGCATTTCAAGAATTTTGTTGGTCTGAAATTTACAAGCTAATACAGATCTATATGGTAAATTCGGATATTATAAGTTAGGAAGGAGAGAAGGGATCCGCTTTGAGATTCGTGACAATGCTAATTTTATTCTAGTAGCAATTTGTTTGATTTTTTAGTTCGTTATTTTTTCCTTCTTTTTACGTCCTTTCGCTAGCTTGAAAAATAATGAAGACAAAAGCAAAAAAGCGTTTGTGTTTCTTTCTTTGGAAAAAAACGAAAAACAGAAAACAAAAGCGTTTTCAAACGCATCTAACTCCAAAGTTTTCTGATTTCAGCTCTCGTGCCTCTTATGTTTTCAATTCATATCACCTAAGGTAATATAATATTTATGTTTAGATTCAGACGGTCCGATCAAAATCTCATGCATTTCATCTCGAACTGAATTGGTTTGGATTCTGATCGGATGGTCTAAATCTAAACGGGGCCGTTCGGCAACAAATGATTAAGAATGAAGGATTAAGAGCTTAAGGAGCGCTAAGGAACTGATGTTCGGTTGTCTTAATCCATGGATAAAGAACTAAGCGCTTAAGAAGAGAGTATAGGTGCCTTAAGGTTCGGGCAGGAAATTAAGATCCGGGCAAAAGGAGGCTGAAGGATGTGTTCTTAATCTGCACTAAGGAATTGGTGTTCGGCTGAATTAAGCTGCTAAGAAAACTAAAGAAAGTAGATTAAGCCTTAAGGAGGCTTAATTCATGCTTACCGAACAGCTCCCACAGAAATATTTTGTTACCTCAAGAGGATATGGACTATTTATATTTTACCCTGACAAAACGAGAACTGGTGAACCAGCAGTAGAACTTTACACTCGGTTCCATTGAGGGTAAACACAAACAAGGACAGAATAATGGGTGGTCCCCCTTCCTTGAAGTGGATTACAAAAATAACCAAAAATAAATTACAAAGTTTATAGTAGTTGGACGACTTTGATGCTCTTTCTTAATTCATATCAGTATTTTCATTTTCAATTTTCAAAATAGTCGATTAAAATAGCTCAAAATCTTTCCTTCTTTTTACAGTTAGCAGCGATCGCTGCTAACAAATATATTAATAAAAAAGATAATTTATGTACACAAATTCCAAATGGAAAAATATAAAAGACCTTGAAAATGGTGCTATTCGGAATAGTAAAAATGTTGTTTTGGATTGTACATTTGGAATAGTGATAGCAGTAATTGATAAATAATAGTGTTAACAAGATGCTTATTAAGAAAAAAAAAATAAGCAAGTGGGTCCCAAATGAATTGTCACGACGTAGAAATAAAATAAGTGGTGTCAATTTTATTATTTCAGAATTTTGTTTACGGTAATAAACATTTTTTTCACTATTTACAATTTCGAATAGTAGTTATTCCAACATTTCCAAGGAATAGAGAATATCAACTATTCTCGCTATTCTGAATAGAAAAAATGTCGTTTGGATGCACGTTGCTATTCTAGTTATTTTTACACCATCCAAATAGTTAGTTACTATTCTCAGCTTTGCCTGAACGGCAAATAGCTCAAAATCTTCATATGAACAAATTTAGCATTTTTTTACTATGTTTCTAGATATGTTAAAAAATTGTTATTTTAGATGGTCCAAAATCTTCAAAAAAATAACGATTTTGTACCTATTAAAAAAATAGTAAAAAAATATATAACTATCGTAAAATTTGTTCTCCAAGCATATTTTAATATAAAAATCATATTGAATAGTTCAAACCTATTATTTTGAATTTAAAAATAAAGATATGTGCATAAAGTAAAGCATGACCATTTATAAAACACAATAGCCCAACTCAAATTTTTAAAAAAAAAAAAAAAAACCCTCCATTAACATCTTCTAACGAGAAAAAATATTTTGAGATTAATTTCTTTGCCTATTCTCCTCTACCACCGTCAAGCAAGGTGTTATTTTGGAATCGGACTCTGCTGCTTTTCTTTGAGAAAAGCAGCAGGCTGCTTTTCCGATCTCAGCCATTCAAATTTGTTGAGATTTGTGCTTGAAAAAGTTGCTTTATTGAGATACGTGAATTGAAAATTTTGAATGGTTGAGATCGGAAAAGCAGCAGAGTCGGATCCGTTATTTTGGTACCCAGAGTCGCGAGATGATTGTTGGGATTGTGCATCTCCTCTTTCATCCCACAATAATCAATTATTGGGTTCCCCATGATGACACAAACAGTTACACTAATTAAGAATTTAAGACTCGTTTTGCGTTAAAATCGGATTATCGTTTACATATAAATTTTATAAAATTTTGATTTATCCGCTAAATTTAAATAGAATAAAAAAAATTCTCCACTCTATCTCCCCCCATTTATCCTTCAATCATTAATTATCTAGAAAATCAAGTATTCATATCTAAAATATCAAGTATTTTTTTTAAATATGAACATCAATTTTATTTTATCTCTCTCATTACACTCATCTTTTACACGATTTTAAAGATGAGTTTTTTTTTTTCTTCATTTAATGTCGCTCATATTTTTGCAAATCTAAAATCACAAACGTCTTCTACGTAATTTTTTTTTCAAATGAGATCCATGATGAAATACTTTTGAGTTATTCGTCGCGCAAGTATTTATAACTCGTCGTGCAAGTATTCATGAATTGAGATATGAATATATTTGGTACAAATATTAACAATATTTGATATAATATGTTAGGTACAAATACTTGACACGTGTACTATTTACACTCGTATGACGAGGTATAAATACTTACAATACTTGATATTAATACTCTAAAACATCATCTAATGCCATAAGAAATTGCAATACTTGATATTAATACTTTCTGAAATACTTGATATCTTAAGTATTAATACTTGCACGATGAGATATAAATACTTGTGCGCATAGGTATTCATATTTGTGTGCATTAGTTATAAAATCTATCAAATATTAGTGATCATCCACTTAATTAATGACTAGTAGATGAATAGAAGAAATGAAGTGAGAATATTTAGTTGATGCCTTTCTTAGGGTTTTATCCTCCACTATCACGAGATGATTGTTGGGCTTCTGCATCTCTTTACTGCGCACCCGTGCGTCTGTGTTTGTGTTAAGAACAAGCAATAATTTTTACTCTATTGTTACAAGTTACAACCATCCCAGAAGAATCAATTATTTGGGTTCCGTCAAACATACTGACACCAACAGTTCCACAAATTAAAGAGAAAAATTCAGCAACTTGAGAAAATCCGAAAAAGAACCCATATTCAACGGGCTGAAAAGAGCTTACAAATGATTATGGAAATCAATAATCCTAAACATATAGCAGTACAGAACACTAACAAAAGCACAATTTTTTAAAAATAAAATCCAATTGCTATGTTTGCAAGGGAATTCTAGACATATCAAGACAACAAGTACAAGCTTCACACCAACTACTAATCTCCACAGAGGAAAACATCAAGTACTAATGTCCATCGAAAAATATTACATGAGAATAATGGAGGATCACTGCAGTTCCGATTGTCATGCTCTATCTTCAGGAGAACCGCTATTACAAAGAAGATAAATTAACTTAGAAAGGGGGGGGATTTACATTAAAACAAGCCGTTAGATACCGACTGGCTCGTACTAAACAATACCCGGAGGATATTATTACTAATTTGTTATAAGCAGGAGTATATCAGTTTACTTCCCTTAAAATACCCCTATCTAAGGATTCCAACAACAAATAAATACAGAGTAAAAATGGAGAGCAAAGATTATGTTACTATACCAGTATGGTTCCAAATCTGATAGGCTAATATATGTTATAATAAAAATAGATAGAGAGCACGCACCTGCCGTACCTGTCCTTCTCCTCAGACCTCTCTCTGCCTCTCTCCCTGTCCTTCTCTCTGCCCCTCTCCTCAGACCTCTCTCTGTCCCTTTCCCTCTCCTCAGACCTCTCTTCTCTCTTTCTCCCCCTATCCCTATCCCTCTCCCTCTCTAGATCCTTCTCTCTCTCCTCAGACCTCTCTCTCTTTCTACCCCTATCCCTATCCCTCTCCAGATCCTTCTCCTTAACCCTCTCCTCAGACTTCTCTCTATATCTTCCTCTCTCCCTGTCCCTCTCTCTCTCTCTTGACCTATCTCTTCCCCTATCCCTTGACCTCTCTCGTTCCCTCTCTCCAGACCTCTCTCTCTCCCTCTCAGGAACTGGGCTATCAGCCCGGCCATTCACTGGGCTTCTGGACCGACCTCCCACTGGACTTTTGACACGGCCATTGCTGTCTCTTGGGCTCGGTCCACGGCCATAATCAGGGCTGCCCCTTTCACGGCCCCGCCCATAAGGACTGGGGGACCGGTCCCGGGCACGGTATCTGTCCCTGTTAGGTGACCGGTTATCACGGCCCCCATCACCATCTCTATCCCTTCTGCTGGGGCTCTGGTGGCCACCCCTTTCGTCATCATCCCTCAGCGCAAACTCAACTGACAGAACCCGATCCAATAATTTGCTACATTTCAGAAAATAATGGAGTTAAACCTTATATAATGTAAGATAAATTGCACAATCCATCTAATGTAAAAACCCATTATCTAATATCAACAGCCTCAAAACACTTGTCGCTCATGGAATTCACAGAAGCTATAATATATTCATAATTGTATGTAAAAATAGAATTTAAGCATAAAAAAATTTATTAAAAGAAAATAAAAAGGGCATCGTTATTAGTTTTTACCTTCCATTAGTAGCCTCAAAGGCCTTGCTGGCATCATCCAGGGTATCGTACTGCACAAAGGCAAAGTTGCGACGGATCCGTATGTTGATGATCTTGCCGTAAGGCTCAAAGTGGCGTTCCAGATCCCTCATGCGGGTGCTGACAGGATCAAAGTTTATGACAAAGAGCGTCTTCGATGGCTTCATGCTGCCCGGCGACCGCCGCGACCCGCGGCCCACTCGGCTTACCCCTCCTCCACCTCGATCTTCATGCTAATAGAATGACACAAAGAACTTATTTTAGTATAATTGAATTTTACTTATTTTATTTGTTTGATTGCTTTCTTGTTTGTTTGTTTCTTTTTTGTTATGTAAATACACTGGTGCAGCTTCAAAGTCTTATGTTTTTATGTGATCGCAGCATAAAAATAAAGTCTGAATAAATTCTAGGGAACTTGACTCAAGATATTTGAATTTAGGTGCATTTACACTACAATGTCATAATGGCTTTGATGTGACTTGACAATAGCGAAAGCTTGCCTTTTTATAATAACTAAATAGTTTCTTATAATTGATTACTTTTCGAAAGTAATAATCAGTTATAGAACCTTTGCCAACTCGATGCGAAGCCTACGACCTTTTCTGCCAAATTCAGTTCGATCAAGGGCTCGGATTGCATCATCAGCATCCCTTTCATCCTCCATGTAAACAAAAGCAAAACCTACAAATTTTTATGCAAAATTTAAAAGATTTGTCAGGTAGAATTTTGAGATTCAGAAAATATAACATTTTTGTAAATCAACAAAAGTAAAAAGGACAAATGGAAAAGATTAACAGGTTAGCCCCTCCATTTAAACTATTAAAAATTTGGGCTAGTAAGCAGGAACAGACCTTAAATAAATGTAGAGGTACAACAAAGATGAAAATGTGAAAAGAAAGGCATTTGCATTAGGATTTGCATTTGGTGGTTGTTTGACAATCAGAAATTACGGTTGTGCCACCACCTCCATTATATTGTTCCTGCTTGGTTGTGCATGACTGGGACCCACATAGAAGATGTGGTAGACGGGTAGTAGGGACGATAGAAAAATAGGCAAAATTGCATGACAGAGAGGAGACACTAAGGTTGGTTTAGTGCCCAAGTGAACTGAAATGAGTGAGTGGGGTGGGACCCGTTCCATCATCCAATATTATATCCTGCGCAAAGAAATTGCTGAGTACAGGAGACCTCAGGCACATAATATGAAATAATTACATACAACCTTGTAACCAAAATTTCTCAAATACCTTCATCTGAAGTTCCCATTTCTTATATAACCCTATAAAAGTAAACAAATATCCCAGATAGCTAAGATAGTATTTTAAATGTTTTGGTATCTTTCATATATTGAAGTTTTCCAATTAAATCCTTCAATGAAAGAAATCTTCTTTTGTGTAAAATGATTTATTTTTGTGATGCTACTCTGTGCGGCGGCCTGGGAGACGATAGATATCCAGCATGCCCTGTAGGTGATGATGCCTCCATGTTGCGCAATAAAAGCAAATAGCAGCACATTGCAAGTTTCATTTAAAATGAATTTTTGTCCTTTTCCGTTATTTTTGTCGGACTAATTGTACCTGACTTCATGTCGATCTTGTCAATTCGACCATACCGCCTGAATAGCCGTTCCACATCAGATTGTCTCGTATCAAAGTCAAGGTTCCCACAAAATATTGGCCTCATCTTTACCTGAAAAATGAAAAAAAAAAACGCAAAATAAACATAATATTACTCTAGCAATTTTTAAATTCAACCAAAATCAATAGTTAATTTGCACAAGTAGAATTCGAAAGCTTCGTAGAATCTAGACAAAGCCCCGTTTAAATTAAACCGTCCATATTTCTAATTATGCTCCAATTGACCATGAGATCCACAATTATGAGCAAGTATCGCTCGCCGAGACTATACAGGCCAAACCAAAGAAAAGCAATGCAAGAAGCGTAAGAAAAAAAAGTCAAAATAGTTGAACGGTAGTAATTACTGCTATCTATTGATCTAATAATCTAGCTGCAGGGACTAATCGCGAGAATAATAAAAGATCCAGTCTTGTTCCATAGAAGACTGACGAATTTTAGTTATATCGTCCTCTATTCCTCAAATAGTGCACAAATGAAAGGAAAAATTACAGAAATAAACGATACCACCACAGATCGCTATGAATACCAAAAACAGAACAAACAGGACTAGATCTCAAAATCAAACAACATCAACAATTGGAAGGATGAATTACGATTTAGTAAGGAGGGCATCTAGAATCTCTCACCTTGAAATTGTTGGAAGGTCAACAATAAACCCTAGATCTCGCTTTGGATGCGCCGTCTACTAAAGAACAAGACGATATTAAGATTTAAAACGACTTTTTTACTTTAAAGGCGACGTAGCAGAAAAAGTGGGCTTCCAATTTGCAGCCTTGCAAAACAGGCTACACGGCCCATAAATACAGGCTCGACTAAAGTGCAGTTGTTTTCTTTCTTCAGTACTGAACTTTTGGGGAAATGGTAATTTCGTTACAGTTTTAAATTTCAGATGACAATTTTATTGTAAGATTTCTTTTAATGAAATGGATTTCAAGCATCATGTTGATCAGTATAGATTAATATCTACTCATCCATTTTATAAATTAATTTTTGAGATGTATGAGAATTTTTTATTTCAATTTCTGAATGTTAAAAGCAATCAAAATCAATTGCATGAGTGTATTGCTTTTCAAATTACCTTTAAATTAGCTTCAGTTATTTCTATTCTGATATCAGTCCACTTTCGTGAATGTAGATGCTATTTCAGTCATCAAGAAAAAATCTTTCAAATTTCACTGATTTAAAAAAAAAAAAACTCGCTTGTGTACATCACAAATGAGCCATTTATGAGTTAAATACATAATGACCTTGTGTTTGGGAATAAGATAATTTGAAAATAATTAAAGAATAAAGTTGCCTAAAAGGTATTACTGAGTCATCCGTCTTTCAAACACTAACCTAAAAATCATGTTCGATAGAAAAATATAGTAAAATAGTAAAAGAATGATCCTATCTAATTTTGAAATGATAAATTGATAATTAATAGCTTTCTTTCCATTCATTCACTTTTTTGTTCATTAAACATGACGAACTGAGTTAAATATAGAGTAGACATAACATCATCATTGATAAAATGGTGTGCCACGAATTTAAAACATACGTGTTAATTAGACCCCAAAAAAAAAGATTACTAATAATATATTTCCATCGTTGGCTCGTTGCACATATGAATAATTGAATTACAATTTACATGGAATGATAAGGTAGAAAATATATCTCTGTGGTAACCCACAAACAGTCAAGAATCACATAAAACTAAGAACTATCCATCTGGTATCAAAATTCTCACACTTGAAGATGTCTAAAAGGATGCTTTTGCAATTCTATTTTTCTTTGGATGCCATAATCATTTTCCTATCAAAGAACGTTCTTGTGCTTGGATGAAGACCATCACTTCAATTCTTCGTGGAGAAATCAGGGTGATATTATTTACAACTTCAGAAAAATTTACTCTTTTACCAGATTGTTATGCAACCTCACAAAATCATTCAACGTGAGCTCAGCAGGTCTTGACTGCATTTGTTGAAGCATAAAGTTAAACAACCAAAATGGAGAATATTGCAAAAAAAAAAAAATACATAACTTTCGGCAGTATTTATAAGAGTAGGGTTAAAATGCCTCACATCCTTATCTCTATTTTCAAAGTCCAAACAGTTGGATCCAAATTGCTCAACATGATCACCATATAAAAATGTACTTGAAGACCAAATTTTATATTTTTGAAAAAAAAATTACTATTTTTTTAGAGAGGTAGAAAATCATTTTTTTTAGAAGATTCTGGACCATCCAAAAACAGTGATTTTGTATCTAGCTTAAACAATAGTACAAAATTCCAAAAAATATAAATTTTGTCTCAAAGCACATTTTAATAAGGAGAACAAGTTGACCAATTCGGCAACTGTTTGGACTTTGAAAAAGGAGATAAGAATGTGAAGCATGATTGGGGCACGAAAATAATGAGGCATTTTAACCCTACTCTATTTCTAATATTCAATAAACATACCGTGATTGGAAGCCCAATATTGTCAAGAGCTGATTCAATCTCGGTGGAAGAGCACAGATGGTGAAGTGATCTCCTCAACATTTTTCTCTTCCCATTGAAAGCGGAATTTACCTGAAAATTTAGATTTTAAAATTGACAAAAAATCATTAAAAATCAAATTAATGCACTAGAATTTCAAATGCAAAAATAGAGATAATTTAATAATAAAAGTTGCTGACCATAGAAAAAAAGGTCTTTGGAGAAGCAACTGGTGGATACTCCGAAGTCTGTTTTAATTTAAACCTTACAATCGCAGCATCAAACTTCAAAATTAATTGACAAGAAAACAAAAATATTAGAGCTTGGTCCCTTCATCAAAAAGCATATAATAATAGTTCGAGTAGCAGTGTAGGATGAGGAAACAAGAACATATGTTTTCTTGCTTTATCCATTTACATGTTTTTCTTTTCCAGACAGGAACAAGATAAGCCCTTGTTTAAACTTTCAAATTATAACCCCTCCAAAAATACTATTTTGTGCACGTGCCCCACTTATATTCATTTATTACATCGAGAATTTCAGATATAAGAGCACTGGTAAAATATGGACAAGCAGCCTGACTTACGAAATTTAGCGCAAGTATAAATGCTAGCAATATACAACTTCTAGGGGTATAGATGGAATTTGTGATCAATCTTTCATGTGTTTCAAAAGGAAAGGTTTACCTTTGGTTGAGGGAAGAAATTTGTTCTTTCTACTTGCAATTTGTACTCTGGATCTACAAATGAGGGCCTTCAAAATGAGTCTCTTAATATCAGGATTAAAAATATTAAGATTTTAGGTGCATGTTTCCTCTAAATCTGTCCAAAGTAACTGTTCCTTTATACAAAGAGATATAATGATTGAGAATAAATGCGGTTGTTCTAAGGAAGTGTATGGAGGTGATTCCAAAATTGAAGATAATTAAGCCAACAACAGATGATGACAAACATAAAAACTCCCAAGAAGACTTATTTGAAAATCATTAACTGTCCTATTCTGATAAATGCATAGTTCAATTAGAAGTATGCCAAACAAAAATTAAAATGGCATACCAGAGTAGAAGTTGACAAATATATTAATGGATCGATACTCCGGTGTTTCAACTGAAGCGTCAGTCAGCCGTGCAGCCGCCTCATCCTATAATTAATTCAAGTCAACACCAAGTTTTTACTTATTATTGTGTGTAGAAAAGAGATTAGTCTCAGGTACAGAACCTGCTTCTATTCTTGTCTGCTTGGTGCTTTAATTGCAGAGGTGAAGTTAAAATTAAGGCTAGGTTGGGTTCAACTGAGAACCATTGTCCAATTAAGGGCACATTGCACAACTTACTGTTAATTGGGCTTAGGGATGTAAAAAAAGTCATGTCATGACCGGATACATCACTGCATGGCATAGCACATGTGCCATTGACGTGCCGCGACCATTTCCGTGTCGTGACCATCCTTCGTAAAATTGACAAGGCACAGTATGCAAACTGGTATGGTCACGCGACCCAAGTCACGGCAAGGCACGTATTTACATCCCTATTTGAGCGCTTTATGCTTTTAATAGTAGCAGAAACTCTTTCAAAGACTAATTTTGGAAAACATGGGTACCAGTTTAAATAACAAACCTGAAGCAAAAGGACAACATCGGAGAAGGTATTTCCCATAGGAAGTAGAAGCTTTACAACCTCAGTACTTATATTAAATGGTATATTTGCTACTACCTGAAGAAATAAGAAATAAGATCATTATGCTAAAAACATCAGAGCATTAATCATGTACTATTTGGGCCCTTGAACTTTACAGTATACCATTTTGGTCAAAATAATCTGTTTTGGTATGCAACCTAAACGATATTATTTTGGATCGTGAAGTATTTGAAAAGTTATTCTGATAGTTGTAGCCTTTAAAAATAGGAAAATATGGTAGAAATTAGCTTATCATTTTTAGTTCTTTAGTAAATTATGGAAATGGTCCAATGAAATTTTAGGATTACTATTCTCGTTCCAAAAACATACAATCTCATAATTTAGTAACTTGATATGGGTTACCTGTTTGTTCATCATTGTGCTACAATATTTTTAAATATTTCATAAAATAGCAGGAGTCGGAACTCATAACAGAGAAAATAAACATTACTAAAAAAAGTTCATATCAATACCTTTGCAAGTTTTTGAGGTCCCTCGGGTATCTGGTTTTGCAACATAGGGGCAAGATGCGAAACAAGGTGGCATTTTGTGATATCCTCTTGGAGAATCTACAAATTGTGACCCAAAAAATATATGACTAAAAAGGTGAAACGAAACTTTCCTCCAAACCGTTTGCAATTGAAACGAAAGGTCCTTTTATAATAGAATGCTATGGTGCAATCAGTTCATAAGATATTCTCTTGAGATTCATTTCATTTTCTTTTATCGATTATTTCGGACTTTTTTATTTTCTTTTTTTTTTTTTTAAACTGAACCACTGCACTGTTACGAGGGCAATTCAGCTTGACTTAAGCAAATTACCTCGAGTAACCTCAGGTTGCAATCGGACAGTATGGACTCACAAGACATCACTAAAACAGTATGGAAACTGACCTGAACATAATAAAATTCATGTGGCCAGATATGTCTACTATTTTGCTATTTATCTTTTGCATCTTGTATAATAAAAATTAAAAGAATTATACCTTTAAGCGCCCAGTGCCCGCAAACCTATCCTTTATCAGAGTTGCCATTCGAGGATCCTATTTTATTAAAAAAACATATGCAAATCTTACTGCCCGGAAATACAGATTCGCCATTAACTCCGAGATAATAAATGCAGTAAATATATAACCTTCTCTACAGCTAGGACTGTAGCCCCCGAATTGAGAAGAGTGTTGGTTAATGAACCAGTACCAGGTCCGATCTCTAGTACCACATCCCCTTCTTTGACATCAGCTGCATCTACAAGTTCTTCATTTATGCTTGAATTCAACATATAGTGCTATAAGAATAACCAAATGTTGAGTGAATTGGATGGTTTTATGAAAAAAATAATGAAGAAAACTGAAACCAAAGATCAATTACACCAGTTCTTTTGAACCTTGTTTTGTGTCTTGTTTGATGCTTAGGTTAGTTTCGGAGCTAAAAAAAGGAGATATTGAGGCTCAAATCAATTGCAAATTACTGAGTCAATTTAATCATCTAAAATTTAATCACATAATTGGTATGAAAATCAAAATCGATGGAAACACTGGGCTAATGTAGCAGAACTAAGACAAAACCGGGTTCCTTCACTAGCAATTGCCATTGTACCTCCGACAATTGATTACCTGACCGAGGGATTTTCTTGGCACGAGACGCCCTTTTGAGTTGAGAGACTCCACCGTGGCATGGTAGTCGTCTGTCGGTCGTTTCTTCTCCTTACTGGCTGTTCCGCCGTCGCGTGAGGTTCTGGAGACCGCTCGCACGACTGCGCGCCTGCTGGTACACGCTCGGCGGCGCTCCGCCGTGGAAGGTGGCGAAGGGCCTGAGGCCACCCGAACAGAGAGGAGCATCTCTCTCTCTTTGTCGGAGCTGGGTTTTAAGAGGGCTTTAAACGATGTGGAATGGATAGAGCAAGTTTAACAAAGTGAGGAGGCTAATTTTCTTCTCCGCTGCTTAAATTCAGATCCTATATAATACCTGGAGATTTTTTTATAAACCATAAATAGAAAATTCAAAGTTAAACCAATATGATTACGGCGAAATTTCGGAAAACTATAAAAACCAAAATTTAATCTCGGTCTGAAAAAAAAAAATTTTAAGACTGAAATTCAGTTTCGGCCTCTAGCTAAATTTTCAATTTTCGTCTTCCACCACAGAAAATCTATCGGTCTGACTCAGAACTGAAATTTTTTTTTCGGTCTCACTCAAGACCTAGAGTAAGATCCAATCTTCCTTGAAGACCGAAAATTAAATTCGGTCTCATGAATTTTTTTCTTTTTTTTAGGAAAAACATGACTCAGGGTCATATTCAGTCCCTTGAAGACCAATTAATAAAAACAGACCGAATTTGTTTTTTTTTTAATACGCGATTATAACCAATTAATAAATTCAGTCCTTGAAGACCTAAAATTAAATTCAGTCCTATGATTTTTTTTCGTTTATAACCAATTAATAAAAAAAAAATTACCAAGACAAATTTCGGTTCCAGCATGGACCGAAATTTTAATTCAGTATTGGGGTGGTTTGCAGCACAAACGGTTACACACAAATAGGGGCATGATTAGGTGTGAAAAAGTGATAAAAAAATTGGAAATAAATGGAGACCGAATTTTATTTTCGGTCTGGGAAAGAGAGACCGAATTTAAATCTCGGTTCTTATAGTTTTTCAAAATTTTGAAACACTCATGTTGTTTTGGTAAAATTGTTTTTTTTTTTTTTAATTATGGTTTATAAAAAATTTCCAATACCTGACCGTGTAGAATGAGATTTGGATCGTCCAATTTAATCTGCCGATTAGTTGTTAACGGTGATCAAACCATCAAAGATTTTTCCGACTAATCGGCTAATTATTTCCAATTATAACCTATTATTTCAGATTATTCCTGATCAATTGTTTGGCAGTATCCTATTCGTCTAACGTTATTTACAACACGGGTCTAAAAATAACTTAAATTTTGAGTTAGATTGGGACCGTCCGATTAAAATTCAGTCAAATCCATTCACGGGGCCCTTTAATATCTGTGTGGATTATGATCGGACAGTCCGGATCCAAACTCAAATATTTTCAGTTATTTAGAATATCTGTAGTCGTTGATTACCGACGAATTAAATTAGATCAATGACTGAACTGTAGGTAAACCGTAAATCGCTCGATGTAGTCTCCAGATCTTTTTGAATGTCAGCAGTATTCTTAATTCAAATGGAACTGAGCAAGGTTTTCAACAGTTAGAGATTGATTTTCTCTCACGACTTTACAGTTTTTGTGAATGTTTTAGAAAAAAAATACAACTAAGTAAATCAACTACTATAACTTAAATTTGTAACTAATTCGTACATACTAACATATCAAATTCTCAAATTCATACAAACATAGTTCACAAAATAAATTCATATATATCGAATTCACAAAAATTCATAAATGAACCGAGCTGGCTCGTCAGCTCGCGTGCGAGCTAGATGCAAATCAAACACGCCAATTCTAAACCGAGCTGGCTCGTTAACTACTCAGTGCACTAACAGACAAATTAATGAGAAATAACTCGCAAAGTAGTAATGGATACTACAGCATCTTCATTCCAACTACAAACGAGCTATAAACAGTGACATTAGGAGCGGATCTACACTATGTCTAGGGGGTGCCAAGTCACTCCATGATTTTGAAATTTTTAATCACGTACATTGAAATTTAATTGATTTTTTATTTTTTTGAAGTTTTTATATAGTTTAGCCCCCCTCATAAAAGATTAGATGTGTGCTTGTAGTCTAGTGATTAAGACTCTGTTTTATTCATGTGAGGTCATGGGTTCAAATCCCACTAGCTACAAAGTAATTATTATGTATTTTAAGTTTTAGCCCCCCTAATTAAATTTTCTAGTTCCGCCCCTGAGTGACATGACCGCACGGTACGTATATTTTTTTGCTAATTTATAATGAGTCAGGTTAATATAATACTAGTGTTATTTCAGGTGTAGTGACATTGATTTCAAAATCTATCGAATAGACTTCAAACAACAAATTTAAATCATCTAGACCAATTTACTCCGTAAACGGTGCATTTACATTAGGGGTGCAAACGGATCCGAATTATCCGACGGATATCCGCTCCGAATCCGCTTATAATCTGAATCTGGATTAAAAGAATACGGATACAGATATTTTTGGTATATATGGAAAAATAATCTGGATACAGATACGGATAAATCCGTAAGGATATAAACGGAGCTGATATCCATATATATCCAGATCCGAAATTTAATATTTGAACTGACATGCAGATTTTAATGGCGTCAGTGTTAACCAAAAACCAAACGCATAAAAAATGAATCGGATATGAATCCAAAACAATAACAGGTCAAATATCCGGTACAATCTGGCACCCAATTTCATTTATGTATCCGGACCAAATGGGTCTAGTCAAATAAATTTCTAAGGTAATATATGATTTCTTTTATAGATATTCCAACACCTTCTTTGTTTTGTTTTGATGAGATGGGACTAAAGAACATTCTACATACCGGAAGCAGCAGACAATTCTTTCAGCATATTTCAATTCATTTCACCCCTGCGAAGTTCCCAAAAAGCATACATATTCATTTAAGTCCAATGATTTTGGGCTTAGCAATTTTGGGTCAAGTTGTGCATTTATTTGGTAGGAAAATCAAATAATCTATTATGACAGTAGATTGATTCTCTAAACCAATAAGCAATTAGTCATGCATAATTACCACTTTGCAGACTTAAAAATTCAATTAAATTTTGTCAATTTAGATAAACAAATTAGGTAATTTACAATTATGAAATTTAGTAGAATTACTCAATATTCGACAATTATCCGCTCCATATTCGTATTCGAATCCGTATCCGTGGATTATCCGCTCCGTATCTGTATCTGTTTAAGACGGATATGGTTTTAAATTTTGATATCCATTTACTATCCGTATCTGTATTCGTATCGGCTCGTTGAAAAACAAATACGAATACGGTATTAGGATTATCCGCTCCGTTTACACTCCTAATTTACATGCAAAATTTAGTAATTTTCGATTTCATTTAGTATGAAATCAATTGGTAAAAATAAAATAAAAATAAATGCACTGTAATTAATTTAAAATCTTCTTTTTTGACCACCTGACTTCTTAAGAAATGAATTTGAAAATTTATAAATTTTCTATGTAAAAACATCGCTCGGATTGGTCTGAACTTTGAACAGTTTGAATTTGTTATTTAAAACATATTTAATGGATTTAAGAGTCAGTTTCACTACGGCTAAAAAAATAACACCGATATCGTAGTAGTCAAACTCATTGTAAATTTACAATGTTACTTAATTGTGAATTTTACACTTTTATTTATAACTGACATGCAATTTGGCAATTGCAGTATACAGAAAAATTAATCTGTAAAGATGAAAAAATCATATTAAGATATTCAGTGGATCTCCCTTTAAATTATAATGATTTGTAGGTATTAAAATAGTTTCAAACTGATTGCGAAATAACTGTCAAAGTTATTGACATGATAGGACAGAGAGAAAAAAATCTTTATATTGCGATTGCAATAATGAAGATGATCCGGTGGAGCAACGTAAATAATGTTTTTTATCGGCAATTATGAAAGGGGGCTTTTTAAAACACGACATTCTAATCCCATTTTAATTTGTGGACTGATGAATATTTTAATATAAGTTATTTTGATGGGTTAGTACCTTTGCAATTTAAGTTTTACATTCACGACTAATTGCAAATCAATTGTAAAAGGTGAATGACAATTTAAGATGTGTTAGTTTATTTTTATTTATTTTTAATAAAGATTGGAGATCAAGTCACTCGAGATAGGAGTAGGTCTGATGGGCATCGGACCTACTTTTAGGTTCAATTAGCTCTTTCACCGTACAATTAGCATTAAAATTGGTGTGCACGGAAATTGAAACAGACCTGCACTGCTTTTAATGTACGTAGCACGGATTTTAATGCAATCGAATGGTCATTTCACCTATCGGACCTACTCTGAATTGCAAGTCACTCAACTATTTGACATCTGCAAGAGATTCTCCTATTCAAACTGGGACCTCTCACACAGAGAGCACTGCATTTACTAGAAATTAGTTCTCATTAAGTGATTTTATACAATTATTTTATATTCCTACAATTAAAGTTAATTACAATCATCATATTAACAACTAGGTAGGCAGTCGATGAATTTAGAAGTCTTGTAGTTACTATAACACATACATCCTGATCTATTCATAAAATCTTATCTGTCCTTCAAATGTTACATATTTTCTTGAAAAATTATTTACATTTTTATGGCGTCCTTCAAATTCTCTAGTGTGGAAGAGCAAATGGATTTTTTTTTTTTTTTTTTAATTACAATGGAGTACAGAGTTCAAAGTGAGTCCAAATAATCAATCTGAACTGTTCAACATTATTAGCATGTGAAAATATACTTCGTGATAAAAATTTATATTGTTTGGAACTTTTTTACTATCTTTTAAGCAGGAGAAAATCATCACTTTCGGATGGTTCTTAATTTTTTTATCAAGTGATTTTCTAACTGTCTAAAATAACAGTATAAAAGTTCCAAAAAATATAAAATTTGATCTTCAAATATATTTTCATACGATAATAATGTATAACGGTTCAGATTTATTATTTGGACTTTGAAAATAGAGATACAAATTTAATGCATAGACCGATCCGCACATTACAATGTACCGTAGCCTCACTTCTCATGATGCACACACAGTCGTATGTTCAAATTCTACCATGCACCCGTCACAGGTAGAAAAAAATAATTTATTCTCAATAACTAATTAGTTAGAAAATTAGAAAACAGCACATTTTCCTGTACAATACTCAATTATTAATTTATTCTTCTTATTAGTTCGAAAATTAAAATATTTATAAGTTAAAAACGAGTTTTAACAAAAAGGCAAGTAACTTAAGTAAATTTGTGAGTTTTTTTTAAATTTACAAGGATAAATGTGACATTATGAATTTTAGAGGGAAAATATGTAGTTTACGAGATTTTTGAGCGGTGTGCCGTATGCATGACATTTCCTCTTTAATACAATATTAGTAGTGTTTTAAATAGCAACGCTATAGTATTTTTGGACCTTAAATGCTAAGCTATGGGATAAAGATGCGTTATTTCAGCTACAATCACTATAGCGGTAATAGCAGTCCGCTATTTGCGCTACACGCAACACGCTACACGATATAACTACATAGGTTTTTATTTAAAGGTCCAAACTGAATTCTTTTTAAGGATCAATATTTTTCAATGTCTGGATTGTTTTTGCTTTTAAATAGAAAAAGACGAATAATTTATGCCATAATGCTTAGTTTTTTTTTATATAGAAAAAAGATATATAATTTTTGCCATGTTACTTTGGTTATTTTGAATGGAAAAAATAAATAGTTTATGATATAATTAGGGATATTTTGAATAGCAATTTGGATTTTGTACTGGTTTAGTATGAATATTCTAATTTCTTAATCAATTTTGTGTTACTAAATGCTATATGAGACTTTAGATAATGTTGATAATTAGTAGAAATATAAAACATAAATTAAAAAAAACGCTAAGTAAGATAGCTTTTGCTATAGGTACGCTATTTACAATGCTTTTTTATTTAATATTTTTGCAATGACGCGATAATCGTTATTTTGAACTTTGAATATTAGTGATAATCTAAGTGAAACTTCTTATACAAAACGAACAAATGAAAAATAAGAAGGATTGTGAAAATTCAACAGAGAATATAATTAATAAAATATTACAATGGGAAGATAATTAAAAAATAAAAATACTACGATAGATATAAAATGAGGGTTTTGTCTCTAATATACCTCTATTTTTAATATTCTTATAATAACAAAATTTTTGAGGACTAATGCACTAAAATAATTAGATGTGATATATAAAATATTTTTGTCAAGAAAAAAAATGATCACTCTTTGACTTTTATTTCTATATGAATCATTAACTTGAAAAATTAACGTCCATAAATTTTTCGCATTTGTATATTTTTACAGACTCTTGATAACAATTCAAATTAAAATAAAATGCCATAAATGTTTGCATAAAAAAAATACAGATCATGTCTTATTATTTTATTTAGATATTTAAATTTTAAATTTCAAATTTCAAATCATATAAGTTTTAAAAATAACAACAATTTCAAATTTAAAACAGACCTGTGCGGCTGTGTTGACTTGCAAAATACCAGTCCCGGAATCCCGGATCAAACAAAAAGAAGGCCCAAATATGGGCCCCGCTTGTCATAGTGAAAACGTTCTGCTGCTGCACATCTTCTGTAAGCGAGTCATATCCTCTGAGGTCATACAATATTTATGTTTAGATCAAGACCGTCCGATCAGAACCTAGGCCAATCCGGTCCGAAGTGGAATGGACGAAATCCCTTAATATTAGTGCGGATTGTGATTGGACGGTTAGAATATGAATAGAAATATCCTGTTACCTTAGGTGATCTGAATTCCCGTAAGCTGTATTTTCTATCCGAAAATAAAGGAGAGGGACACGCACCAAAAGGTTTCTCCTGCAATCCCGCCCCTTCTTTCTCATCCTTCCCGCTTCATTTCTAAATTCTAACGAAAAGGGAAAGATAAACTAACCTTACCTTACCTCTCCTCTCTCAGTCACTCTCTCTCTCTCTCTCTACTGGAAACAGGTACAAATCATCACTTCTAGTAATAATTGTGATCTCGCATTCTATGTCTGTATATGTTAAATCAGATCAGCTGGTGTCGATTTAGGGATACACTTTTTTCGTTAATCTTGACTTGTCCGGTTGTTACCAGCTAAGAAGATCTTTTAGATCCGCTTTACGATAGTGGATATATATATCCTGAAGAAATCCGCAATATAGGTGCTCGACCGTAATTTTGATTTGTTCCTGATCGGGGATTTTGCAAGAGTTATCTCTGTTGTTCCTGATCGGGGATTTCCTGATTTTGATTTGTTCGAGTGCTTTCAGTTACCACATTTTATGTGAACTATATTTCTGTTTGAACAGTAAATAGTCCCTCGCGTAAGGTTAGACCAATTTATTCATAACAAAATTTGCTCAACGTCCTTAAGTGTTTGTCAACCCGTGCTGCTCCTTCGAAATTCATATCAAATGACAATCTCTGAAATTCCTAAAATAGTTCTGTCCTTAATGTTCACCAGCATCTATTCCTCTTTGACAAAAAGTTCAATTATCTTTTTTATCACAGTATTGTATTGCTCTCCAGTTGATTTGTTTTCTCTTGTTTATCAGATCAGGCAAGTTGGAGCGTGCATAGGCGATCAAGATGGATCAGGCAAGTCGGCACCACGCTTTATCTATCCCTCTCTCTTCTCTTTCAACTTATATATAGGCCCTTGAGGTTTTGATTAATTTGGAACTATATGGTTACCACACCCAGTCCTGTTAAGGAAAGCAGTGTACTTTGCTCCATCACAAATTAATGAATAAGTATCAGTGCCAGAACCAAACAGTATGGTTTGTACTAGGTAAGTCACCAGCACAAATCATTTTTTTTTTTTTTGGATGGATCAGATACTTATTAGTTTCAATATAAGAAATTCTATTGAATGCTCAAAGGCAAAAGAATTTTGAAACTTATCCAAGAGCTGGGAGCTTAGGACATCTGATGTTAGGTACTAGGCAATACATACTGATACTTGTCAGACTTTATTGTTTGTCCATATTGCCTAAGCTCTGATAATTGTGATATACACAGTACGAGAAAGTAGAGAAGATAGGAGAAGGTACTTATGGGGTAGTATACAAGGCAAGGGACCGGTGCACGAACAAGCTTTTAGCATTGAAAAAGATCAGGCTGGAGCGCTCTGGCGATGGGGTCCCAAGTACTGCCATTCGTGAGATTTCTCTCCTCAAGGAAGTGCAACACTCTAACATTGTCAGGTCTGTTTTCTTTTCTTCTTAGAGAAGGTACAAATTCCAGTATGATTTAAACACAGTTTATATCAAATGTGTCAAGCAAGGAGTCAGGTTAGGCCAGATTCTGGACCAGTAGGCTTCTGTTCTTATAATGGAGTGCCTGATTGGGTTCTTGTTTGGGTTGGCCAGGTGAGGTTTCAGGTTGGTCTAGTTGGAACAGTTCTATAAAAGTTCAGGTTTGTTGGGTTTCTAATTTTTTGCATTAGGGGTATCTCAGGTCCTGGCTTAATGAGAGTTAAGGTCTAGTTGGGGCCCAATTTGAGCAGGTTAGCAGGTATGTCTGATTTGATCAGAAATTCCCAAATTACCCCTTCTCACACTCATCATTAGAACTTCGGGGTTGGAATGTACTATAGATATTTGAGATTTTTTAATGATTAAATTGAATCATATGACCACAAACTATGTTTGTATAACCATACTATGTAGGTTGCATGATGTAGTGCAAACAGAGAAATGCATATATCTGGTTTTTGAGTATCTTGATTTTGACCTAAAGAAGCACATGGACACTTGCCCCAGTTTCTCAAGCAACCCTCGGATTATCCAGGTCAAAATTTTTTTCCTTCTTTATCTCAGTTCTCTCCATTTTCTATATGCAAGTGCCATCTGGATTAGCACATCAGTGTACCGAGATGTCAGTACATTTGATTTGGTTGAGTCCAAGGGGATTCTATTCTTTCTGTTTATTTTTATTTCCTCGTGGGAGGTGGGTTAGAATCTCTTTCTTTTTCCATTTTTTATCTTACATACTTCAATGCATGCATGTTTGTTATGATATAAGAACCTTTCCGTTGCTATACAAGAAAGGGAAAGGCAGCCTCCTGACCCCACCAAAAAGTAAATAACTTTACTAGTAGCTTTCCTTGACACATGAGTACTAGGGCGTCTTGCCGGATACTTAAAAATCAGAGTGTTTTCATATTTCTTCTGAATCTTTTTTATTTTTGTGTGTAGTCGTTTGTGTTCCAGATCCTTCGGGGCTTAGCATACTGCCATTCGCACCGAATCCTTCACAGGGATCTGAAGCCCCAAAATTTGCTAATAGACAAGCATAACAATGCCATCAAGCTCGCCGATTTTGGCCTTGCCAGGGCTTTTGCCATACCTGTCAGAACCTTCACTCATGAGGTCAGACTTGCAATACCCCCGTTGAAATTCTTGGAAGAGTTTTGCATTAAACTTGAACATAAATTATTTCATCAGTAATCACTCGTGCGCTATCTCTCTTCATGCTTTCTTTGTCCCCCACCCCCCTCTCACCCTTTGTTCCCTTTGGAGTTAAACTGCATGTGGTTGAAGATCGTATTCAATGGGTTCACTGATGACATATGGTTTGCATAAATCAGGATGAGCTGGTTAATCGTGGTCAGCTGCAGATCTGCTGAAATTCATGGCACTTTAGACTTGCATTGTGCAACTTAGATCAAGTAAAAGTTTGGTGTAGCGATCGAAATCAATATCCTCTGTGGATATAACTATAATGTGAATGATACCGTTTGATCTTTACTAGGTACATTTAATGAATATACCGGCGACACCTGTACAAATTCTTTTGTAGGAACAGATGAAATGCTACTTTTATATATGAGGGGCATTAAGTTGTCTGTTCATTTTATCTCAGAGCCAACTCTAATTCATATTTATCCAAAATCCCGAGGTAATATAATCCAAATGATATTTGGTAGACCAACTGTCGGGTTGATTTTATGATTTTTTAATTTATACCATTTTTAGTTAACTACATCAGCAGATAAATTAAAGCTTTTCAGGGGAATATATTCATACATCCATATATTACTGATATGAACTAACTTTTGTTTGTCTTTTATGAATAGGTGGTGACGCTGTGGTATAGGTCCCCAGAAATATTATTGGGGTCCAAGCAGTATTCAACCCCAATTGACATATGGTCAGTAGGGTGCATATTTGCAGAGATGGTTAACGGCCAACCTTTGTTTCCCGGTGACTCTGAGATTGACCAAATCCTCAAAATTTTCAGGTTTAATATCACTTGTCTGAAACTTCAAGTCTTAATTTAACACAATTTGCCATCACTGAACCCGAACTGGTCTTGATTTTATGATAAGTTTGGTTAAGCTTGTACTGGTAACACACTAGCCTGTATGTATGTGGCGTTCTCAGCAGAACTTGCACTGATCAAATGTTAAAAGTTTATAGTATAGTATGTTGATATTGGATAAATTATTTTTATGGGAACTGACTGAACTAATAAATGAAGGGTACTGGGGACCCCAAATGATATGACATGGCCAGGAGTTACTTTCTTACCTGATTACAAGCTTGCTTTTCCCCAGTGGGATCCTCAGGTAGTAATATATATATATTTTTTGGTATCTTTCTCATTTCCTATCTTTTTCAGCCATCTATATATTTGAGAACTCTTACGGATAATAATCCCTCAAACAGTGAGGCTATGGTATTATGCATAACGCGGATTGTGCTGTACTACGGATCAATATTTTCATTTTGGAGTCCAAATAGTCAATCGGAACCAATTAACACATGACAATGTACTTGCATACTAAATTTTATATTTTTGTAAATTTTTTTACTATTTTTTTAGATAGGTAGAAAACCACTACTTTTGAATGGTCTAGAATCTTTAGATCAAGTGATTTTCTATCTATTTAAAAAAATAATAAAAAATATAATAGAAATGTAAAATCTGATCTACAGGTACATTTTCAGATGGAAATCATGTTGAATGGATCGATTATTTAGACTACAAAAATGAAGATATGAATTCTTAGTACGGACTAATATGCACTATGCATAGTACCGTGGCCTCACTCACCCCTCAAATATAACATTTTCTGGAAGAATTTTATCTGGTCTTGCAAGTTAAAGATGGACCTTAACAAAGGCTATGCATCCAATATTTTTTATTTTATTACATGTTCCTCTGCATGAAGATTGGTGAGACATATTTGGAATTCTAATTGAACCTTTGCAAACCTTTGCAGGACCTTGCAGTGCTTGTACCCGAATTAGAACCATCAGGAGTTGATCTTTTGTCGGTACGCTCTGTCTTTGTTCTCTTAAGTAAATTATGATAAAGAAGTACCCGCAATGCACAGCAGTTGATCAGTATAGCTCAGCTCTTTTAATTTTTTTTTGTACTTGTATACTAACCAAACTCGAGTTTTACTATGGGCTTGGGCCTGGATGCATTTTTCATTTCTTTTGGATTATAACTTGGAATCATTGGACGGTAAGCATGAAATTTGACCAACGTTTAGTTCCAGTGAATAAACATGTCAGTTATGGTTGATACTGAAATAAACCTATAGAACACAGCTTGATGATAACTTAGATTTTGTTTTTGAAATTTGATTCATGCAAATAGAAAATGCTTCAGTTAGACCCAAGGAGAAGAATTACTGCCAGGAGTGCACTTCTACATCCGTACTTCCATGGTGTGCAATTTATTTCCTAATTTCAGTGAGTTGAAATTTCATATATAGTTTTGGCCTTTTAAGACTTAGATGCACACACAATCTTGTAAGTAAATGCACCTGTTAGTTTCTGGGGTTTGCAATTGTCTAGATTCAGATTTTTTTTGGGAATTAACACTCTATACTGTGCGTCACATTAGCTCATGTATATCTTCGAGTAAAAGTTTGTATGAAAGCATTTTTGTGTCAAATTGCTTTTGAAAGTAACTGCTACTTTTGAAGATTGTTTAGGCGTGCTTTTTTTTTTTTTTTTTTTTTTTTACGTTTGGCAGTATATAAAATTGAGAAGAATAATCGGTTGTATTTTAACATCCTATATTAATAAGACAGGATTAGCCAATACTATGTTAAATTAAATGTCAATAATTAATAATTTAATGTAGTAAGTGTAAACTTTATATAAATTCAAATCTGTAAATGAATAAAATTTTGTAACATATTACGTCCTAAAACGGTATTTTTTTTTAATCAGTTGGAGACTAAATTTCTTGAGCAAATCAAATCATTCTCCAATGCTATTAAAAGACCGTTTTAAAGCTCATCTTTTATCTTAGAATATTTATATCCATGATATTATTAGAGTTTTTAATCGGATATGGCAGTTACTAATCTAGTTTTAGAGATGTAAAAGAGTTTTTTATTTATAAATTATGCAGTAAAGTTTATTATTAAGGAACTTTTTATAAACTCCATCCTGATAAAATGATGGGTTTAAATTATTTTTCTTTTGTAATTTGTTGCTAATGTGGATTAATAAACTCTAAAATTAATATTAGAGATGTGAGAGTTAGAAATTTTAGAAAAACTCATTTGAATTGTTAGAATGTGATACTCTTATGATTGTTCGAATGTTTTAGTGGGGAAGATACAGACACTTTATTTGATTTAAAAAAATTAATTGTCTGTACTTGTAGTATAACATTATAAATATTTGTTCTAGAATTTATAAACTACTGTTGATGCGATGAAGAAAAAAGCGCCAAAATAAAAAAAATAAAGGTATTGCTAGGTGTTATTAGGTTGTCGACTCGTTGTGGTCACTTTTTTGCATGTTTGTTGTTTGAATTTATTTTTATAAATACAATATTTTTGACTTGACCATCTAGTATATGTATAATATATTCTATGTTTTAAACTTTTAATAAACCACCTATGCTAATTGTCGAGAAAAATAGCTCCTCTCCCTTGGTACATCCAAGTTGGAGACGTGCATTGTTAGATTTTATTTTTTTATTCTTTTAGATCATGTTTGGTTGTGAAGTAAATTTACTTTAGTTTCTTATTCAGAACTAAGGTAAATTAAAATTATTATGTTTGGTAGAAGTCTAGTCGAGTAAGCTCATGAAGAGAGAGAAAACAATAATATAGTGTTACTTTAACTGCGAGATCCACAAGTGAAATAAGTTACTCCATCTAAAAAGATAGAGTAACTTAATCTGGATTAACTCAAATGTTACTCTATCTTCTTCTAATTTATTCCTTGTTTGACTCGTTAAAGATGAAGTAGAGAGTTTACTCCACAATCAAACATGACCTTATATCTGGATGGAGATCAAGTCTTTTAATTTTAATATTTTGTCATGAGTAAGGCTTGGGTGCTATCCATAGCACCCAAGACACTATGCAACGGCTCAAAATTTGAGTTTTTTAAATCGTAACGGTCGATCCGAACCGTTAGATGTGTTCTTCATATTGAAATGTGCTTGGAGACCAAATTTTACATTTTTTGGAATTTTTTTACTATTTATTAAGCCACTTTGAAAATCGCTAAAAACGGGTGAACAGTAAAAAAGTCTGGACCATCGGATCAGCGATTTTCAAAGTGGCTTAATAAATAGTAAAAAAATTCCAAAAAATGTAAAATTTGGTCTCGAAGCACATTTCAATATGGAGAACACATCTAACGGTTCGGATCGACCGTTACGATTTAAAAAACTCAAATTTTGAGCCGTTGCATAGTGTCTTGGGTGCTATGGATAGCACCCAAGCCTTACTCTTTTGTCATAGATTTCCAATTGAAATTTCTTCATAAGACATTACTTTAGAGTTTAGATGATATATCAAAAGCTAATTTTCTCATTGTTAGTTTTATCATGTAGAACATAATCATATCAACTTTAAAATTCAATGTCAGTTTTCTTTCACATCAAACTTAAATGTCTTCAACGAAGACATTTAAGTTTGATAAAATTCAATGCTAAAGACTTAAAAGGTTGAATATATTCAACGAAACTATTTTAAAAGACGCAAAATAGGTGAAATTATATATATCTTACAGGTGTTGTTTGGCAAGCTTAGCTAAGGCTTTCTTAAAGCCTCTAAGGAATCTTAAACTCACCTTTTTAGTGCTCATTTTGTCCACCATTCTTAAGGCTGCTCAAGTTTTTAAGCCATGATTTCATATGGTATAAGCATTTTACCAAGCTTAAGGCTTTCTTAAGAAAATTACTTTTCAACTTTATTGCCGAATGGATGCGAATTAGTGTAGCTTAAAAATTAAGTCTCTCATAATTGCATTGCCGAACAACCCCATAGATTTTTTCTCCCAATAAAGTACAAGAATACACACATATATATGGAACCCCTTATTAATGAATATTACTGGACATTTTTTTCTTTTGGAAAAACTACTCCAACATAAGAAGTATCTTGCTTAATTAGTTTTAAAAAAAGAGCAAAAATCATCTTTTATTTATTGTGCTGTGGCCGGGGGTATTAATTTTTAGTTTCTTTGTAACATACTCAACAATAATTTTGAATTCCTACCCTGCTAACATTTTTGTAAGGGCATGACTTTTCCTATAATATAATTTGAACCTAATTAGCCAAATTTTAATTATATTGCTTCTATTCTTACCTCTATACTTGATGATGTAATTTGATGCCATGCCATAGCCATGGGATAGAAATCATAGAATAATCAATAATCCCACTCGAGTCAAAGTTATATCCGGAGCCTATTTAAAATATAGAGAACCGTTCATAGATTATCGGATACATCACCTGATCTGAATGCGAGTATGTATCTTGGTCATGCAGGAAAGCGCTGATGTAGGAAAATGGATGCTTCCACTACTTTCACAACTGGATGGGTGGCCCCATTAACCACTTGCAGCCGCACATAGATTCCAGATCCTGGCTGCTCAGCAAACATAATTTATCCGAATTTTTTTTTTCTAGCACCTGAAAAATCATTTTAAATGAATAGCACTCGGATTCTTATTTTATCAAACTTGACACTCTCGCGGACTTAATCCGTGCACTCAGAATGGTAGATGTGCGGACTGAGCAGGAGCACCAATTTGTGCGTGGATCCAGTGGGCGGACCCAGGTACGCGGATCCAGTAGATGAACCCGTGGGTTTGCGGATTCAGCGCACGCACTCCTTGATTCTCAGCAGATTTAAGGAATTCGGATCACCCCACTCAAGCAAATTGAAACAGACGGCTCAGGATCGTTCTTTTAATTTGAAATGAATCTCAAAGCACAAATAATACTAATCTCCTGCACCATCCTGAATCTCATGGCTGGCCTCCACTTTGTATTGGTTGCACATTTTCTTTTGTCTGCTTCAATCTTTTTTTTTTTAATTACAACTTATTTGGAATAAAATTGAGAATATTATGTATTGTTCTTTGGCCAAAGATGCAACACCTATAGGTTGACTTTTCATCTCTTTTTCTATCACTTATTACTTTACCAGATTAGCTTTACTATATTCTTTTAATTTATCTAATTGAAATGAATGGTCCATATTAACTAAAAATAGTACATATTCGGGATGGTGCAGGAGAACAGTATTATTTGTGCTTTGAGATTCATCTCAAATTAAAAGAAGGATCCTGAGCCGTCCATTTCAATTTGCTTGAGTGGGGTGATCCGAATTCCTTAAATTTGCCGAGAACCAAGGGATGCGCGTGCTGAGTCCACGAATCAGCAGGTCCGCCTGCTGGATCCATGCACCAGTTGGTGCCCCTACTCAGTCCGAGCACCCACCATTTTGGGTGCGCGGATTGAGTTCGCGAGAGTGTCAAGTTTGATAAAACCTTGGTCCTAGAAAAAAAAATTCGGCATAATTTACAGTCGCTTGAAAGTTGAAAGGAACCTTAAATACCATAATATAATTTATTGTTATACATTCTGACCGTAAAAGCCATTTCCTATTAAATTTAATTCCTTCAATACGCCTTGCCTTTCACAAAAATAAAATAAAATAATACTTACCACCATTTCCAAATTGGGAGAGGAGGCTGTCTGATGCTCATCGGACTAAAGTCTGTTCCATGAGCGTTTTGTATCGTCCGATCTACTTTAAGATCTGTGTGCACGGATATTAAAGCAAATAGCACGGATATTAAAGTGATGCGCACAAATTTTGAAATGAATCAGACGGTATAAACCGTCCATCGAACAGACTTTGATCCGATGGGCATCGGACACCGATGTACACCCTCCTCTCGCTTCCAAATTCCAAGACTGGCTCGAAAATGTAAAGCAAAACATTACTTTTATAGGCCACTTTGATGAAGGAAAACGACAAAATATAGAAACAAATCAAACAATCAATCGAGAAAGAAATCCCCTTTCGATCTCAAAAGGTCAAAATATTGACAGATTAATTTTCACTTCATGCAGCGCAGAGACAATAGACTGAAAACAACACCTAGATGGCTACATGGCTCGTGCGCTGTATAAAGCAAAACCGGTCTGTTAATATATTGACCTGTCCCTGACCGAACAGCCTTTTTTATTTGATAATGTAGAAAAGAAAAATGGGAAAAAAAAATCGAAATTAGAACTTTTACAATTTATATTGGCAGATATTATGATATCAGTCATATTACATACCTTTTTTTAATTGGAAAAGGATCTGCAAAATCCACCTTCCCCGCACAACGTAGGCCGATGAGTTTAAAATTGAATTCACCTACAATTAATGTTCTTGAACTTCACTAAAATTATTTACATTACTCATTAGAAAACCTTGCAATTCTTCTAGCCCTCTTCTCTCTTCAGTCTTTTCGGTCAAGGAGATAAAAACTTGTAGAGAGAGAGAGAAACGAAGATCAATGGAGACTTACAAGCAGTTCGTGCGAGCGAACAGAGAATTTGTTCAAAATCTCGAATCCCTCGCCAATGTAAGAATTCATTACATCGCCTTTCAATTTCAAGCTTCTTTTACTCTGATAATTCAATTCCTTTTAGTTCGTGATATCTGCTCGATGTTCTCAAAGAAGTAAGTAAGTTTCTGTGTGATAATACTTTTGGACCTCTGAAAGTGTGATAATCATCTTCAAACCCATCTCCATTAAACCGTACTTACTTCTTTTTCCCTTTTTAATTTCGAATGAAAAATCTACATTTTTAGTTACTTGGACTTAATTGTTTTAACAGGGTTGACAAAGTCTAGCTTACAGCCCCACTGATACCGGTACCTGAAGCTTGATGTACCACCACAAGTTGCAATCCTCAATCATTTTTCACTGCTAACATTAGTTTACTATTTTTTAGGCAATTACATGGCTGCTACCAGAGCGGTTCTCCAATTCAGAGATCGGGCCTGAAGCAGGTTTTGTTTATTGTTTGGTAAATTTGCTCTTTTTGATTTTTGGGAAAGTTTCATCTGTACCCCTAAACAATTTTGATATATCAGTTGAACACAATGCTGCAAAATGGAAACCTGTATGTCATAGAAAATGTCTGACCTAATCTCGTTTACCTTGGAAGTTGGTTCATTTTGAACTAGATATCAACAAGAAAATATGTAGAATCTGTGTTTGGAAAACTTATTTTCTATCCCTGGTTATACGAAGAAATAATGCATGTTTCTGGAAGGATAGTTTAACTATGTTAAAAATCTGACTACATGTTTATAAAAGGGTTGTCTGGATGCATGCACTCAGAATTATTGTTTCCTGCACTCAGACATGCAGGGTTCTGAGATCATATCATTCACCTTATCTTTTTTTTTTTTTTTTTTTTCTGTTTTACACACTGGCTTTTCTGATCTGTTACAAAACTTCCCTGTTTCAAATGATACTATTTTCTATCTTTTGAATAACACAAGGGTTAAACTAAAAAACTGTAATTTGAGCAAAGAGGAGATTCTTGCAACTTTACCTATTTTCTAACTGGGCTTTATTCCGCAGTTTATGCATTCTTGGGCATGGTCAGTGCTGTGAACCAGCACATAGTTGACACGGCCCCGCAAGTGCCAGTTCATCGAGGCCAGGAGGGCTTCAATATATCACAGCTTCCTTGGTCTCTAATTTTGTCGATTTTAAAAGATGGCGAGGCAGTTGTGGAAGTGGCATCTCAGCATTTCTTTGGTCAAGATGGAAAATGGAGCTTTATTGCTGCCATGGAGGCCATCAAGTACTCTTTTCTTTGCTTTCATTACAGTTACATGTGAATACAGAATATTCCTCATCTAGCATTAGCTATGCAATTTGAAAGTTTGCAACAAAAAAAGGTTAGTAATAGTGTATGTGCCCCACATAGACAAAAGTACCATATGCATGTTCCTCATGTGTGTGAAAGATTATTATCAAAGTCTTACCACATTTGCTTCATTAGATGCTTATACAAAAGCACCTTTATTATTGTTTATGCCTTAGTTCTTTATAGCTAGGCGATCTTCTAGTTGTAGTACCAGATCCTTTTCTTTTCTAAGGTTTGGCTTTACATTTTGAATTTCTGCAAGGCTAGAATTGCAAAGCAAACATTTTCACTAGGATCATGTGCTTATATTGGGATAATAGGGCACTGGTACGGCTTGCGACATTTAAAGAGAGCGGGTTCAAGATGCTATTGCAAGGAGGGGAGGTGGTGAATGAGGGAAAGGGCCTATTTGCAAACGTAGAGGGGTCTTCTCAGCATTCTCAGGTACCGAGGGGCCTAGAAGGGAGAGCTGTCAATGCGCTGAACAAATTTGGTCAAAATGCAAAATATAACTTGGGTACATACAGACCTGCGCCTATTATGCCTGGTAAATTTTCTTGACTCCCTTGGAAAAAAAAAAATGTGAAGGCCCCAAGTTTTGAGTGTCTAACATTTTTTAAGCACTAAAATTACTCTCCTGTGATATCACATCCATAGTTTTTTGAAGGAATTGTCAGATCCCGGGGGGTGGGGGGTGTAAGCATTTTAAAAATTAACGGAAAGGAAAAAGGGGGTGGATATGAGGGGAAAAGATACATAGAGAAGGGCTATGTAGGTTGTAGGTTAATTCTCATGTCATAGTAACGATGTAGTCAAATGTTTTATTTTGAGAGAACCCTACTTGATATAATTCGAGAAATTTTAACACAAGGGAGGGTGCAAAATGCAAAAATATTTATGAGACTAAATTTTCATTTTCCTTTTTTTTTCTTTGTCTGACAGCACCGAAACCTACATTCTCAAGTATTTGGCATGAGAAAGGATTGCATGGTCGTCTATATTTATTAGGAGAAGTTATTCACGTATTGAGGCCTGTCATATACGTATTATTTATACGAAAATTTGGTATAAAATCTTGGACCCCTTGGTTAGTGTCACTAGCTGTTGAACTAACCGGCATTACCCTTGTTTCCCATGCTACTAGTGGAGACAGCAAAAGAGGAGAGATATCGTACCAGTTATCCGACTCTGAAAAGGATGATGTGAGTGCATTGTATTTGTGAGATTTCGCACTTTAGATGCATAGACGACTATCCAATTTGTGACTCGTACATTTTTTTTTGAGCCAATTGCACTTTTAGCCTGAATTTAAACTCAATTCAGGCTTCATTTTGTCGTCTGTTGTGGCAAATTAGCCTCAAATGCAGACTCCTCCGTGCAATTGGCAACCAAACGAGCCAGGAGAAAACAAAATGGAACAAAGGAAACAAAAATGGGCCAAATTATTACTAATCTAATTAGGGCTGATAGATCTTATCTGGACTTCAATGATACCAAAATTCAATCTAATCCTTTGGCACTCCCTGTTACCCAAGGACAGTGATTTTACTTAATTATTTTTCTATGTTTTACTTATATTCCTGAATTGGTTTTTGAGAATTGATACAGAGTTTTTTTTTTTCCGAACAGCTCAAAAGGAGAAAGAATATATTGGCTCTATACATCTTAAGGGATCCCTTCTTTACCAGATACACCAGGTACACCTGTTTCCATGAGAATTTTTGCTTACAGATTTGCTATCGGAGAAACATTAAATTTAAATCATGTCTTGAGGTTGTCAATTGGAATGCGTGTTGAAAGATTCTGTTTGTATCTGGAATAATTTATCATATACTTCAATTAGATTCCTATTGAGTCACTATTTCAGTTTCATGGCCGTACTTCACGTCTTGTTGGCACATTTCTTTCTAGATTAATTTCTCATGATGTACATGTAAATTCCAAACACGCCCAATATGCATGTTATGGGGTACCACTTCCCACCATGTATAGCTTGTTAGTTACAAATACTGAGAAGGACAAGCTATGCTTAAAAACAAAACTAATGTACCTTCTATGGGAGCCTATTTAAATTATGTTTTTAAATAGATGTAATTCCCTGTTTTATGGGAGCATATTTAAATTTTTTTTTTCTTTAATGTACCTTCTATTTCTCTCTCCAGGAGTCGTCTGGAGAAAGTTGACCAGGTCCTTAGCCCCGTGCCAATTGTTAGCTTCTTTACATGTATGTTGACATAATTTGTCTTATTTTGAAGAAAATATGTGAACAAAAAAAGGAATATATCACATCTTATCCTAGAAATACTTCTAGTCACCTCAGTTGTCAGCACCAAAATTCTAGTGTGATATTACCATTTATTGGAAAAGAAGTAGCACCAGCTCGAGTAGTTGTTACTTTGCACTGTTATATATGCCGCCGGCCTGTCCAGTACCAGATTAAAACAATGTGATTCCTTTTTTCTTTTTCTTTTTGCATCTTTTTGTCTACCGTTGTACCACTAGTTCTCTGAATCTGTAACTATTGATACCAACTAAACCAGCATGGATTTCAGATTCAGTATGTTATCCTAGAACACTGTTTTGTTACTTTCTGTGACAGTGTATAATTTCTTTTTTATTTTCTGGTGCAGCTAAACTTGTAGAGCTATTAATTGGGATCCAGACACGCTACACGTACACAGCAGGCTCATAAGAATACAAGAAAAAAAGAGTTAAAGTTTGTCATTATATTACTGGTATATTTCATTTGACAGCCTGCATTTATATCTGATATTTCGAAATGCAAATTGCATTGCGAAAAACTCAAAACACTTTTGTACCCGTTTAAGAAAGGGCGATCCATTGACAATGGAATTACTTGACAACTCGCAATAGTATATCTCAAATAAAGTATATATAAGCTTGAAAATTCAGAAGATAATATATGTGCTGTTGGTTATATACACAGCGGACTATAATGAATTTCATGCAATTTAACTATAGTTAGTAACATCAAGGATTGTTTTATACTTCTGAATAGTACAAACTCGTTTGATGAAAGGTAAAACATGATCTAGATCTCATCAGTTTTTGTGTGCTTGATCTACAATACAGATCATACCTAAATGTTGGGAGTTTGAATAAAAACTGTATTTTTTTTGTAGATTTTGAATATTGTAAAGTTACATGATTGTCAAATTATATAGCGTACTTGTACTGTATAACCTAATAAAACAATGATGTGATGTTTGATTTGCATCTTAGCAGGGGTTCTTTTTTTGGAGTGTTTGAATTGCAATTGGAAAACTTGCTCTTCAATGGACGGTACTGTGGTTATTTGAGATTTTACTACTCCAGTTAGTCGGATAAGTTATAAAGTTTCAGTTTGAAGCTGAGTTGAGATGAAATGCATGGGTTGCCTTGCATATTAAAACTTGGCTCAGTAGAATTTTTATAATTTATTGAAAGGGGGCCCCATCTAGAAAATAAATTTATTTGACAAATTGTTGATATGTGTAACATTTACGGAAGTATTAGGCAGGGGAATGAAATTTACTGTACCTCTGAAGTTCTATTTTTAGAAATCGTAACATTCTTCCTGTAAAAGGCTTATACATTCCCGGAATACAAATGAAGTTCAATGGTGTTTCAAGAATCAGTTTTTGATTTAGAGTTTAACAATAATATTCTTTGTGAGAGGGAAGTCATAAATACAAAATCTCGATCAAAAGACTTGTGGATATTTAAAAATGAAAAATCTGTCTTTTATATTTAACTCAAAATATAGTTAGATATTATGTAAGAATCTCTATTTCAAAGGAGGTTCCACCTCTAATTTTTTTGGGTCCGGATCCCCAAAAGTAACCCAATTTTTTTTTATTTTGGATCGGGATCCTTCGATTCGAATCCGTTGCCCTGGATGTGTACGCTCCATTTCTGAATAGATTGTCGCGGATTTGAATCGGACACTCCTGATCTAAAATCCAAAAATTGAATTACTTCACTGGATCTCAATTCCAATTTTCCTCAACAAAAGTTTTAACATAGCAGTTTTGACTTCATACAACGCATATATACTATGAGATAGTAGGTCCGATGGGCATCAGATCTACTTTTAGGTTCAATTAGCTCTAACACCATATGATTATATTTGAGATTTGTGCGTAAGGAAATTGAAAAAAATACCTGTACGTATTTTAATAAGTTCGCACGAATTTTGATGCAAATTTGATGGTCATTTCACCAAAGTAGGTCCGATGGGCATCGGAACTACTCTCAATTCATATACTATACAATTAGAACAACGTTGCACATTTAATTAATGCGCTACATGAGTCAAAACTGCTCTTTAAAGTCACTACCCAAAAGTTCAATGGTGTTTCCGCAACATTTATTGACTTAGTATTTTGATAACTTTGCTTTAGATTTGATACATTTTACTAACACTTGTCGATTTTAATTATTTTCAAATGTGATTTGGTCTTTAACTAATTAATATATTATTTGCTTGTTGTTGTAATTGACCAAAAATACATTACTTTTATGACTTGTTGTTACTAACGGCACGTAAAGGGATGAATATAGTGTATTTTTAAATTTTAACCTTTAAGTGATTTAATATTCATTACAATTATGTATCTAACGTGTATGTAAGTTGTTCTTAGTGAAAACAAAAAAAAACTTAAACTAAGCAAGTGTATGTAAAGTAAATAGAAGAGTTAATAGACACTTCACACGAAAAATGTTTATGGAGTTCGCACTAACGCCTATGTCTCCGGAGCTTCTTCTTGATGGTACACCTTTTTTTACCCAATGGGAAAGGATTACAAAGTTGAACCGATGAGTCCTTACAAATCTTCGAGAAGTCACTCGGCCCGAGCACACAAAATAGGCTCTAAAATTTGATCACACAAGATTTCTCACACTAATCACTCTAATTCTTACAAGATATTGAGTATGGTGGAGTATGCTTGAGATTGTTGTAAATATATTGAAGTTTGATGCACAAGCAACAATGGAGTTTTCTAGATCTGAAAAGAATTCAGAATATTGCAATTTGAGGCGACTAGATTGTTATTCAAAACTTAGATTTTGCTTCTATTTATAGAGAGAAAAACAAAATAAGGTAACTGGCATCAACTGTTATAACGGTTAATTGATTTTGTCTGCACAGTTAATTAATTAACCGTTACAACAGTTAACCCCAGTTAATTGATTTTGTCTGCATTGGTAACCCTAACGCTCGTCAAGCATTACAGTTGTCTTTGTACCTTGAAATAAACAACACATGATAGCTTATTAAACAAAGAACACTTATATTTAAAAAATATATATTTGTGAGATTTGGAAGCCCATTGTGCTATAAACATATTTAAAACCCTTTTCTTAACATTAACGTATTATAATCCCATTTTCCCTAATTTTGTTTACTACGGTGAATTTTGATTATTTTTTGAAGTAATTTGATGAATGATCCTGTTAAATTTGTAGTTTAGTGTTTTTTTTTTTCCCTCTTATTTAGCATCTAATCAATAATAATGGGCTTGCTGTGATAGTTTCAATAAATCTAAATATATGAACCTAAGAAACACAGTCACCACTTGCAAGACAACTTGGCAAGCACTAAACCAAACAACAATAGTTACTCGCACAAAAAAAAAATTCAAATTACACAAGTTACATAAATTTATTCATGCAAAGATTTTCCCGGTTTTTTTATTAATCGAAATTAAATTTAATAAATATCGAAAAGGGGGAAGGATTTTGGGTTTTTGCGAAATCTAATAAGGACGGGGACAATGTTAACGTCCATGCGGACGGACACAAAATCACCGTCCATATTAATCATAATCAATCCCCTAATCTTGACCCAAACGGAGTCGAAAGAAAAAAAAAAAAAAAAAAGGCGGACGGGGACTCTGTCAACGTCCACGGAGTCCGGAAAAAAAAAAAAAAAAAAAGGCGGACGGGGACTCTGTCAACGTCCACGGAGTCCGCACAAAAAAAAAAAAAAAAAAAAAGGCGGACGGGGACTCTGTCAACGTCCACGGGTTATTTTACCCTCCTCCCTCTCGTACGCGAAGACAGACCACCGCGAGACAGAAAAAGACCCACGCGAGAGACAGCGAGACCCACAGCACACGCGAACGACCGGCCAAGACGCACGCTCCACGGACGGTGAGGAAATTCCCGTCCTTGGCCGCAGATCACGCCCCACCTACCCAGCACCGACGTCTCCCACCTGCCCAGCACCGACGTCACCTTGATTCCGCAAATTTCGGTAATTTTTTTTTTAACTGAAAAAAATTAGTATCAAATCAGTTAATTAAATCCAATTTTATATTTAATTTGTTGTGAAATGATTAATTTTAGTAATTTGATGTTTATATTTTAGTAAAATTGATAAATTTGTAGTTAGGGTTTAGAAAAATATGGTGTAATCAATTTTGTTTGATTAATAAAAAAAATTAGTGTAAAAATGAGTTAATTAATAATAATTTTACATTTAATTTGTTGTGAAATGATTAATTTTATTAGTTTGGTAATTGAATTCTAGTAAAATTGATAAATTTGTAGTTAGGGTTTCGAAGAATATGGTGTAATCAATTTTGTTTGACTAATAAAAAAATTAGTGTAAAAATGAGTTAATTAATAATAATTTTACATTTAATTTGTTGTGAAATAATTAATTTTATTAGTTTGGTAATTGTATTATAGTAAAATTGATAAATTTGTTGTTAAGGTTTCGAAGAATATGGTGTAATAAATTTTGTTTGATTAATCAAAGCATTATTTTGATTATTACCAAATCAATTTTCTTAGTTCATTCATTTCGAATTATTGGTAACGTAAAAAATTTAGTGCAAGTAGTTTAATGATTTAGAATGTATTACGAAATTGAATTGATCATTCTATTAGTTTATAAGAATTGATAAATTAGAGAATTTACACATCTTATTATATTTATTCATGTTACTGTCAATATTACTGATAACTATTTATGTATAATAATGTATCAAAATGGTGGATTATAAAATCTTATCTTGCTATATAACTTCATGTTTTTTTTTGTGCAAGCGAAATTGATATGCCTTCATGTTACAAGTAATTATTTCAAAATTTTATTCATGCAGAATGTCAAGTAGCCGTGGTCCGTGTGGCCCTACAGATGCTGCAGCTGCGAATAATGAGGATTTTTTGGATCCGTCATTATCAGCAAACAATTTTAGCGATTTATTATGGATGCCACACGAGCAATATAAGATCTCACGGATAAATGATGATGTAAGTTACGGAATTAATCAAGTAATATATATTTTTATAAAATGATATAAGTGTTTAAATTAGAGTATTTTATTTTAATCAATTTGTATAACATTAACAGGATTACAGAGATAGAGGGGTTCAAGTTCGACACCTCTGGAATGGGATTGCGTACCACAACCTTTGTGAGCCATTCTTGCTAAGACTCGGCTTGTATCAGGTGTCTCGAATGAGTAACATAAATATCGACCCTGCACTTCTCGCTAGTCTCGTGGAGCGATGGAGACCAGAAACTCACAGCTTTCATCTTCCCGTGGGAGAGATGACGATAACTCTTCAGGATGTTTCTTGTCTCTGGGCGTTGCCGATCACGGGGTCGCCGGTAACGGGCCCTTCTGACAGTGATTGGTCTAACTTAGTAGATGAACTTCTCGGAGCTGGGACCGCAAATGGGGTGCTTAAAAAAAGAAGAGATCTGGGCCGAACGACCCTCAAGTGGTTCACAGTATTTCTGGTTATGCCATAAATTTGAAGTTATTGCGTGATCGGTTTACTGCGATGCCGGGTGAGCCTACAGATGAGCAGGTACGCCAGTACACCAGAGCTTATGTACTCGACTTGTTCGGATCTATACTTTTTGCTGATTCTTCGGGAGATTCGGTTCCGGTAATGTATTTACAATTATTACAAAATCTTGATGCACCGAATCAATACAACTGGGGTGGGGCTGTTCTGGCATATCTCTATAGGAGCCTTTGTGCTGCGGCACAGCGTAAAACAAAGATTATGACGGGCCCGACTGTGCTTCTACAGCATTGGTGCTGGTCTCGATTACCGACCGGCCGTCCTCGTGCCAGACATAATTGGACTCCAAATTGGCGTGATCCGGATGAACACCGTTGTCCTGCATTCGGAGAAAAATGGTGTTATCTCCATGATTACCATGTAGGTCACCATCGGAGTGGTGTTAGTTATTTTCGCAACGAACTGCAAAAGCTAGAGGATTACATGGTAATTTGGGAACCTTACAGAGGGATGTTAGCTGAGGTCCCGAATGCGCTCCCGTTTCGAGTATATGAAGAAAGCGGCGTATGGCTAGCCCGTGTGCCACTTGTACACTTTTGGATAATTGAGCATTATTATCCAGATCGTGTGATGAGACAGTTCGGATTTTCACAGGTCATCCCACCGCCACTCCCGCTTGCGGAGGATGAGGTACGCCGATTACACAAAATTATTCACAATGCCGTGTCGGGACGAGGAAATTGGTACAATGTGCACAGAAATTATGTTGATCAGGCATCTAATCCAGCAGACCACTTGGTTGTTCCAACCGGGTATTGGAGCGAAATTGAGATATTGCCATATCGACATTGGTTCCAGAATCACTGCATTTTCAATATCTTCCTGGGAAAACGGTGCATAGAGGGTCTCGATAATCCCATCCCAGAATACAGAGATGAGATTGGCGAAATAGGGTACATCCCCAGTGCCCCGAAATCCACGCGTGATGTAAGTTTTATTAAATTAAAAAATTATTATCTATTGATATTATAATTTCTTGTAGGTGATGACGTCTTTTTTTTATTTTGTAGGCATTACGAGGGATCAAGATCGTCTCGGGCGCTATGCAACTGGTCAAAACGAAGACTTACAAAAAAATAGGGAAATTTTTCCTCAAAGCAAGCTGTGGCCTTCTCAGAGACAACGGTATGGAGCCTAAATTACAAAGCATGTTTAGGGAGGCCAATCTTCCGGACAACATCGATGACATCTCAGATGGCGACGTTTCAGATGATCGAGAACCCATCCCTGTGTTTCCTAACGATGAAAATCCCAACTATCATGAGAGATGGTTCGAAACAAATGAAGGGTTAAATGAATGTTTCGGAGGATTCGCAGCCGGACCTAGTCAGGTTAATCTGGTAAGTATAATAAAATGAAAATACTTTAACCTGTTGTCAATTATATTTATCAAGATTGTGAAATATTTATTGTAGGGAGCGGAGAATCAAGGCACGGCCACGCAGGGCGAGACGGGACCTAGTCAGGTCTATCAGGGTGAAACACAGGAACAACCCTTACAGTTCTTAGCAGCACTTGTTGGCAACGACCCATCGCTGCTTTTCGCGCAAGACAACGCAGGACCTAGTCAAGTTTATCAGGTAACCGCAAATACATTTGTAAGAAATTTCAAATAAGTTCTTATTATATTGATTACAGTACTAAAATATGCATTGCAGGAATCAAATTATTTTGTCAATTGGGACGATACATTCTGTACACCGACGATGGCAGCGGTTGAGAGCCAGACTTACCATGAGGCACCTGCCCAGGAGGCGCAATACATGAGTCACACAGGACCTAGTCAGGTCCATCAGGTGAGATTTGAAAAACTTCAAATTTGAAGATAAATTACAATGATTATGCTTACGTAATATTACAATGATTGTTACAGGATATCGATGAGAATATCAGGTTGCCTTCACCAGTTGTTACTGGTACACAGGTCGACGTAGCACCCAGTCCGGTCATGACGCCACGTACACAAGCAGAGGAAAACTTTTTTGGCCCATCGTACAACAATGTCTACGTCAGGCGTAAGAAAGCGGACAAGGAACAAGCAAGAGAGCGCAGATACCCAGCACGCGACCGTCAGCAACCGGACAGGTTCACTTTTACTTAGGTGTTTTTCCCATGTGTTAACTGAATGTTCTCGTTATTTAGTTTATGTATTTGTGGTAAGAACTACGTATGCAGACTTGTTTGATTTGGACTTGTTATTTAGTTTATGTATTTGTCGTAAGAACTACGTATGCAGAATTGTTATTTAGTTTATGTGTTTATGTATCTGTTTTGCTAAGAATTTGTGAGTTTGTGCTACGCATCTATGCTTCGTCCAACTGAAAAAAAAATCCAAGTTTCGGCACTTGAAAATAAACATAGTCTCCAACTGAAAAAAAAAATAAACATAGTAGATCAGAAAAAAAAAAACATGCATATAGGAATACATGAGTCTGATATCATAGTCTCCGACTGTAACTAGAAGAAGGTCCTGAAAAAAAAATATGAACAATTAAAAAATTGTTGATCCAAATAAGAACAATTAAAAAATTTATCCAAATTTAGAAGATCAACAAACCTGCTGCATGCATGTCAGACGTAGAATGTCTCGCTTGTTGTATCGCTCTACTACTAGAAGAAGCCTCTAAATAAATAACAAAACAACGCAAATTGATATAATTCGGCGCAGTGCCAGATAAATTGTAAAATACAGATATTTGCAAATAAAATGAAAAAATAGATAACCTGCTACACGTCTGTCGGATGTGGAACGTCTAGCCTGGTGTCCCACCCTTCTTCCTTGCATTTCGTCCATCGTCATGTTTATACGGTTGTGCTTTCTCCTACCCTTTTTGATTCTATTCTTGTCTGGGATAATTTTTGGACCGTCAATGAGCGGCCATTCACATTGGTTGCCAAAGAAGTGAAATTCACCACTCCAAGTTTCGGCTAGTTTTTGAGTGGAATACAATTGATTCACGAACTGATTGTGGTCATAACGCCGTTCCCGACACACGGCAAGTACATGAGCGCACGGAATACCTGTAAGCTGAGGTTTAAGACATGCACATTGTACCGAGTTTTCATTACTTATGACAACCTTATAACTGAAGGTTTCTATTTTATAACTTGCATTTCCGTCTGCCTGCATGTATACGACTCTCTCATCATGAACCTTTACCTCGTGTTCACCGTGCAGCCCGAGTGGCGTGGACTGCATTGGCATGCATTTGGTGATCCTTTTTCTTAGTACATTCTCAACTCGCGCTGACCAAGGCTGCTCATCGGCTATGCGAGCCAGTGCTTTCTGTTGCCTCTCCGTAAACCACTTTGCACACTTCCAAAATGTAGCATCCACGAGCGCACGAACTGGCAGTCTTCGAGGATCTTTGAATACCGCGTTCAATGATTCAGAACCATTAGTAGTCATTACTCCCCAACGATATCCGCCATCCAAGTGTTGATACACCTTCTATGGTCTAGGTATCTCGTTATGATTGTCAGGTTTGTATTTACCGACAGTTTTTAAGTATTGAACTGCATTCGGGCTTCTCTTTCGCAATAGTTCAAAGAACTCCTGAAATCTCCGTGGCTTCTTTTTTTTCACAAGTATTTTAAATAGTTCACAAATTTTTTTATTGTGTACATTTTTCATCAAATTCTCGGCGACGTGCTGTGAACACAATCTGTGAACGCACTCGTTGCCTTCCTCGTACCAACCACCATATGGATCTTTGAATACTTTTTTTATCCCCATGTGCCGGTCGGAAACGACGCACATGAACCTATTGCCGATTACCTCAGTACGCAACCACCTCATAAACCATCCCCATGTGGGAAAACTCTCTTCCTCAACTAATGCATAAGCGATGGGAAGCAACTGGTTCTCAGCATCGTAACCGCACGCCATCAACAATCTTCCTTGATACCTGCCAGACAGGAAGCATGCATCAATACTAATGACTGGCCTGAGATGAGGCACTGCAGCAATGCACGGACCGTAAGCCCACACAGCTGCCTTAAACAATCTTTCTCTTGGATCATCCGTGGGTACGTGCGCAACTCCATATTTTGTTCCGGGGTTTGATCTTTTAATTGCTTCCAAAATTGGGCTGAGAAGGTTGTAAGAGGCTTCCCAACTACCGAATATATGAGCGAGTGCCAGCTCCCGGCCACGCCACAACTTGTTATATTTGGGAATAATTCCATTGTATTTCTTACGGACTAGCCCTTTAATGGTTTTAATGTTCAAGGTAACATCTTCCCTAATATCTTCTTTTATAACCCTGGCGACCAAAGCTGCAGTCATTTGTGCATGATCAGTACGATTAGCTGAGGCAAAGCACGTATGTGGTCCTTTAACTGTTCTAATTTCCCACTTGGATGAAAATAACCCAGACTTGGCATACAAACGCCACTCACACCTTTTGTCTTTGCAGTTGAATACCAAGGCTGTCCTACTGCTCTGCGTGGTTGTTATTTGAATATTCTCGCCGATGTGGTAATCAGCTACTGCAAATTTTATAGCATCTTTTGAAGAGTACTCTTTACCTACACCAAGTGGATCATGAACATGTTGGGCCGTACCGAAGAAGTCGACATCTGCCTCTCGGAATGCAGAGATGTCATTGAAGCTTGCCACGGGGTGCCTCACACCACCGTCGGATATGAGATAAGATTCGGTCTGGATAGGTGGTGTATTCTGCGGGATATCCCCTTCGGAATCATCTTCATTATTCCAATCGTCGTCATTCTCACAGGAGTCAGCGTCATCTTCGTCATCACTTTGCGGCACATCATCAATATTATCACAAGGATCGCGTACCTCCGGTGGATCAACCCAGGGATTGTACTCATTATTACGTTCATGATAAGAACCACCGACCTCCGACGGATCAGTCCATGGACTGTACTGATTATTGTATTCTGTCTGAACAGTTTGTGACAAATCATTCACATCGGGATAAGGATCCGGATAAGGAACTTGCCTCGGTGTTTGTTGTGTTTGACGGGGTTGGAAGTGACTGGGACCCGCATAGTTATCACTATATTGGGTCTGCCGAGGTTCTGGTTGCGTCAGATGGAGATAAAGGTCTCGTCTCGGTGTTTGTTGTATCTGATAGGGTTCAAAATGGCTGGGACCCGCATCGTTAGCACCATATTGGGTCTGTCGAGGTTCTCGTTGTGTCTCCGGTATCAATTCAATGTATAAATCAACAAAAGAATACTGAGTCTGAGCAAGCATACTTTGGTTATAAATACCTCTCCAAGTCTGATCGCACACGATTTCTATGCTCTCATAATAACGGTTGGTTGTTGTACCAACATTAACCCGTGCATGTGCTTTCAGGTTGTACTCACTTTCGGAATATCCAAGTTGTTGATAAATTTCACCTTTCACATCATACCAAGATTGTTCACCAGTTACGCTCAATGCGAATTGAGAGCTAGTACTATACTGTACTCCACTTTTACCGTATTGTATTTGACCGCCAAAATGAATCCTCAATATTAACATGATTATTTTTTTTATCAATAGCCTACAAAAAAATAAATAAATCACGTATAATTTATTGTTCCAAATTACAATTTTTACAATTCTTACAAAATAAATGAATAAATCACGTATAATTTTTTTAATGTATCATTTAAATAATGAATAAATCACGTATAATTTATTGTTTCAAATTACAATTTTTACAATTCTTACAAAATAAATGAATAAATCACGTATAATGAATAAATCACATATAATAAATAAATCACGTATAATTTATTGTTTCATTTAAATTTGTTTTCATAAAATTACAATTCTTACAAAATAAATAATCTAGAGAATATAAATTATGTCAAATAATAAATATAAGAAATCTTAACAAGTAGATAATTTTCATAAGATATATATAATTATTACAATCTTTATCAAATGAATCAATAGAAGCAAATATTTAATCTACTGGCTAACTAAAAATTAAATATAAATTAAATTGAGATACCTTAGTTTTAGAATTTGATGATTTTTTCTACTGAAGGATGCGCCTTCTTCTCTGAGTGCTTCTGAGTACTTCGATTGAAAAAATTAAGCAAAGTTTACGAACATAGTGTTTTTGCGTCGGGCTTAATAGGATTGAAGGACGCGAATTTTTTCACCGTCCATAGGGACGGGAATTGTGTCACCGTCCGCCTTTTTTTTTTTTTTTTGTTCGGACTCCGTGGACGTTGACAGAGTCCCCGTCCGCCTTTTTTTTTTTTTCCGGACTCCGTGGACGTTGACAGAGTCCCCGTCCGCCTTTTTTTTTTTCTTTTTTTTTTTCGACTCCGTTTGGGTCAAGATTAGGGGATTGATTATGATTAATATGGACGGTGATTTTGTGTCCGTCCGCATGGACGTTAACGTTGTCCCCGTCCTTATTAGATTTCGCAAAAACCCGAAATCCTTCCCCCTTTTCGATATTTATTAAATTTAATTTCGATTAATAAAAAAACCGGAAGATTTTCCTATGCATCGGTGATCCCATGCACATTTTTTGAGTTTGTTCAACAACATCCAATCGCACCAACAAGTTCCTGGTACACAATACAATATGCCCGCCTCCAATTCTGATACGAATCTCATACTTTGACGGTACTTTCTCACAGTTAACCAAACACTGAAACATATGCAATTTATAAAGAGCCTACTTAGCAGTCGCAATTTACAAACCAAGCAAGATAAGCAATACTAAGTAATAACAATTTTAAATTAAAAAGGAGAAAGAAACATGCCTTGTATGTGGTCTAAACTTTTCATTCTATTTATTTAGCCCCTGGATTTAAACCAATTGTATGAATATTTGTATCTGACAGAACACTAATACAAATGTACTGCTTTGTTTAAAGCAGTCTGCAGCTGGTCTAATTGCATAAAGTTACAAACAATTTTTTTTTTCAAATATTACCCTGAAAATGTGGGGAATACTCGTAGCAGTAGCACCTCTCTTCCCCTCCCAATTATTTCTGAATATAATCAATGTAACCCTTCTAAACAATTATGGAGGGGGTGAAATGGGAAATAAATGCTTTTCTTGTGTGTGACGAGCTTTATTCAAATCTTTGGAGGCCATATAAGTTACTCAAAGTTCCAAATAACTTCTTAGAGGCAACTGACAGGTACAGGATTTGAAACTGGTTGAGAGCTCAAGTAAGATAGAGATTGAAGCCATGACACAAGCACTGGTTTTCTTGTGACATCGTCAGATTCTGCCACATGTGCATACATCTCTCCTAACAAGGCATCCTGGCCATCCTTTGGCAGCTGGGATACCAATCCTGCTAACTCCCGTAGCAGATAGGGTAAAACCTGTTTTGCAAAAGTTTATATTGACATGGGATGTTAATTTAAGATTATACCGGAACAAGATGATTTGGTGGTTTTGTAACAGTCATTTAGCCTGATGTAACTTGTAAGCCCTTAATTTTGCCTCAATTATTTGCCAAAATCAGAACCAATCTACCCTTTTTAGGCAAAAGTAACTTTTTTTACTATTTGATACACCCTTTTTGTTATGTATAATTACTCAATGATTGTTTTTGGCATTTGAGATACTGCCTTTTTGTTCAGTACCTTATTCTTAAGAGTAGGATTAAAATGCCCCACTGTTTCCGTGCCCCAATCATGCCTCGCATCCTTATCTCCATTTTCAAAGTCCAAACAGTCGATCTGAGCCGCTCAACATGATCTTCATATTCAAATAAACTTGGAGATAAAATTTTAGATTTTTTGGAAATTTTTTTACTACTTTTTTAGATAGGTACATAATCACTGTTTTTGGATGGTCAAGAATCTTCTTAAATCAGTGATTTTGCAACTATCTAAACAATAGGAAAACAATTTAAGGAAATATCTAAAATTTGGTTTCCAAGCACATTTTAATACGGAGATCATGTTGAGCAGTTCGGATCGACTATTTGGACTTTGAAAACAGTGATAAGTATGCGAGGCACGAACACAATGGGGCATTTTAACCCTACTTTATTCTTAGAAGGTTTTGGTTGTCTTTCTGAAGCCATTTAGCAGACCAACTACTATTACCTGAATATCGACTAAAGAGACAAGGCGTAGCAACAGATCCACAGCTTTCTTACATGGCTCCGAGCTTTCTTCCCAAGATTTCCAGAAGTTTGGACTCCTCACTGTTGCCTCGTCAGAGAGGCTCTTGGCCATGGAGACGAGACTATGTACACAATGATAAGTACCCGGGCTTCCAGCTGGAAGGTTCCGGACTAGTGCTACTACACCAGAGGCTAGACCTTCAAATGGAGTCACCCCCGGGTAAGCCTATACAAAGAAGCATATTTCATACCCGTCAACTATTTAAGATTATATTTGAGTGAGTCTATGGTACTATGCATAACATGGATTGGTCCTTACTATGGATCAATAGCTTCATTTTCAAAGTCCAAACAGTCAATCTAAACCATTCAATGTGATCTCCATATTAAAATGTAACTGCATACTAAATTTTTCATTTTTTAGAATCTTTTTACTATTTGTTTAGATATGTAAAAAATCACTACTTTTGAATGGTCTAGAATATTTGGATCAAGTGATTTTCTACCAATCTAAAAAAATAGCAAAAAGATTCTAAAAAATGTAAAATTGATCTACATGTACATTTCCATACGGGTCAAATGACAGCAAATTTGGTCCAAACATTTCCCAGAAGGGGATTATATTGACAGCAAATTTTAAAAAGTCTCTGAATTTATATACTACAATCTACTTTTAGTTGCTTAGCTTCTAATTATCTGTTTTTTGGTCACTAAACTTTGATGTTTATCCATATTTAGTCACCCCGTCAAAATTTCTGTGATCTTTCGTCATTTATTTCTTCTTTGGAGTTGCTTTCAATCCAACAGAAGAAAATAAATTTAGAATGAAGGAAGCAATAAACACCAACATACATAATACATGTGCACAACCCAAGTTTATATAAGCATAATTTCATACAACCATATCGTGTAGTAAAAAAAAAGCAATTAATGTGTGTAGTAAAAAAAAGCAATTAATGTGTGTGGTACCCATACATCTCTATAGTAAAACCATCTCAATGCAAATCACAATTTGTTTATAAAAATAAGTTCCATTGTATTCTGTACAAGAAACAAATACGTAGAGAGCAATTAGTGAATCGCATTTTTTTATTTCTTCAATCGGAACTTCACTCTCCTCTTCAAAATCTCATACAATGCTACTAGTTCATCAATGATGCGAAATTTTTCTATGCATTATAGGAGAACTACTAGTCTGAAACCTGATTGGAATCAATTAATTGTGGCATATAAAAATAAGCATGAAATTAGTGAGAGAAAGTTAGTAGCCCCACCTTTGGAGCTGATTTTACCATTTCTGGAGAGAGAGCAAGAACCTCACAGGGAAAATCAGTAAAGATATGAGTAACTGGATTTGAGTTCTTTCTTTTGCTATTTTTTTTATGAAGAGTCTAACAGAGAACAAACAGATGACTGGAGGGAAGGGAGATAACAGAAATTTTGGTGATGACTGAAGAGAAGAGAGAGAACAGAAATTTTGACGGAGTGACTAAATTTGGACAAACATCAAAGTTTAGTGACTAAAACAGAAATTTAAAAAGTTCAGTGACTACAAGTGGGTTCTACAATAAGTTGAGTGACCTCTGAAAAAATTTACCCAATTACCAAAATAAAAGAAGTTAAATTGCAGTTACGTTCTCTGTAATCTTGATATGTTGTGTCATTGAGCAGTTTGAAAAATTAAATTGGTGACCAAAACGATTTTCAATTTGGACCAAATTTTATATACACAACATATCTCCAATTTTTTACTTTTTTTAATTTTATATACACCAAATTGGTTGTCACAGTTGGCAAACCCATTCGCTTCCCACAAAACATAATAAGAATTCACATAACTGCCACCATTCCCATTTTCTTAAAATGCCAAACTAACCCACACAGCCAACATAAATCAAGGATAAGGGAGTACTAGTTTTAATATTTGCAAAAGATCACAAGGGAAAGGTGCAATTGATATTTGCTGTCATTTCATATCTGGGATATGTCTGAATTTGATCAATAGAGGAAGGTACATATAAATAATAATTTTTGAGTATTTAAGAATATTGATGAAGATATCCAGCAACTAAAGGTAATAGTAGAAACAAAAAAGGAAATAAAAACAAATTTAAATCAACCACTATGAAATCTGAAATCTGAGATCTATTAATTCAAAGAGAAGAAATAAGACGATCAATTTAAATGAAACTATTAATCACATACCTCTAAAGCTCTCTGTATATAGTAGAATGCCAACTGCTCTTTCAAACTAAGCCTTTCTTCATCATCGATTTGGTTAGAAGAAGATATGAAAGAAACCAGCACGGAATGTGATGCACGAGCTACCTTTTCATTTGGATGGTGCATGTATCTACAATATAGTTTTATGTTAAGGGGGGCAAAAACAAATTGCAACACGCAAGATTAACTCGTAGTTCTCCATTTTAGTCCCTTAAATTCAAAAACTCCCTTTCTATCGATATATTTTTTTTTTAGAGTAAAGGTTGGGGGTAAAGCCACCCGACTATTTAATATCGACAAGGGATCCCCCATCCGGGTCTCAACTTGCAACCTCCCACATGGAGGCTATCAATACATTCTTTTATTTCCTACAGCTTATCCCAAAAAAAAAAAAATAATGTTTGTTTATATTGTCCATAATTGACCTAACATTCAGACCTCGCATATGTAAATAACTTTCTAGAGACCAATGTCAAACTCAAGTGCTTCTTTCCGATCAAAATCACGATGCATATAATTTTAAGGACTGAAATTATAATCATGTAATATTTCAGCAGGAGCAGCATCGCAATGTTTAAAAATCTAGACATGACCCTAAGAAGTTCATAATCAAAATATAAGAAGACACTTGAGAATCATAAGCATTCTATCTAGGTTAAATGTACAAGGAAATTAGAAAATGAAATATTGACAAAGTTCCATAAGAAGGAATAAAAAGGATACAAGAACATGGTGGAAGCAACCTTTTTGGCAAACAGAGAAGCTGGTATGATGCTGACAAAAGTTGGTATGACCCGAAGGTAAAATAACACACGGGCTGTTTGAATATCATCTTTGGACCAATGATACAGATCTCCTCCTAGATCTTGCAAATCTTCATAGTTATTAACATAGAAAAGGGAAAAAGATGTTAGAGATGGCAAACTAACTACAAATTGTTCTAACCCGGCAGTTGTTCAATATTGTACAAGTACTTGTTTTAATATCTTTTTTTGCATTTTTCTTGACTTCCAATTTGGTGTTTAATCATGGAATTGACCGATTTGAATGTACGGGTATGGTACGGGTAGGGGTGTCAATGGTACCCTTTTATCTGTTTACCCGACCCATATCCTATTCTATAAGACAGTTAAGGTTAAGTTTTTATCGTTAGCTTATTGGGTACGGGTACGGCTAAAACAAAAATTAACATAACGGGTAAGGGTATGGGTAAAGACTATTTCGTACCCGTTACCCGATACAATAATTATTAAAAATAAATTATATATATAGATGCATATTTATATGGGGGAGATGCATGATATGATATAGTTTTATTCATGGCCCATATATATCTATTAAATGACACCCTTTTATCCATTTACCCAACCTGTACTGCATTCGATAAGACGGGGATGGGTAAGGATAAAGTTTTTTTTATAACTTAACGGGTAAGGGTATGGAAATGCTTCCACCCGACCGTTTTGTGCCAGTTCACACCCCTAGGTACGGGTCCTAACCAGATATCACTACCACTACGGCACAAATATCAGTGCTGTAACAAACCAATGCTCGGATTATTCAGACAATTTATTCTCATATAGGATCAGATATAAAACTGCTATCAATACAATAGGCACTGTACTTATATCTGTTATGGTTACTACTGAATCAAAATAACATCTGACCTATTTTTTCAGTCAATTCATCATATGAAGGCATAGAACCGAGAAAGTCGAAAGAAAGAGCCACATCATTTTGAATAGTAAGCACAGCTCGGCGCACAGGGTCTGTATACTCTGGTAACCTGACCCGCCTTAAATACTCAACGCAAGAAAACGCCTCAAGCATTCTAACGGAAACTTCCGGCTTGGCCCCACCTCCTGGCCTAGGGTTTAGTCTAATCTTTGACACCTCATTTGCAATTACCACCACCATTAGAAAAGCTGCTTCGGCTATTCTCTCCAATTCATTCAACAATAAACTATTGCTCTTTCCTTTATGCACCAAAATTGCACATCTCAGGCTTGAATATAGTTCATGTGAGTAGTCCCAAATTAGAGTTTCAACAAATTCTTTGGTTGGCTCATCAGAAACGGAGTACTGATTGCACAGAACTCCTGTTACTGCACCAGCTTCTTTGAATAATACCCCTTCCATGTGCTGCTTTAATTTGGTGACAAAATCCTCATTTGAGTTTTGAAGCGAAGATTGGATCAATGATTTCAGAGGGAAAACCTCATCTGTCAAAGCTATGCAAAGGGATTTAACAATGTATGGATTAAACCCAATTTGACCGCATCGCACCAAACCTAATGCGATACATTTGACAAGGAGACTCATATCACCATTTCCATAGCCTAAAACAGCATTTTGGGCAAAAACGCCAATTGCAATTTCAACAGAATCCTTGATTTTTGGGTCAAATTCAAACTTATATCTTGAAGAACCAATCTTCAATGCACGTAAAGTGCCACAACAAGCCATCACAACAGCAAATTCTGAGTATCTCTTCTCGCTACACTTATCCAGATTAGTAATTTCTGAACTGAAAACTCTGATCTTTTCAACAGAGCCTGAGGCAATAAAACTGGAGACCAACCAATCGACCAGCTTGAAAACCATAATCCCATTTTCTACCGAGGCGTTTGCAGTATCACGCCAAAGTGTGAACAAAAAGGAGAGAATCCGGGAGAAATAAGGGGAACCAGGAGGAACCCGAGAGAGAGCATATCCGAGACCTGCTAAAGCTTCAGGCAGGAAGTTGGAAGTAGAGGCTATAACGGAGAGGTGGTTTTGGAAAAGGGAGGTAAGGTGGGGGTAAGCAGAAGAGGTGTGGAGTGAAATGGAACCGAGAAGGAGAGAAAGGTGAGAAGGGAAAGGAGGAGGGGAGGGGAGAGAGAGGAGGGAGGAGACGGAGGAGAGGAGAGAGGAGAGCGAAGGAGAAGGGATTGGAGGGGAGGAGAGGAGGTGTGAAGAAAGAGAAGAGAGGAGTGGAGGGGAAAGGGAGGAAAGAGGTGGAAGGGAGGAGAGAGGCGGAGGGGGAGGCAGGGAAGGTGAGGGGACACCTCTCAGGTAGTCTTCGAGAAGAAAAGGCATGGTCTCTCTCAGTCCGCAGAGGAAGAAACGATGGTCCAACGAAGGGAATCGAGACTTTTTACTGTGTGCCCTTCAACTCTCAAGTAGCGTGTGTGATCCAAACAAAAATATTTTGTTGTCCAAGAGGATATGGATTCATCATTATTGATGCGGTTACATCTATTTTTCGAGAAATTAAATCTGCTGCGATTCTTAAAGGGATTGTAGGACCCTGCTTTTCCATATCCAACCCTTAATTTTCTTTGAGATCCGTGCATGAAAATCAGTTTGCTTAGAGATTCGTGTATTCCCAAAAATTAAAGGTTGGATAGGGAAAAGCAGGGTCCTGCGATCTCTTTAGAATCGCAGCAGATTCGTTTCCATTTTTCGAAACAAAATAATTAGTTCGTTTCTCTAAGATAATCACATGGCTGATGGCTCTATCTATTTTTCAATGAAAGCTATAATTTTTTTCGGATTTATTTTTTGTAATTTCTAAAAAAAAAAAAATCCGAGTATGGGTTTCCCAAATCACATATTCGAAAAGAATTCAGGGTAGGTCCGATGCCCATTGGACTTACTTTGGTTGGATAGGTATAATAACCATTCGATTGCATCAAGATTCGTGCGAACTAATTAAAATCCGTACCGGTCTATTTCAATTTCCGTGCACATAAATTTAATGCTAATCGTACGGTGTTAGAGCTGATTGAACCTAAAAGTAGGTCCGATGCCCATCGGACCTACTCCTATGTCTCTAAATCCTGGGCATCGGACCAACTGGGTGCGTATCCTCTGAGATATCTCAATTTTTGCGTGACCGACGTGTCCGGTGCCTATTCGGGGGAACTTAGGGGGTCAGTATTATTATAGCTTTGAGATTCGTGCTGAACGTATTTAAACGATTGAGATATTCCAAAAAGTCAAGCAAAGTTTGAGATATCTCAGAGGATGCGAATTCGGACCAACTCCCATCTCTCTAAATCCGTTCTGTTAAATCCTACGACTGCATTAATATAAGAAATGAATGGACACCTCCGTTTACTTGTTTCAGTCTATCGCTCTCTGACCAATCCCTCTCTATCCCTCTCTCCAGTCCAGGGCTTCTTCCTGGCCGCGCCTTGCACGGTCGTCAGGTGAGATCATCCATTCATCCCTTACCGGAGATCGCACCTCCGCCTCTTCTCTCTATCCCTCTTCATCTTTCGAGGCTAACTGTCGTCTCCTTCGATCTCTGCCCTCCGCCTCCGCCCTCCGCCGTGGACCATTAAAGGTTTCCATTCGACTTCCTCTATTTCTTATCTATAATGTATCTGGAGTCCTGAGCAATGTTTTAAACACTAGATCCGTCAATTTTTCGTCTGTGTTTTTATTTCTTTGCATCAGATTCTCAAGTTTAAATTTTGGTTGTTTTTAGTCAATACCCTTTTTGTAAGTTCATTTTCTTGGGGTTTTTTTTCCTTCATTAGTGGATTTATTTCTTTGACTCTAGGCATTTTACTAAAGAGTAAGATAAGCTTAAAATTTAATCCGAACTTTATTGAATAATTTCTTGATCTGCTCCTCCTTCAAATTTTTTATCAAAATCTTGGAGACTTTAACGACCAACTTAATTCTTAAAAGTTATGATAACTAAATGCTGCCAGCTGTATTATAAAATAAATAAATTGAAGAACATGGAATTTACTGGCTGTTTTATATCTGAAAGGTGTTTGATTGTTGCCTGATGAAGCCTGGTTAGTTTTGATTTAGTTTACTAGTTACAGTAAATACTCAAAGCACAAAGTGTATAACACATGAAACATTCTTTCATGCATCAGCTTATTAAACTCAAACTCATCACCTCCAACTTGAGCTTTGTGTGAAAAAGAATAAGGTATAAATTGTTAATTACTTGTATTCATCTGAAAGGAACCTAACATAGTTATATCAATGAAGTTTCGCAATTTTCTTGACATTGTTGATAATCAATGTTCTTCATCACTTGTTGCTTGGATGGTTCAAATTTGGGCCTACATCAAATTGTCCGTAAATGGGAGCACCCACTCATCTCTTCTCCATCAAAACAGATGTCACCTTTGTCAAAATAAAATGATTGTACCTTCTCTCTTCTCATCTTTTGATCCTTTTCATTTCTATCTCTTTGCTCCTTTTGGCTTTTACTTTTCTTTTTTCGATTGATAAGGGACAGATTCTCATGTCACTTTTTTATATACTTCAATTTAATCTGGCATTTTGTATTTGTTGTAGTTAACCATATTATTGTTTCATCTTTTTCATTAGTTAATCGGACTATCAATTGGAATTATATATCACTAAGTGCTTGATGAAATGGCACAACCATCTAAGAAGGATGAACTGTCGGTGTATCTCTACATCCCTAATATTATAGGTATGCGATTAGACTGCATATTTTACCTTATATTGCATCTAGATCTTAGAGCCAAGTATACTCATACCTGTATTGATTGGAATGCTCCTGCATATTGTATCATTACTGGGCTTAAAAACTTTGCCTTTTCTTATTTATTTGCATCTGGTAGATTTTGTACATAGACGAGCAGTTATAAGATTTGAGGCTAAATTTGGTTTGAACTGCAAACTGCAAAAGGAAGTCTTAGTGGGCATTATGGCTCAACAGTGTTAATTCAGGCTCAGGGTTATTTCACAATTGAGGGTTAATTTAGGGATTAATTGGAGAAGAATATATAATTTGCAATTTGTGATATGTGCTTAATTAAAGGGCCAGGAACTTTGAGTGCAGGCTGATATTTCAACCTAGCATCAAATACTATGAACAACTTTTAATATATAATAATATCTTCTTGCTTTGTTCTTCCTTTTCTAATAATTATGTATTTTTGGTACACAGGATACATAAGAGTGATAATAAACTGTGGCGGATTTGCACTTTGCTATACAAATAAGCCTCTTTTTGCTTTCCTTTACTTCTTCAGGTTAGTTTAAATTCACTATACGATTATTTATTTAGTACAAAGTGTACTGAATGTTGTTTACTTGTAATTAGGAATCATTTTCTTTTTCTGTTTTTCTATCTCCTGCTACTGCAGGTAAAGTCTTTGTATGGTATTGCATTTCAATGTACAGTCAAAACTGGTACAGTAGTAATTTAGTCACTTTCTAGGTTAACGAGCTTATATTTCATTGATTATTTTTTGTCCTTTTTTAGTTTTGTCTGTGATGGATTGGATGGCTACTTGGCAAGAAAATTCAATCAAGGTTAAATTTATTACCTCTCTCTAAGAACATGTATTTTTGTATTTAGTCAAGAATGCTGTTGGCACATGTAAAGAGGCACAAAAACACATGGCTGTTGCTTTTGCAAATTGACGAAGTATATATAATTGGAACTGATTTAGAATCCTTATATTTCTTAGTGTCTACCTTTGGAGCTGTGCTTGATATGGTAACCGACAGGTATACTTTTTTTTTCTTTAAAGAAAATATGAAAGAAAGCAATTGGGCTTTATTTATAAGATCAAGGACATAAATTAATTGTTTTGGCCTTTGTTGTCGTATCTTGCTTTTTACTTGCCAATGACATATTTAGCGCTTTTGACCAAATATTTTATTTTTCAAGTTTGATTTGTACAAGATCAAGGGGTTGAAAACTGTTGAAAAATGAAAAATAGTTCATTGTTCAACCTCTCGATCTTGTACAGATAAAACTTGGAAGCTAAAATTTTTGAATTCAACCACTTGGCCTGTCAATGGTTCCTTTTCATCATTTGAAGCTATCTGATGGTTTTGTTGGAGAAGGATATAAATTAATTGTTTTGGCCTTTGTTATATCTTGCTTTTTACTTGCCAGTGACATATTTAGCGCTTTTGAACTATTTCTATGTTTATTTTTTTGTATATACAGGGTTAGCACTGCTTGTTTATTGGCACTCCTCTCCCAGTTTTATAGGTAAGCACTCGTCCCTTATTCCTTCAAAAACTAAATATTTGGCTGTTAGCAGATAAACCCATTTTGTTCAAATATTCCTTTATAGCCCAGGATTGATTTTTTTGGCATTGCTTGGATTGGATATCGCAAGCCATTGGCTTCAAATGTATAGGTATTTATACATCTTTCTTATTTCTTACCTATTTCCTGAAAGGACCTTAAATTTACTTGACCTGTGTCATTAGAACCAGACATAAAATGAGAAATCTACCGATTTTTCGATTCCTATTCAGCTCCTCCTCAATTGTACTGAGTTAATTGGATTCTTCCAGGCAAATATGTGTCGTCCATTTTACTTTAGTGACCAACTCAGTGGAAATGTATCGACACGATATGCCAATACCCCAGTGACCAAAATAGTGCTAAAGGTTGAGCTTGTAATCTTTTGGTGCATTATTCCCCTTGATTATTCTGAAAATTGACGTTAGATACAATTTTGATTTGTTGTATTATATTATCATTTTTTCCTTTTTATTTGTATTTTAGTTCTTTTTTGTCGGGTAAAACAAGCCATAAGGATGTTAGAGATAAGAGCAACTGGTTACTAAAAGCTTATTACGGTTATAGACCCTTCATGGCCTTCTGTTGTGTTGCTTGTGAGGTATTATAATTGATCTCGTCTATTTTTTTATTTTTTTATTACTACCTCTATATATTATTACAGTAACATTTGTTAAGTTTAAGTGGCCATTATTTAGATTTTGTTTCAATTTATATCAGAACATGCTACCAAGACCACAAAATATTTTTTTTCTATTAATGTAATTATTGTGTAGCTAAAATTTTGAATTAATGCTCACTATCTAATCAGGACTTCTCTTTATTTGATTTTAACCCAATCAAGCTTCATTTTTTACCTCAATTGTGCAATTGACTGACAAAATGGTTATGGATTAGCAAAAGTAGCATTTTTTTTTTCTTTTATGAAATAGTACAACTACAATATTGGCATCTAATAAATTGCATTGATATCTGGTTTGTTATGTTTGTGTTGTTGTTTGTTTAAATTGTAGGTGCTATATATCATTTTATTTCTGTATGCTGACAAGGAGCACCCCAAAGTATCCGATGTAAGCTTTCCTAAGACATTCATTTCCTTTGCAATGTTCTCAAATGTGACCCTGACCTCACAATAGTACAAGTACTCCTAAAATCAGAATAACCTCAGTTATTTCAATAATAATTTAGGAGAAACATCTCAAAGACTATATGTGTGTTTTGATTAAATTTAAAATTGAAAACTAGGGATAGAACCTTTTTTCCTTGGGCATTTTAGAAACATGTTCTAGAGATATTTGAGGTTGATGGGGGTGTAGTACCTGAACTTCCTTTATTAATTATAGATTAAAGCTTTGGAAGCCTAGACTAATATTTGTTTTGAGAAACAGGTATCGATGAATATAATTGCCGAGAGGTCCCTTGTTTCATTGGTATTTGTGTTAACTTTGTTTGGTTGGGCGATAAAGCAAGTCATCAATGTTATTCAGGTACTTTAATAATTAAGGATAGTTATTGTTTTTTCTTAATAACTTAAACAAGTGTTAGGTACTCATTATTTTTTTTTAATTTATGTGTTGTAGATGAAATCAGCAGCAGATTCGTGCGTGTTGTATGACACAAAGAGGACCAAATGAGGGGATCTCTGATTATGTGCCAAGTACCTTTTGTATACTTTGAAATTTTGAAGGCCTAGTGGAAATGAAAAAATGTATTGCCCGTCTGTTAGTGTGTACAATAGTTTTAATTCTTTGGAGATCCTTTAGTTGTGGCATTTGTGTAAACAATAGGCCACAGTTGTCTCCACTTGACTGCAGTGTGTTACTCAATTTAGACCTCGTTTTGGTATATTTTTTTTTTGTTTCAATTAGTTTTATTTATTTTTCTTTTTTCTTTTTCAACCAAGCAGCAACTGATGTTAAGAAGAAGAAAAAAATAACCAACTAAAGATGAGCTACACCAAAATTTGGAATTTACTTTAGAAGAACGAGATATGTGCTTCGCCTTTTGTCTGCTACATCAAAATAAAAGGCAGAGATTGGTGCCGTGATTAATTTATTTAATTAGGAAAACGTAGAAAAATTTGTGGCCTTACGTGAGATGCTTGAATTATTTTTACTTACTGTAGAAAAATTCCATTATCTGGTATCTGATGCTTTTCTTCTTTTCATAAAAATAAAAAAAATGAGAACATTTCAAACTTTTTTCTTATATACTCAAACGAGTGGATGGGATTCTGGAAGTGATTTCTTGTGCCTTTCCTCCGTATCTTTTATGTTGACACTTGACAACGGCAATGAAGAAATTTCTCTTCTGAAATAGGAAATGTTTAACAAGCCCAACAAAAGCAGCCCAGTAGAGGGGTGATGTTTTGCGTGGTCTTTTAATATTGGTTTAGGAGCATATGTGCTATTTAGCCTTTAAAAAGGGGGAGATTAATTCATTGCCTCAAAGACAGGACCAAGCAGATTATTTAGCCTTTCTTCCGTATCTTTTTGCTCACACTGCCGATTATTTTTTCCCCTTTTAATAATTTTACAGAATTTTGGAAAATATTATTTAAACTCTAATTTTAATTACGGATTAAAATTAAATATCTAATATCTATATTGTTCTTTAGTGCGTTGGTAATTTATAATTTTGAACTTTACATTCTTGATTCTTGTAATGAATTATTCATTATTCTACATTACTATATACTTACAAATTTGTATAAGATTTTTTACAGTTCGATCGAGCAAATTTGAGAGGACCCGAGTAAGATTGCAACTGAGTCTAATTCTAACTCTAGTTTGTTTGATTACAAGTCGAGCTGAGTCAAGTTCAAATTGAAAATCAATCGAGTTAATAAGCTCGTAGTTGAACCGAGGTCAAACTTTACTTGAGAACAATTATTAAATTTTATTTATTTATTTTTATATCTCTTAAATAATTAAAGCATAGAAATAATTATTATTCTTTTTTTAAATTATATTAATTTATTTATTATCAATACTGTATTGACTTTATAATAAGATTTGATATATATATACAGTTAATGTTCTATACCAATCTATTTTGAGTCAGATTCGAGAAAATTAACAAAGATGATTTTATGTTCAATTTCTGCTCGACAATGTAAAAAAATCTAATGAAGGCTATGAAGCGAATCGAACTCCAAATTGTAATTCGAATCAGGAGTTGCGAACCAGCCAATTGTTTTTTTGTGTTAGGATTCTCAAAAGTAAATCAAAATTTGAATTTGGATTCGGACCGTCCGATCAGAATCCGAACCAATCCGGTCCGAAGTAGAATTCTCTTGACACTTTTAATATTCTTGCAGATTCTGATCGGACGGTTATAATCTAAACTAAAATTTTGAGTTACTTTATCCGAATTCTTATCATAGTCTACGAATTCAGAGTAGGTCCGATGCCCATCGGACCTACTTTGGTTCGATGGTGAAATGACTATTCGATGACATTAAGATCCGTGTAAATATTTTTCAATTTCCGTGCGCACTAATTTTAATGCTAATCGTACGGTGTTAGAGCTAATTGAACCTAAAAGTAGGTCCGATGGGCATCGGACCTACACCTATCTCTCTCCTCGTTTCAAGGAAACAATTGCAATAAAATTTGTGGACGCAAGCTCACTCACTGCCCCCGCATCTGCCTCCTTGCTTCCCTTAAAAATCTCCGCTCTCTCTCTCTCTCTCTCTCTCCCTCTCTCTCGGTGCATCAACAATGGCGGGAACGATCAAGCTTAACAGCGGGTACGAGATGCCCACGGTAGGGCTCGGCGTGTGGCGCATGGAAGGAAAGTCGATCCGCGATCTCCTCTTATCCGCTATAAAAATCGGATATCGCCATTTCGATTGCGCTGGTACGCTTTCTCTCTCTCTAACGAAAGAGAGCAAAAAAATCTCTCGTTCGATGCTAATCATACACTTTCCATTTTGTAATTCAAACAGCTGATTATCAGAACGAAGCTGAGGTAGGAGAAGCTCTTGAAGAGGCATTCAAGTCCGGTCTTGTCAAAAGGGAAGATCTCTTCATCACTACTAAGGTTAGTTACTGGTATTGTTGTTCTTGTTGCTAACTTACACTATCTCGTTCTTTCTTCCCTGATAATATCCTAATTGCATTTTAGAGTAATATTTTTAACCTTATAAATAATATGGATTTGGTTGTCAATACTTGCTGGTGCAGTGTCTGTCAGTGAAAATACACACCTAACTAATATAAAATGCACCATAGGCATTTTCCTTGCTGCATAGATTACCGAAAATGTCCCCGTCTCTCCTTGCCTTCTCTTCATGAAGGAGTGATGAAATGGGGAAGTCTTGGGCATTGTCGCATTGACAAGAAAAAAATCTGTTTCCCAAATGTAACTTCTACATAGTAATATTTCTAATTTTATTCTTCTATGTTTAAGTTATGGAATTCTGACCATGGGCATGTGTTGGAGGCATGTAAAGACAGCTTGAAGAAGCTCCGTCTGGATTACCTTGACCTGTACCTGGTGCACTTTCCTATTGCAACTCGTCATACTGGTAACATGTTACCACTCTGTTGTCTAATTACATTTGCTTGTTTGGCCTTTGCATACAATATTTATGGCATGAAGTATACATAGTACCAAGCTATCAACTTTGGGAGTTTGATCAATTTTTTTTCCTAAATATTATTTTTGTAGTTCATTTATTGTGAGTTGTAGAGCTGAGAGAAATTGAGGTAATTTGTTTTTTTTAAAACAAAGCTTTAAGTACACAAATTTCAGTTATTTACTGCCGTTTGGGTATGATTTGGCTTACTGGAACAATTAAAGGTTTGAGTGGAACTCTTTGGTGTTTTTTTAGCCAAAGAAAAGCACACATCCATTATTACAGTAGAATATAAATTTATGCCGAACCTGGTTAATGAATTCCTGCAGGAGTTGGTACGACGTCTAGTGCAATCGGAGAAGATGGAGTGTTGGACATTGACACTACCATTTCACTGGAGACGACTTGGCATGCCATGGAAGACCTTGTCTCCAAGGGGTTGGTACGAAGCATTGGAATCAGGTGCAACAAATTGAAGTTGATTCCGCTCTATTTCAAATTTCTAGAACAAATTCACATCTATTGGTCAACACAAAAAAGATAGTTCATATTTGTTTGACCCAATTGAGCCTCAATTAAACCCTGGGCTGCATAATTGAGTATCACTGGTGCAATTTATCATCTATTTCAACTCACGTGCAATAATAAGCCTGATTAGGCTTTGATTTCTCAATTAAATCTAAAATGACCTTCAATTTCCCTAACTTTTTCTATTTAAGACCAAATGAACTAGGAAAGAGCGAAGTGAAACAAAAAGAGGACAATTTTGGTCTAATTTGGACTCATGGATGCCTACTTGCAATTTTATCTAAAATAGCCTGAATTTTCCTCAGTTAATTGATCAACCATGAATATTGCAATTAAGAATCAGTTCAACTCGATTATGTACATTCACTCTCAGTTATACAACCAAATGCTAAACCAACCCATCTTTTACCTCAATGAAGCATCAATTATGCCATTTTTTTTTTGCCCAAAGTTCACTTCAATTGACTTAACTCAGCCAATTAGCATTAATGTTCCTCTGAGATTTTTTTTCTTGTTTCCTCACCTTTCAGCAACTATGACATATTTCTCACGAGAGACTGTCTTGCCTACTCCAAGATAAAACCTGCTGTGAACCAAATCGAAACACACCCCTACTTCCAGCGGGACTCACTTGTAAGATTTTGTCAGAAGCATGGGGTGTGTGTTACAGCTCATACACCTCTTGGTGGTGCTGCAGCAAATACTGAGTGGTTTGGCACTGTCTCTTGCCTAGACGACCCCACTCTCAAGGTATAACACTAAGGTTTTTGGATCAGAGTTTGGTTGGTTAATTGATTTGGTACTGACAACTGACTTATAGGTTAATTGATTTTGAGTATTTTCTCTTGGTTGTAGAGTCTAATTAAGAGAGTTAACATTAGGAGGATTTGCATGCAGGTTGAACATTGATTCAATTAACCATCAAACTGTGCAATTTGCAGCCTGAATTTTTCTAATTTTACTCCAAAGTGTGCAACAAAGCAGCAAACAAGCCAATGATGAAATTAAGGAATATCGGTGTTCTTCGGTATCGAGTACAATAGGTTGAATGAAAGAAAAACTAAAAACACATTCTGTCTTTCTTATAGGCCTTGGCTGAGAAGTATAACAGAACTGTAGCACAACTGGCACTCAGGTGGGGTCTACAAAGAAGCACGGTTGTTATACCAAAAAGCTCCAAAGAAGAGAGGTTACATGAGAATTTCCAGGTGTTTGACTTCACCATTTCAGATGATGACATCGAGAAGATCAAGGCCATTGATCGCAAGTACCGCACCAACCAACCTGCCAAATTTTGGGGAATTGATCTCTATGCTTGATTGGGTTTTTGTTCTTGTTAGTTTCTCTCGAGGTACTAGTAAATTGCATGTCTGATATGTCTAGGTTCTTTTTTGCCACTTCTCTATTTTCAATAAATAAATTGCCTTATTGCCTACATATCCATTGGGCAAACGAGGCAAGTTTACATTGCACATTTCCATTTTGTTGCGATTAGAATTAAAAGGGCAACAGTTTTTGTGTTTAGAATCGAAGAGCATAGTTTGTGTTATCTTGAACATGGATTGTTGATTTTAATGGTTAGATTGATAGACTGCTGGTTGTTGTGTTCGTATATGATGTATTAGTTATATTAGAATGCCTGAGAATACTAACAAATGTTCAACCAAAATAAGAATACTAACAAATGTGAAACTTAGATATACAAAATATATCTTAAGCCATTGCAGGAACTTCTTGATGCGCGTTAGTGACCTGCGTAATGCACACTTGTTTTCTCTATAATGGTTGCCATAGACCTATATATATATAGAGAGAGAGTTGGGCTATGGTGAATTGCAATGTATTTGTCATCTTATATATTAGACTATAAGTTGTTGGTTTTGATATCCAAACAATCAATTCAAACCGTTCAATTTAATATCCATATTAAAATGTGTTTGGAGATCAAACTTTATATTTTTTGGAAATTGTTTGCTATTTTTTAAATTTTTTTGAAAATCATTGTTTTTCTATGGTTTAGAAATTTTTGAAAAACAATGATTTTCAAAAATTCTAAAAAATAATAAAAAATTTTCAAAAAATATAAAATTTGGTCTCCAAGCACATTTTAATATGTAGAAGATGTTGAGCCATTTCGATCGACTATTTGAACTTCAAATTCAACAGTTTATAGTCCAGTGTATAAGAAGATTTATATATTGCAATGTAGCCCATATTTATATATATAGATCAAAACTAGGGTGCTCTTAAGTTCATCGAGTCTCTTTGTGAACTTAACTCTAATTCTAACGGATTGATTTCAAATGACGAATCCAAATCGTTGAAACCCTTATATCTTACGAGTGATGCGTCTAGATGCAATTTTTTTTTAATTTTGAATTAATTATGTATAGAGTCAAGTCGTCAAATATTGTTCAAAAGATGAATGCATTAAAATTAATTTATAAACGTTATACTTTTGACCGCTTGACTTAATACTAAATTAATTTGAAAGTTTAAATTTTTTGCATGTAGACGCATCACTCATAAGGTAGAAGAGCTTCAACGGTTTGAATTTGTCATTTGAAGTCAATCCGATAGATTTTAGAGTTGAGTTCACAAATAGACTTGGTGAACTTGAGAGCACCCTAGTGGTATATTGGTATTCCTTCTCTACCTTAATACAAGCAAATGACTGGTGCAAATTTTCAAATGATGGAGAGAGGAACCCTCTCCTCTAATTAAATAAAATGAAGACACTAACAATAACATTAGACCTTTCGCAATTTTAATGGGTCAAAATTAGTGTCTTTTAAGTTGTTCATCAAAAGGTTACAATTTTCACAATGGTAAACGTTGAAATTGATGCCTAAAAGCCAGCCTTTCATTTTTTTTTTTTTTAATAATTTCAACTAGTATTCAGAACTCAATGGAAATTATTTAAAGCGTTATAATTATGACTCCAATAATTCAGTATTACAAAATGACTTCATAATATAATTTGTTCACTGTGGGCACAAATGATAAATTTTCATCGATTTGTTTGTTGATCAATCAACTGTCTATATTAATAAGAGGGTTCAAAACTTTAAATGCATCACCATTTTTTGCTCCAATATGCTCTACATTCTTTATCTTCATTTTCAAAATCCTAACAGTTAATCTGAACAACTCAACATGATATTCATAATAAAATATACATGGAGACCAAATTTTATATTTTTTTTCGAACTTTTTTTACTACTTTTTTAGATAGGTACAAAATCACTATTTTAAGGAGATTCTGGACCATCCAATAAAGTGATATTGTACCTACGTAAAAAATAGTAAAAAAATTCTAAAAAAATATAAAATTTGTACTCCAAGCATAATTTATTATGAAGATCATGTTGAGTGGTTCGGATCGCCTGTTCGGATTGGAGCATATTAGAACACAAAATGATATTGCATCTGAACTCCCATTAAATAAAACGAACAATTCCAGTTCGCCTATAAGATTGTAAATGATATTCATAAAATTTGTCCATTATATCTATATCTAACATATTTCGTCATGCCCAGGCCCAGTCGATCGACTTCATTAATCTTAGAAACATATCTGTAATTATTATTTTTTTTGGCCTGATTTTCGAAAGCATTATTTTAGGTTGTCATTAGGGCTGCACAAAAAAATCGTAGTTCGTGATTCGATTCGAGTTTGATTCGAAAAAATTCGTAAAAAAATCGATTAAAAATAGTTTGAAATTAATTCAATCCAAACTCAAACTGGACCTGGTTCGTTCGAAATAGGTTCGCAAACTATTCTAGTTCTAATCTCAAAGTAACGTGAATCGTTGATTTTCCACTGATGACTTCAAAGTTAAAACATAAGGCCGCCCAGCCATAAGTCATAACTCGTAAGTCGTAACTCTCGCTTCTAGTTCTGAAACCCTAGACGACTTTCACCTCTCGCTCTCGGCGACTACGATCACTCTTCCTAGTCGTAAAAAAATCCGTAAAAGATTCGAAATTGAATTCGTAAAAAATTCGATTCAACATTAATTCAAACCAAACTTATTTCGAAATTAATTCAAGTCAAATTCTTGATTTTTTTTTTAACTACTCGAAGTTAGCGTTTTTGAATAATGCTTAACTTAATTTATTGGTGTAAACGCAAAAGAGATATATTTATTTTGTCCATGTCCATATCCGCATATTATCCGTAATATATAATTTATATCGGCAAATAAATTATCCGTAGTAATATCTCTACTTCAAATTCGAAAAATGATGCGGATATATTTATTTTGAAATTTTAATATAATTTGGAGATCGAGATTATCAGAATTCGAAATAAAACCAGATGCTACGTACATTATCAGAATTCAATTTGTACATCTCAACTTTTAATTTTTTTTCTTTTCCATTTTTATTGAAATGCCCTTTTATATTTTATATGTTCGTTATTTATTTTGAGCATCAATTAATATTTACGGGCTTTTATGAATACATTAAAAATAATATTTTATTTCATTATAAAACTATAATTTTTATTATATGTGCATATTTATTAGTAATATATGTTAATACTTCATTTTATATATATTCTAATCTGCCCATTATCCATTCTTATCCGTTAATATGGTAAAGTTAATTTAATCTGTTTGCATCCCCTACATAATTATATTAAGTTTTGAGGTGAATAGGGAAAATTTTCCTATTTGTTTAAGTAAGCAAACACGAAAAACCCTGACATTTATGGAATTATGGTGACTAATCCGAACTCATTGTATAACAAAAAAGAAGTCCGACACCCGTGTACGTCAAAATAATTATCTCAATTTGGTGATAAATACAAATCTCCATTACATAAATACTGAATCTTAAGTTCCTTCACGTACATCTCCAGTTTTTTTAAATTGGAGAGGATATTGTTTGACCTTTACCAATGTAAACTTCTGGGTCTGGCCCACCGAATCTGGAATTCAGATCCAGTGAAGTAACCCAATCTTTGAGTTTTAAATCGGAACCGTCCAAATTGAATCCGAATAATCCATCCGGATCTAAGCACACATATTTCGAAAACGAATTCAATTTCTGAGACGATTCGGAGCGACAGATTCGAATCGGACGGTGCTGATCTAAAACCCAAATATTGGGTTACTTTAGGGAATCCGGACCCCCGAATCTGGCAATCATGCAGCGAATGGGTGTGAAGCATACACCGTGGAATTTTCAGATTAAAAAAATATCAGACGGCGGAGATTGCCTCCTAGGATCCTTCGTTATTCTCCTCTGGAGGCGCACTATATATATAATCGGAGGCTATCCCTCGAATAGAGAGAGGAACGGAGAATAGGCGGTACGTAATAGAGAGAGAGAGAGATCGCTTAACAAAAGAGAATAACAGGTTATTGGGAGTCATAGAGAGAGAGAAATCGCTCATTTGGTAAGCTGCTAGATTATTATAGATATTTGTTTAGTTTAGTTTTTTTTCTTATTTTCTTTTTGAGCAAAGGTGGTTTGATTTGGTAATATTTACAAGCTTTTGTTTTATAACTTATAAGCGAGCAATTAATTCCTTTGAGATGCTAAATTTCCGTTTTGAGAGCTCTGTACTTGAAAATTTCAAATTTTGAGATAGATCTAGTTTTTTATTTTACGTACAACTGGAAGTAGCCTACTTAATTTGCTACTGAAGTGAAACTGATAGTATTTTTTTGTCCCTTTTTTAGGGTTTCTAATTTTTTAGATTTTTTAAGATTAATTTATTATATTTTGTTGATCAAGATCTTTTTTACAGATCTTTACGTAAAAATTCATCTTTCCATTTCGTACATCCTAAAATGACAACTTATATATGAGTTATAAATCTTGCATTCCAAATTGTAAATCACCTAGTGAATAAATTTAATTTTATTCACTAGGTTCCTAGTGAATAAAATTAATTTTTAAGTAACGTAAAATTTGAAAATGCATGGAAATCTAAAGGAATACTTGTCTAAATTAATAGAAAGGGAGTTCGAACCCAAAATGGGATTGTAGACAGAGGCGGAATTAGAAAATTGAAATAGAAAGGCTGGATAAATTATAAGTGCTATGTAATTTTATTTTATGAAGAAAACTAATAGTATAATTTTTTGTAAAAATTAAAATTTAAAGAATAAAACTGAAAAATTCTAATCTATGATTATCCTAATTTAAAAACTTTCTTGCTTTTATATATTATTAAGAAAACTAAAATGTGGGTTTTTTATTTATTTTTTTCTCAAATGTAATTTCAAGTGTCTTAAATAGTTTTTCTTCTCTCTTTATTCAAATCACTTGCAATGTTCAAGTGATCAAGTCCTCTTGTTGATCCTCTTGAGTACCTCTATATATTCTTTTATGTTTTTGTTGCACATCGACAAGGCCAGTCTTGAAGATTTTAGGATGCGGAACGGGAGAAAAGTTTGAGTTCTTTATATATACAACTTTTTTATGAGCCCGACTAATACGCTTCCATAAGAACTTCAACGTCATATGCCTATAAATCATTTTTGTATTTTCAAAGCCCAAGCAGCCGATTCGAACCGTTCAACATGATATCCATATTCAACCGAAGTGCTACCGGGGTCATATCTTAGTACTCGATGTTCAAACAGCAAATCCAAACCGTTAGATGTTCAATCTATATTAAAATGTGCTTAGAGACCAAATTTTACATTTTTTTGAATTTTATTGCTATTTATTAAGCTGGTTTGAAAATCGCTGTTTTTATTAAATTTCTGGAGCATTGAAAACAGCGGTTTTCAAACCATCTTAATAAATAGCAAAAAAATTCCAAAAAATGTAAAATTTGGTCTCCAAGCACATTTTAATATAGATTGAACATCTAACTGTTTGAATTTGCTGTTTGAACATCGAGTACTAAGATATGACTTCGGTAGCAACTTAGCCACACTCTATATATATATATATATATACAAAATATTTTTTTTGGACCCCTTGGATCTTGGGGCCCGAGGCGGTCACCCTGCACCAGGGCCGGCCCTGCACGTCGAACCGGCACCAGTTTTATCCCAGTTACCATTCAAAAGAGAGAAAAAGTTGAAGAAAAAAAATTAAAACACGAGTTAATAGATTGATGATGTTAATTTGTAGGTTTCAAGAAATACTTCCATTAATTAGATGTTTTATCTCTGAAGTCATCTGCTCTCTTGTTTGACAGATCTAAAATGGACTCGGTGAACAGGAACCCAATGCAACAACAAGTTTCCGTAGCTGTCTCGGATGGTCATCGGTTGGAGCCCCCTCCCAATCGGCAGCCTCTAGTGATGATCCCTACCCCCAACCGCATCTCCACTGGTAATGAAGAGGCGCAACCGAAAACAAGCCAGTCCATGGTTACTAGTGGCACTAGCTCACTGTATCAGTATCACCATGGCACCGTGGCGTCAAATCCTTCCCCAGCTGTGAGCAACTCACCAACACTTTCTCGGCCTCACACGGATCATAATTTCTCCTTGACACGCTTCAACCCGTATGCAAACCAGCTGGGGCTAACCTCGACCAGTACTTATGGACCCCTTATTGATCCAAAGGTCTCGAGGCCTCACACCAACTGGCACTGGCACGATACCTTTCCCAATGGAAAACATCAGCCAGTGCCACTTGCCTCAAAGAGCAGTACTGGTGAGTAACCTCATTAGCTTTTTTAAGTTTTTGTTTCTTAATATAAATATCGACTGTCTGTTTAGGATAGTATTTCGATCACAGTAAAGATTAATTAACTCATATCAAGCATTTTATTTATTTTTGTCTTGATTGGTGCTAATCATGTTGTTGAACTAAATTGTTGCAAGACAAAGTTGTAGTCTTTAAGAGAGTTCAGTCTATGCTAAATTAATTAAGAGACCAAAGGTCAAAGCCTTAAATCCTTAGCTGTTTTTACTTTTTACTTTTTACTTTTATTTTTCTTCCTTTATTTATTTTATATCAAAAAGGATAAAATAGAAAAATGAAAATGCTACTCTTCTAACAGGTACTAGATTTCCAGTTACTACCATTTCACCTCTTCTAACAGGTACTGGAGTTGGTTCCAGTAGCACCCCAGCTGTCCGCGGAGCTTCTACCTACCCCCCTACACGGAGCGTCTACCTACCCGCCAATACACAACAACAACAACAGCTTCCGGAGCCATGGAGGATCCCAAGTATCTACGAGGATCAGCTACGCAAGTACCTCTGCCACTGGAATAGACGGCCCAAGGTACGTATCTGTTCGTTAATCCTTCTCTCTTCTCATCTTTTTAGTCTACTTCTTTTTTCCCCTTTTCTTGCCTTAACCTAAAAAGCAAATTAAGCACCATGTTATACTACTTGAGGCACAATTGAATGGATTCATAATTTGTATACTTCTCTGTTATCTGATGCCTGACAATTTGGGCCTGATGGTGCAGGATAACAACATTACATTCTGGAGGGAGTTCGTAAATGAGTATTACGCACCCGACAGCAAAAGAAAGTGCTGTTTGTCAGCATGGACAGACTATATTACTACCAAATATCGTAAATGGAAGGTTTCAATTTTTATATTCATTTATTATATATATTCAGATTTTAAATTCTTGTGTCGAAGTTATCGGCTTATCATCGCACCTTTTATGAATATTAGAAATTAAAAAATTATTGACATCTGCGCCATGCCTAGTGTGTAATATATTTACAGCAACCATTTTAATGAACTGGTTTTACAAATGCCATATGATAGATACAACCAAGTTTTAGATAAATAAATTAAGTTGCTAAATCTAATAGTATGTAGGTCAGTATAGTAGGATATATAGAGCGATATATATAGTGAGCATTACAGCCATAAATTACGGCTGCTGTATGCATGTTAGTTCCCGATTTACGTACGTCTTTTGGTCCTAATTTTGAATGGGGCTATATCTGCTCCATCTTTGATAACTGCCCGTCAATATGTAAGGCAAGCCAAACTCATGGTATGTAAGAAAAGGGAGAGAGAGAGAGAGAGTGAGAGAGAATGCACCAAAAGTGTTTATCTGTTCTGTTTTCTCCACATCAAGTATATATATATGGTTAAGAATGCTAGCATATATATATATATATATATATATATATATATATATTCTGACACTATATATAGATTGCTTAAATTAATTATCTTAGTTTTTGAGTTAATAATATGAAGTTTACTTAATTTACTTAGTTTTTGAGTTAGAATAAATATATATGGTAAGCTTATTCTACATGGAGTTAGAATAAATATATATGCTTTACTAATTAATTAATAATAATAATACTGTTTGCATGTCTCTGTTGTAGGATAAGTCGCCTTGTGACCATTGTAGAACCTACTCGCAATATGGCTACGGTTAGCAGTCAAAATAACAAAAAGAATAATTAAATTTGTTTTTATGATTTAATTATTTCTACAACTTATTTTGCATATTGTTAATTATATATATCGATCGGGTCGGTCAGATATTTCATTCGAGGAATTGGCAATATATTTTCAATATAAATTCAACACCCTGAAATCCGAGACACTCAAGCTCGGATCAGCATTCAAGGAATTTCGGTTAGAAAACAAGAATACTGTCCTTTACTTTGAAAAAGTGAGCGAAGAAGCCATGGACGATCGCTTTTTTACTGTTCAGGAAGGCCCTTTGGCGGTTACCTTCACCTTCCATAAGAAGGTACGTACATATTTATTTAATTAATTAATTACATCTTCTTCACTTTTCTTTCTTCCTTTTTTAATTTGTTGCTTCTTCTTGATAAAATTTTGGTTAATTAATGTTTCAGATATTATCATGGCAGTTTTGTGTGCGCAATTGTGAAAAGCAGCTGGCTGCCCCTTCAGATTTATTACAATCTCGGGTACGCATGTATATATAACAATATATATATATTTATGCAATTAAGTTGGGTCATTTTAACTACAAAATGGTTGTCGGAAGGTCGGAACGGTACATAAAATTACATAAAGAAAATTAGACGTGCATGGTTAAACCTTTACTTGGTACTGTCTCAATGGTACTACAGCTTAAAGTAATAATTAATAGGTAAGTATGATATTGACTTCTATATATATAATTGCAAACAATTATAGCGATATATATATTTTGATTCAATTTGAAGGTTACTGAGATATTGAGAAATGCTGGAGATTCTTCTGGTGCAAGTGGATCTAAGTCTGATCAGCAATGGACCAAAGAAAATTGCAGCATGTAGGCTTAATTATATAAACTAAAGCTGTTACTTTTTTCTTTTTCTTTTTGAAGTAAAAACTGAATGAAAAAATCATGTCGTCGTGCTACTTTGTATACAATAATTTAAGTTAACACAAGAAATAAACCTACTCAATTTCCTTGATATGCAGTATATATAGATTAAGGCTTGGGTGCTATGGATAGCATAAGTCTATCCGTGCTACAGCCTTAATGTTGTTTATGATTTATGAAAGATGGCAAAAAAATAACTTAAAAATAAAAGAAAATTGTCAATATTTTAGGTTATTTTGTGCAATTTTTCATAAATCATAAAAAATACTAAAAATTGGTATTCTACATGTTCATTATATAACCAATTTATTGAGCTATTTAAATCGAAGTTTGAAGTTTATACGATAGGTTTTAGAGGCCGTAGCACGGATGGCCTTATGTTATCCATAGCACTCAAGCCTTACTCATATAGATTTATTCCAAACATAGATTGTAAGGATCAACTTAAGTTTTGCTTTTGTCAATTTTTTAATCCATTCATCAATGAAATGCATATTTTTTTATCTTATGATATACTCCTTGTAGGATTAATATTAAAACGGGATGTGAGCTGGCTAAGAAGTTGAAAGAAAATAAGTTTTATGATCTAGGTCGAAGTACACAGGTTGTACCGACAAACATGGTATCAACATTACAGATTTGATTATTATCTGGAATTTACTTATTTAGTCTTTACTCTATATATATGGTACCAGGCTACATGCAGCTATATATGTTATGTACAAATCATCCAACTATTTAATACCTCTGTTATTATAACAAAAGATTTCCTCCATCTGGATTTCGAACCCATGACCTCTCACATAGAGATCATGTGCCTTAGCCACTAGACTAAAGACTAGTTTTCATTACGGACGAACTTTAAATAAACTTTATTTGTTTCTTAGTTTCATATTTTTTTTATTAATATTAATTTTGTAATATTTATGGTTTGTCATTATTAATCAGTTGTCTTTTGAAACTTTGTAAATAGATTAATAACCTACCGAAGACCATGAACTTTAGGAACCAGTATGGCACAGGTACAAACATACTTCACTTATTTTTTATTTCACTGTTTAATCGGAGAATTCGAGTTAGATGAGAATTTTAGCTGTTTAATTAACCAAATTGCATGTCGTTCAATTATGTTGAGCCTGGTAAAAGCAAGTTGATCAGCCAATCTATTTGATTGTTTGACTAATTAATTGTACAAAACATATATATATACTCATGATCATATATATAGTTCACTATTTGATTGATTTTCTGACCTCTTTTTATTTGTGTAATATATTTCAGACTCCTTACAAAATTGTACTGCTCAGCAAACCTCGGGCCACCAAATCCAAAGCCAATCGCTCTCAAGCATAATATCTCAAACCCTTGGAGCAAACAAAAGACAGGTGAATTTGCTGGTACCACAGTTTTTACACCCACGTAGTGTATTGGATACCAGTGCATCCAGCTGTAGGCTTGGGACAGGTACTGAATCTTCCTCTATAAATTATACTGGTACGACAAATCCTCTGTGCATGGCCTCTACTGTCAATGCTACATCAATGCCAGGCCCATCAGACTCAACGGTAAACCTGCTTAAACGGACTGGCACAACTGAAAATGGGTTGTTTACAGATCATGCCCTCCTGAGGCAGCGCGTGACCCGGCAACGGTTGGGAGCTGATACATTGATCTCTAGAGATGGAGTAACAACTGGAAGTGGAGATTGGAACCTTACTCCAAGTTTGGTTGTTGATCAGAACATGGGTTCTAGTGCTAACCTATTACTATTAGACGGGTTCGGATCAGTAAACCTAGAAGACGGGCAGGTGGATTACATTTTAGAAGGTACTGATTTGGATAACTATCTTACTGACATTGCCATCTTGGAGGATCTGCTAAAGCAATAGTATAGTGGTGTGCTCTTATTTATTGTCAATGATGTAATTAATATTAATGATGGATATATAATTGTGATGTGAACACAGCAATATTTTTATATTATTATGTTTGTTAATATAATTTTTTGTATTTTTTATGCAAATCATGGGGCCTCAAAGAGAAGCAAATGATTTAAGATAGTTTGTTTAGTTAAGTGAGCTAATCTCATAATGATGTTTTATTAAGGGACAAGTTCCAGAGTGCCCATACAAATTTTTAAAATAGTCAATTAATTTCCCCATTAAAAATATCATAATATATTAATATCCATTATATCCCCACAAAAATTTAACATTATTTCTTTTATCCCTTTTTATTTATTTATACATATATTTAGTCATTTAAACATTGAATTGAAAATTATCGAAAAATGTGAAAAAATAATGATGAAATACAAAACTATATATATTTTTTATAATGTGGATCCTCTATATAATATCCCAGTCAAGTAAAATTGAATCAAAAAATAATATTCTATCTATCACAGTCACAGCACAATGTATTTTTATGTCTTTATTTGTTGAGCAAGAACTTGATTTACATTCAACATATCCACACTATAGTAGCTAATTTAAATATAATCACAAATATACAAATTAAACAAGAAATAAAAATTACACATTTGGGATTGACATCTGTTCATAGTGAAATTTAAGAAGACTCGTCATGATAGTACAATTCAATTATTCAGATGAGTTGAACAATTAATTTATATAAATTAAATTCTAATTAATATAATGATAACATTTACATATTAGCTGCAGATGACAAAATAAAAATAAAAAAATAATACAAGTTGGAGTATTTGAGGTGTGCATTGAAAATGTACTATTTCCTATACGTAATTAATGGAGATAATTGTTAGTATGCCCATAAAAACATTCTAAATTTCATATTATTATTTTCCATTAATAAGACATTCAATTTTTTTTATTTCCTCATTCTAAATTGAGATCCTTTCTTGTTTTTTCTTTATTGATTAATTCCGAAATTTTAAGTTGAATTTACAATTTAATTTAATTTTGAATTGAAATGTCTATTTTGTCCCTCTTCTTCAAATTGATCACGTCTCTTAATTCATCTCCAACAGACAAATCCTATCCAACGAAATTTGAATGTTTGATAAAAAAAAAATAAGAAATTTGAATGTTTTGATAGAAAAATTAAAAATTAAAAATTTAGAATGTTTTCATTGACACCAACAGTTATCCCTCATTACTATGGGGACTTTACTATTTCCATTGGGTGGTGAGTTAACACATTTTATATTATTAACACAACATTTTTAAATATTTGAGTTGAATGGACAATTTTGTCCCCTCATAAATGTCACGCAGCCATTTTTTTTTTCTAATGTAATTATATGCTATGATAATTTATTACTTGATTGCTTGTCATAACTGTCAGATCTTGTCTTCTTATTTTCTAAACCTTTCAAAAGAGGAAAAAAAAATCTAAACTACCATGAAGGTTAAACTAACTGTTGGGATTACAAACAAAATAAAATCATTTCATTTTATGAACCAATCTATTATCTTGCTCTTTATTTTTTTTTTAAATAAGTTCAATAAATAATATGGTAATATGTATTTTATTGATCCAAAACATCACAATTATATTGCTTGAATTTTTTTTAAAATTATTCTTCTAGTTATGAACTTTTAAATCTATATGTGTATTTAAATAAAATTGAAAGAAACATTATATTTTCTGTTTTGCAATAATTTGAATTAAATAGATTAAGAAGATAATATGATCGATTGGACGCGATTGAAGTTCAGTAATTCATGAAGAATCGGGACAATTGCTTTTGGAAAGAAAAAAAAAACAAAATAGTCTAAACATGAAATAGTTGTATAATTATTTTATTGTTCATTTTTTTACTTTTGTTATAAGACCCTGCCATATATGGTAATATATCTACGATTTTGATTTTTACAAAAAAAAAAAAAAAAACATAAAAGGATTTCATGGTGGGCAGTAATATAAGAGAAAGATTTAGTTCTAGAAGGAAATAATGAATAAAGGATAATTTGTCTAAACAATTTAAATATTTGAAGGTGTTGTGTCAATAAAAGAGTTAGTGTTGTTAATATCAACACCCATTTTCATTACGGGCCAGTTTGATTCATAGAACAGGATATTTAGTCCGAATATTAATTGATAGAGCTAATTTTGCTTGTCACGGCGCAATGCCAGCCGATTTTTTTTTTTTTTTTGTTAATGCCATTAAAAAATTAAATACAGATGCATAACATCAATTTCGAAAAATATGCAAAAATAACAGGGACGGAAACGGGATGATTCATCCCCATCAACCAATCCAATCAGAATTTTTTTTTACAGGTGGTATGAACCGTTATTTTAATTTGTTGTCAAAATAATATTGTTGCCATATAATATAGTTAGAGTGAGGTTATGGTTATTTATAGCGCGGATTGATGTGTACTACAGATTAATATTTTTTGTTTTCAAAATTCAAACGGTTGATCCTAACCGTTCAATACAGTCAACGCCATAGAAGATGTACTTGCAAATTAAATTTTAGATTTTTTTACTATATTTTTAGATGGGTTTTTAAATCACTTGATCTGAAAATTCTGGACCATCCAAATATAATAAAAAATACTAAAAATACAAAACTTAGTTTACAGGTACCGAATTTTTTCTTAATATCCAAAAAAAGTTTCAAATTTTAAAAATATGCATCCATTTTCAACTTATTTCTAAATTTGTCCAAACCAGATAATTGTTTTCTAGATCCAGCATCTCTTTTCGAAAAAGAATTCTCCGGATTCAAAGATTCTCTTTCCGAAGTATTATTCTCCTGTTTTAGAGTTTTTTTTGTTTTTTTAATTAAATAGAAAATTAAAAAAAATTATGATTTATTTATTTATTGTATTGAAATATTACAAATATTTTTATATTTCTTTGAAAATAGATGGAATAATATATACTTGAATTTATTAGAAAGACTACAATAAAATAATCCAGATCAATATTTTTCAGACCAAATTTTTTTGCGACTATAAGCAAAATTAAAATATTTCTTTGTATGTTATTAAAAAAAATAAAAATATTTTGGATCTGAGTTATCGATCCCGGTTCAAAAATCACTTTTGGATAAATAAAGAAAATATTATAGTCTTTCTATTTTCAAAAAAAAAGAGAATTTGCTCTGACAATATGTCAAACGAAATTATTTCGTATCAATTTATTTTTCAAAATAGATATAATGTCTTAGAATTTAAATACACTAGAAGGATCACGATATTTTATATATTTACTCAGAACTCAGAAGTGACTTTTGAACCAGAATCAATAACTCAGATCCAAAATATTTTTATTTTTTCCAATAACACACAAAAAATATTTTAATTTTATTGCAGACGCAAAAAATCCAACCTGAAAAAGGTTGATCCGGGTTATTTGTCGCAGTTTTTCTAATACATTTAATTGTATAATATTCCGTCTATTTTGAAAGAAATATAAAAATATATCTTGCATTTCAATATAGAAATAAATAAATAAATAAATATTTAATTAAAAAATAAAAAAATCAGAGTATTATTTTCCGGAACCCCAAATTTAGAAAATATTTCTCCAGGAAGAGAATCTTTGAATTCGGAAAATTATTTTCCAGAAAGAGACACTGGAACTGGAAAATAATTTTCCGGTTTGAGTAGATTCAGAAATAAGTTGAAAATGGATGCAAATTTTTGACATTTTGAAACTTTTTTGGATATTAATAAAAATTTTGGTTACAAGTACATATTCATATGGAAACTATGTTGAATAGTTCAGATCGACCATTAAAATTTTCAAACCGTAATGAGTCCATAGCGCGGGACAATGTGCACTATGCATAGTACCACAGCCTTACTCATATAATTAATTACTAAATTTGATTTAAATATATTGTTAAGAATGTCAAAATATTATTATTGACAAATAATTTCAACTTTAATATACTGTCAAAATAGTATTATTGACATATAATATAATTATTTGTGCATTAATAAAAAATTCGAGCCACAATGAATGATAATTAACGACCTAGTACAATTAAAAAAATATATCAAATTCATCCTTAGAAAATACTACCAGTCGTTAACAATAAAAATAAACTGTATGGTTCATACCAGCCATAAAAATGGGAGAATTCTATATGTGTCCATATAAAATTTTAAAATAACCAATTTCTCTAAAAATACATCGGAATATCTAATATCCCAGATGAACATAACATTATTTATTTTATTTTATTTTATTTATATTTAAAAATTAAATGGACAAATGTATTATTTCATTTTAAATAGATGTGTCCTATTTATTAGTACTGCATATTCAGATTTTCTATTTTTTTTGTTCCTAATTATTTTTATCTCGCATTTTCCTCATTTAAACAACTCCAAAAGAGACATTCTAAAAATAGTAGCGACAGATACATTTTTAATTGGCACAAATCATAGTGAGAGAAATTTTATTTCTTGGACCATATTATCCTTTATTAAAAAAAGAAAACAGTTTTCAAATCTTGTATTTCAAATTTTGTATAATAATTAAAGTGACATTTGTGGGACCCGTCAATATTAATTTATTAATTACCCGTCAACATTTTGAAATCTTGTATTTCAAATTTTCTAGTTCTATTTCTATCACATCAGCTAAAGTAATTAATTCAAAGTATTTAATTATTTATTTTTCAAACACTTTCAAATTGTCCTCTTTTATTTTAGCTCCATGAGACAATTTATTCGTATTTATGTTGTTAAATTAGGAGTACTGATTTTTACTTTACACTGTATGATTTTAATTTTAATTTTGTTTTTCTACTTTTATGTTTTGTTTGTCAATTTCATAGTTTGAATTTATATGAATCTTAGAGAATATTTAATGATTGCTTAAATGATAACAAACATTGTATGAAAATAAATACTGTGGGTCTCACAAATTTAACTTTAATTATTAAATTAAATTTGAAATGCAAGATTTGAAAACTGTTTTCTTTTTGAAGAAATGAAGAAAGGACAATAAGGTCCAAAAAAATAGAATTTCTCTCACTCAGGTTTGCGCCAAATAAAAATGTATCTGTTAAAATCGGCACCCTCCACAACGGGTGCATGAATTTCCCAAATTATAATAAATCTATCTCTGTCACTGTCTCAAGTCCATAAAAAACCAGCTTTATATATACCGGTCGTACGTAAACAAAAATAAAATGGCGGTCCTGCTATTTTTGAAGAATCTCAGTATGCATGCCATATATAATTGATCTTTTATTTTTGATTGGGAGAACGTTAAATAGATCAATAGTTAAGGATTTTGAAGCGGAGATCGATCGAGAGATATACAATAATCTTGAGAAGAGCCATGCAACCTAGCTCAAGATCTAGTAGTCAGTTTAACACAGCAACAACAAAACTGGAAGGCATGTATAGATGTAAACAAAAGCTCTGTCAGTATCAGTCAGAATGGAATAATGGACGACCAGCAGTTGATGTTTTCTATATATATATCTTCTCTTCTCCATATATATTTCACTTTTCTTTTTCTTTTTCTTTTTTAAACTTTAGTAATTAAGGTTAATTATAAGTTATCTGACACTTGGTGTTTAATTTGGTGGTACGTACAGGATAATGATATCTCCTACTGGAGAAATTTTGTGGCCAAGTACTATGCACCCGATAGTAAAAGAAGGTTTTGCATGTCGACTTTGAAGGACCAAGCAATCATGTCTATGCAATGCACCAAGGTTCCAACTAATTCTTTTTCAATTAGAATTGGAGTTAACTATCTCAGCTTAATTTCAAGCTAGGTTCAATCTAGCTAGTTTGCTTGATTATCTTTACCATTCTGTTTCACCACAGGAGAAATGGCATTGCAGTATTTGTAAAGAATTTTCTGACAAATGTCGCATCGGTACGTAAGTTGCCAATTAAAATACAAAAAATAAAATAAACCTTTTCTTATTTTTTTTTTCTGTAATTTTTTCTCTTAATTTGTATGTGATAGAATATTCTTTCGAGGAGATGGCAGAGAATTTTCAGAGTAAATTTGAAATGGGCATGGAAGAGTCTCTAAATCTTGGGCCATGCAAAATAGGAAATTCACCGAGCAATCAAATTGTAATTTTGTACAATAATATGAACCTACTTTCCAACGGACGACTTACTTCCCGTAGATCCACGGGCGAGCTTCTTGTTGTACTCAACACTGAATTAAAGGTAGTTGTTTACTTAACTTATTTAGTTGTTTAATTATAATTTGGATATATGTATTTCTTCAATTTTCTATTGTCTGTTGATGAATTGTTATGGATGTTTGATCAGATTTTGCAATGGAACTGTTGTATGCGTTACTCTGAAGAATTTGAATTCATCTCCAGGACAAGCCTAAGGCACCCCCAGCCGGTACTTAATTGCGTATATTTACTGGATCTACAAATTGCTGATAAGAAATGAAAAAGTGATCAAATTTTTTATTATTTGCATATGTGTGTGTGTGTGTCCTTAGTTACTTCAACTTGCCAATACAAAAGAGTCTCAATTGCAAATCGCAGATTCGGGTGAACAGTAATTTGTTTTAAAAAGTGATTAATTTATTTTAAACTTTAATTTTGTCACAAGATGTTAATAATTTGTTTGGACAGGTGCTCCAAGAAACAGTGCACTGGCAAGGTTCAATTGCCCAAACAGAACCGGCACTAGATGTTGGGTCTGGATCAGGAAACAATAGCAACTCTGACATGCTGATGCCGCTAGTTAGTACCTAGTTTTATTTTATATTTTGAAAGTGATGTTAATGAACTTATGCATGTAGTTTCTTATCATATATAGAACATATTAGGTTTTAAGTAGTAGGTTAATTTTCCTGGTACCAGCAGTTTGGTATTTTTTAATGAACATTCTGTTTTCGTTATATGAAGTCAGTGGATAGATCCCACTTTTGTCAACAACAAAAAAATGCAACAAAAAAATTAGGGAATGACTAAAAGGTTAAAAGTTGGTTACTAAACAATCTTTTTGTCCTAGCTATAAGGTATTTTGTTATGTAATTTTATCCTATATATATTTTTTTAATTAGTATGTTATTTTAACAGGTTCGTCAGAGTTTTGGCAGCATGAACAATCCCCAAAATAGTAATAATTTTACTGGTATCAGACTGGGTACTCCATTCAATTTAACTTAATATTTTTTTATTTGAACATATCTTATTGTATGGTTTACTAACAATGGGGTAATTGATGAGTTAATTCATTTGGGTTTTCTTTCATGTCAAATCAGTTGAAGGTAAACTGGGACTTGATTTGGTTAGTAAAACTTTTTGGTTTACTAAAATATTTAATCAGTCAATGAACATAGGCTTAATCAAAGTGGGGGCGGGGGCTTAAGGGTAGGGGAGTTGTACAAAATTGCAATGATTCCATTTAATTAGGCCTGTTTCAGAATATGACCTATATTAAAAATTTAGCATAGTGGTTTCAATTGGAATCATTTATTAAACCTAACTAACTAAAGTACTTGATGAATCTTTGAATAATGAACTAATGAATCTGTTTACCTAATTTTTAGAGAGCCAAAACAAGTGGGTTCCAAACTCTGATATGGGAGTGTGTGTAAATTCAAACCGTTGCAAGACATTAAAAAGAAGCTTACCCGATGATAGGTTAGAAATGGATCCACACCCTGGACAGCAGGCTACTCAGCAAAGGATGGAAGTGAACACAAGCAACGACGACAGTAACAACACTGCCCCGTCCAACTTGGAAGAGGAAGAAATACTCACACAAGATCAACACGACAGATTTGAAAATATAATGGACGATATATTAAAGGCAAAAAGCCGCGATGAAATTTATGCCTTGATAGATAGCATCTTCAAGTAGAAGATTCAGTTATTTCTAGTTTTTTTTTTTTGTTTGTTTATAGTGCAGTCAAGGATCAAAGAGAAGGTTTATAGGTCGATTTACTGCATAGTTTTAGCATAGTTATGTTAGAGAATGAGCTAATACTTTCAAATTTTGGACTATATTCAATTACCTGTTTTATTTTGGTTAGATAAATTATAATGAATAAATGTTGACTTTCGACAAAGCTGTTGGATTGAGAAAATGTATATAAATGACAGCCTCCTTTCGTGTCTTTCTATTAATGAAAATTCAATAAATTAGATGTATCATTAGAACAATTATCATATGCTGAGTTTTTCATGATTTCTTCTTGATGTGATAGGTTGATGCTTTTTATTATCAGTCAGATAATCTCGTGAGCCTTCTCTAGTGCCTCTGGAATCCTCTCAATAGACTGGAACCATATTTATAGAAATGGAATTACAAATGACAAGCAACTAAAGTATTTATTAGGAATTGACAGTTTCTTAGGGGTCATTTAGTAGTAAGCAGGTTTCCCAAAGAACCCCAGATGTTTACTCCTATTTTAGTAATGTAACATGAGAGGCAAGCTTACTTTTGCACTGCCAACCATTCACAAATTTCTTCACATCTTGCCCCAAAATGCAACAAAAAATGATAATAATATGTCAGAATTTGGCAAAAGTTGAGGGTGTCTAGACAAAATGGTGAGTAGGGTACTCATGCTCGCTGCCATTGTAGTCATAATAGAGCCTCTCCCCTTTACGAATGTCTCTTGTTGCTACTAGGAGAACTCGGCATTCACCATCCACATCAAATCTCACGCATTTCAAATTCTGCTTCTTTTTACCATCCCTGGATTTTCAAAAATTAATTACTTCAATACAAATATGACCACCTTCAAATCAGCACAATCCAGTTTGGAACCAAACCCAATTCAATACCCATATAATTGAAAGAAAAAAATTATATCGGGGACTGTTGCTTTCTTTATCTTTGACTTGTATTTTTAGCATTCTCTTTGCATTAATAGGGAAAACTTGTCATTTTTGCTTCTGTAGGAGAAAACCAATTTACTGGTCTTTTGAGTAACCCATAGCAGTAGAAAGGTCAAATGCTACAATTCATACTTCATTCTTGCAATTATCTTCAAGAATACCCAAACTACCCCTCTTCTCTAATGATGGAAGGAACAGCAAGACATGGCCTTCTTTTTCAGAACCCTCTGAAAAAAAGTACATATATTAAAAACAACAACACAGTGTGCTTACAGGGTGTGATTATTGATGCCATTAATAAAACGTGCAATATTGCTTCTCTTATCGGGGCAAATGACGAGGCTCTTTGATTCATCTCTGGCAGAGAGAAGGGTCATCATGCTGTCCCCCTCGTCAGTCTCTCTGCTTCTCAAATAGTCCACATCACCAACATATTCTGTTATTATCGTCAAGTCTTTTATGTGTCTATCTGCCTCCACTGTGAACCTACACCAAAATTATCATTTTGTATCCAGTTAATGAAATAATATTGGGTTGAATGAGTGATGATAGGTTTTCACGAGTTTAGTCATCATGTGACATTTTTTTCTATTGATATCCTTCACTTCAGGAAATTATTTTTAGTATTACAATTATTATGTCGTATAATAATCATATTCTGGCTCCTTTTATTGAAAAGTACATATCATTATCATCAAAGATGTGAGGTATGAGATATCATCAAAGATGTGAGGTATGAGATATAATTATAAAAGCTAATACAAGGCCCTATCAAATCCATGTCAAGTTGGCTTATAGTACTAGTATTGTCAATTAGGTCTTCATACAAACTGGGGTGATGTTAATTTGGTACTGGTAATTGCACAGGTAATGGTACTTTACCTAATAGATATAGTCAGTTGGTGCTTCTAGACTCAGGTTGGTACTAACTACAGAATTATACTTTATTAAAACATGTACAAACTCGGCAGAGAGAGAAATAGAGAGCATACCCTTCAACAGGATCAAACACGACCAAAAGCGGGGCCCATTCTCCCCTTTCCATCATCGCTTTGCACTGGATTAAGGTCTCTTTATCTTCTCTTGACATTACCTTACAAATTACATTATGCATCGTTAGACTTGTGGGTTTCCAGTTATTGTAATTATGTTCCCGTACTAAAATTTAATTGAATATAATAAATTGACTATGCTCAATTGAGATTTCCATTACACCATAAAGCCTCAATAAACCCTAATTGTGCAAAGTACACCTCAGCTGCACCTCAATGTAACTTTGCCTACAAAATTGTGTCTTTAGTCTTTACTAAGCCTGAATTACTTCTCATTTGTACAAAAGTTTCTCGAGTAGTTCGAATTGACCCTCAAGCAGTATATCTTTCATGCACTTCTGATCAATTAACCCAATAAACCCAATAAACCCCATAAATGAATAAGAATGTCTGATTTTACTCTCATAATAGAAAAAAAATCATTTAAGAGGGCACTAAACAAGTACCTGCATCCCCCCTTTCTCCAGTGCCGCTCGATTAGCAGATTTGGGGGCCATGCCAGCCACATAGGTGAGCTCATTGCTAAACACTGCGCCAGTTGCAGTAAGAGCAGTTGCAAGCGAAGCCATTTGCTCAAGCCTCCTTCTTGGATTCTCAGTTGGGTTAAAAGGCAACAGCTTTCTCTTCTTTTTGGAAATGCATACACTCTTTCTCTTTCTCTTCTTGGATTCTAACTTTTCAAAGCCTGATGAACGCTTGATTTTGAAGAAATCAACTATTTTGGTTTGAACCAGAGGGAATTCTGCAACAGAAAAGAATAACGTAAGGAAATAAATTTGAAGGTAATTCGGAAAAGGAAATTGAACCTTCTTCTTTAATGCACAAATTCAAGATGAAACAGAAGAAGGAATTGAAGGCCAACTATGAAAATAAATGTAGTAATTGTAAAGCTTGCCTGGTTCATAATCTCAGCGAACACCACTTGTTAATACGAACACACGAAATGTTGCAACAAAAAGTAGAAAAGAAGTAGAAACTGTGAAACTCAGCTTACTTTTAGGGGTTTTCTTGCCAGATGAGGAACTGGAGGAGCATGAAGGGCAGAACCAGGAGCCAGATGGAACACGTGGCAGAATAGGGCGGAGGCAGAAAGTGTGGTAGCCAGCATCACAATCGTCACACAGAAGCAGCTCCGCATCGGCCTCACCAGATCCGCAGGCGCCACACCTGATTGACTCGATCGAACCATCAGAGTCTGGCTGAGGCTCAGCTCGGGTGCGATGCCTGAGGAGCATTTTCGGTGCCATTTGAGAGAGGAAAAGGGGCAGAGAGGGTGAAGGAAACACGGAGAAGAGACGGTGGATAAATTAGTAGGAGGAGGGAGGGGAAAGGCGCGGGAAAAGTAAGAGGGAGGGAAGAGTAAGAGACAGTATAACGGCGGGAACGGTTTCATTTTAGCGCGGAGCATTTTCGCGACGAATCCATTACCCTGATTCCTGAATGAAAATTTGAGTTTAGTTCCCAACCGTTGGATCAGAATCTGCACGAGTTAAAGGGACCCCTAAATTCTATCTCAGTCGAATTAGTTCGGATTTTGATCAGACGGTCTGGATTTAGACTCAAATTTTGTTTTACTTCAGGGATCTGGATCCAACCTGGAAATTTTTTTATAAACCATAAATAGAAAAATCAATCTTACAAAACCAGTATGATTGCTTCTGAATTTAGAAATACTATAAGAACTGAAAACTCTTTTCGGTCCGTAAATTGTTTTTTCCCAAGACCCAAACTAAATTTCGGTCTCTAATCAATTTTTAATTTTTCAATCTCCTGCCACAAAAAATCCAATTCTATTAGCAAGACCGAATTTTATTTTGGGTCTTATGCCTATACCAAAATTTAGTTTGGGTCTCTATGGTAGACCGAAATTTAGTTTGGGTCTTTAGGGTGAGTGGAATTTTTTTTTGTAGTCCGTGGTCTCTTCCTCTCCATCAGTCTCTTTTCCCATTGCTCTTCCACCATTTATTTATGGTCTCCATGGTTCTCAAGGTAAGACATACTTAATTTTTTTTTTCAATACTCAATCTTCCATTATTTCTTAATCTAATCACATATAATTGTATATTTTTTTAAGGGAAACAAGAAAAGCTTCAGATCTATAAATTTCGTTAGGTATGTAATTTAATTTTTTTTTTGGATAAAAATCTGAAAATGTATATTTTTTTAGTTTAGATAAGTAATTGTAGATTAATAAAATTGTTGTAGTGTAAAATTATGGGGTTTTGTAGTATAAATTAGAAATTGAGGGTTTAGAGATTTAGAGTATGTAGTATAAATAAATTGTAGAATTATTAAGTATTTTTTTAATGTAATTTAGGTATTTTAGTGTAATTTTAATAATTGTAGAATGATTTAGTAATTTAGCTTTTAGCATGTAGTATAAATAAACTATAGAATGATTAGTTTTTTTAAGTGTAATTTAGGTATTTAAGTTTAATTTTAGTAATTGTAGAATTTATTAGTTTGTTAGTGCTTTGCATGTAGTATAAATAAATTGTAGATTGATTTAGTAATTTCTAGTGTAATTTAAGTAATTGTATAATGTAATTTTAATAAATGTAGATTAATTTATTTATTTTAAAGTAATTTAGGCTAGATTTTTTTCTATGTAATTTTCTTTGAATAATTTATTTATTTTCTATGTAATTTTTCTTTGATGGCACAAAAATAGTACCTGCAGTGACAGATGATAGATGACAGAGGAAGAAGAAACCGATTAATGACTTTTCTTTTATAACCAATCAATAAAAAAAATTACCAAGACCGAAATTTAAATTCGGTTCCTTCATGGACCGAAATTTTAATCCAGTCTTGTGTAGCACACAAGGTCACACAAACTTGGAATGGGATTAGGTGTGGTTTGGAATGGAAAAAGATAAAAAAAAAATTAGAGACAGATGATAGACCAAAATTTAGTTTGAGTCTTGGAAAAAAAAAATTTACAGACCGAGAAGGATTTTCAGTTCTTATGGTTTTTGTAAATTCAGAAGTAATCATATTGGTTTCGTAAGATTGATTTTTTTATTTATGGTTTATAAAAAAAATTCTCCAACCTGAGGTTTTTGGGCGGATTTTGAGTATTGATCCTATAATACTAGTGTTGTAAAAAACGGATGTTTATACCGATTAATCGGTCAATTAGTTATTTTTGGTGATTAAATAGTCACGAAATTTTCTGACTAATCAGTCAATTATATTCGATTATAGTTGATTATTTCTGATCGATTACTCAGCGATATATCTATCCATCCAACCAACACATACCGTAATTTACAACAATCATTATTTCGGATTAAATATGTGTTGTTCGATGTAAATTCCCACGAATGTTAAAGTAAATTGCTGACTCCTACATTCGATACAGATTTGGCAACTATTATAGGTTCTCGTTTAAAAGTTTTAAATAACTTATTTTCTTCTGTAAAGAATCAAATAGAATGTGGTTGTATTGAGTGGCAAAAAAGCTCGTAGCTCGTGGATTGGTCTGATTCGCTCGCTAATAGCTTATTCGTTAGGGGATCGAATAGTTAACCAGTCAGCTCGTCACTAGCTTAGTTCAAAACTAACGAGTTTGAGTTGGGCCTAGCTCGCTCGCGAGCTGGCGAGCCAACTCGGTTCAGGTATGAATTTGTGAATTTGTATGGATATATGTGAATTTGGTATGCATGAATTTATTTTGTGAACTATGTTTGTATGAATTTGAAAATTTGATATTTTAGTACGTATGAATATAGTTGCAAACTTAATTTATAGAAGTTGACTTTATAATACATTATCTAATATATTTGGACTTTTAGCTCCCGAGCTGGCTCGGCACACTCGTTGTCAAGACGAATGAGCAACATGTCACTTTTTCAGCTTGGGCTCTAATATTGACTCGTTCATGGCTCGCTTGTTGTCAAAACGAGCAGACAATAAGTTTGTTATAACTCAGATCGAGCCGGCTCGTTATCAGCTCTAGTTGTATAGTTGCATGCCTTTATTTACTATTTTACTCCTTCTACCTCAAATTCTCTTATACTCCCTATTATTTTATAATTACTAAAGGAAAAATAAAAGAGAAGATATTTTTTTTGTTGCCGACTTAATTTTAATTCATACAATATTTGACTGTAACACTCAATAATTTTAATATTTTTCTGGAAATATTTTGAACTTGTACAAAGTTATAGAACTCAAAAAGTTAATGATATAAAAGTGCAGACTTGAAAAAAGAAAGAGAAAAAGGCAACGTGACATTTCTTGCCATGCAAAATTCGTCATATTTTGTAAGAATTTATAATATCGATTAATATTAAATTCGTCACAGTTCGAATTGAATTTCCAATATTCACTACAAGACAACCGGATTTATCTATAATTTGAATTTTATTTTGATTGGTAAATTGAATAATGGAAAGAGAAGGAAATCATTTGTTAGGAGATTCCGGAAGAAAAAACCCAAACTCACTTTGCTACTTAAATATGCATGTACAATTTTATATGTATCTGAATTAATTTAATCATGTAAATCAATAATATAAAAGTATGTTATTAAATAATTAGTTATTGAACGGACTGTTGGACAGGACCGAAAATATTATTTTTACATTTTGACCTCCGAAAATATTATTTTTACATTCTGACCTCCGAAAATATTATTTTTATGTAACATTTGTGTTTCTGCCTATACTAAATAATTTCTATAGATACAAAACTTAATAAAGATGAGATAACAAAAAGAAATCAAAATATAAAGTTTCAAATTAAACCTAGAGAAACGTATTAAAAGAAACTTGAGATTCAAGACGACCGAACTTCCATCATTCCATGCTATTTTTTTTTAAGTTCAGTTAATAATTTATGAGAAAGATTTAAATGCCTTCATTTTTAAAAATATTTTCATCATGCTTTCATTTTTTAAACATTAATAAATTAAAATTTATAACTTAAATTTCAAAATAAAACCGTTAGATTTGATCTATATTATTTTTTCTATGTACATGTAAAAGATTACAACATGTCAACTTTGTTTGATCAATATTAAGAGCTTGTAAAAAGACATTGATATGGTTAAATTCTGAATGTTGGTTTTTCAACTTATTGATTCATATAAAAGCATAATAAAAAAAGTGATAAATTTGTTATATGTGTGTAGAGAAAATAATATATATCACATCGAACGGTTTTATTTTGACATATATGTTTTAAAATTTATATTTTTAGAAAATTTAAAAAATAGAGACACGATAGGAACACAAAAATGAAGACATTTGAACTCTTCTCATAATTTATATACTTAACAAAAAATATTAGCAATAGAAATATTAGTTTGATGTTATTATATAAGAAATTTACTGTAAGATATGCTACAAGGTTTTCTAAAGGAACAAAAAAAAAATGTAAAATATCGTTTGAAAAAAATATATATATTTCATCCTTTCTTTTATTACAGATCTTAGGTATTTATTTTCTCACTCACTTCGAACCAAAAATAATCAAATAATAAATATATTCATATACCTGATCATATATAAAAAAAAATTCAAAACATTACGACATAGCTTATTGTTCAGTAAAACTTTCTGTACGTTATAGTATATTATAATTTTATATTTGTATTTTTTTTCAAATATACAGTGTTATTCTTATAATTTTAAAATATTTTCTTAACTGAGATTGAAATAGGAGCTATAATCAGAGTCCAACGGTTGTGCTGCAATAATCTCTTGACGTCTGAACTCATCAATTAATGATGCAGATATTTTCAGATTCGAATATGCTGTACGATAGACATAATAAAACATAAAGTATTTTTACAATCAAAAACACGTAATTCAGAATCTGTAAATCTAAAATAAAATAGCAAAGGAATTTAAATTTTACAGTTCTGAATTTAAGACATCTTTAAACAGAAGCGTTAATTAATATTGTTCTTCAATGGTTTTCCTCAGATCTGATGATGGAGACATTCAGTGTTTTTTTTACTTCTCTCTTTCAAAAATGGACGAAAACTCTTTGAGAATAATATCTCCTCAAAATCAGCAGAGAGAGACATTTTCAGAAAAAACGTTTATGGAATGGCATCCGTTCAAATAGATGAGGTCTTTTTATATTCTGAGGCAACTTTTGGAACCAATATAATTATTAACAGCAATCTGAATTTTTCCATAAAAAATTATGATGCCTTTCGTTAATTTCTTTAAGAGTAAGGCTTGGGTGCTATTCATAGCACCGAAGCCTCTATGCAACGGCTCAAAATTTGAGTTTTTAAAATCTTAACGGCCGATCCGAACCGTTCAATATTTAATCTATACTAAAATGTACTTGCATACCAAATTTTACATTTTTTTGAATTTTTTTACTATTTATTAAGTATGTTACAAAACCGCTGTTTTCAGTGATCCATAATTATTCAAAAACAGCGGTTTTGTAACATACTTAATAAATAGTAAAAAAATTCAAAAAAATGTAAAATTTGGTATGCGAGTACATTTTAGTACAGATTAAATTTTGAACGGTTCGGATCGGCCGTTAGAATTTTAAAAACTCAAATTTTGAGCCGTTGTATAGAGGCTCCGGTGCTATGGATAGCACCCAAGCCTTACTCTTTCTTTAAATGATATTGGTGCACAGTAATAACATATGTCACATAATAAAATAAAACTAACACTGTAATCTGAAATGCATGAACAATAATTTTGAAATTCCTGCAATTCAAATTCAGTAATAGAATTGTTTCGAAACGTGTGTACAAAAAAATAGTTGTTTTAAAATGTATTTTTGAAAAAAATTCAACAACTAAATTCGAATCGCAGAAATTTGAGAGTTTGTTTTACATGTCTCGGATCTTTTCTCGAGCGTTCTACAGGCGCCAGGTGGAGATTCTGGCTTCATTTGGAATGATTGTCAGTGATTTTGGCTTCATTACAGAGAGATTTTGGCTACATCCTTGCCGATATTTCGAGGCCATTCGTTCAATCGTTCGAGAGAAAAGGGCATGCGCACCTTGTTCCAAAACATATTTTTATTTTAAAAACCAAAAACAAATTATGAATTATTTTTCCGGTTTTTTTCATCTTATATAGATAGAACTAATTAATAATTTACTCTTATTAAGCTATTTATTATAACTGAATTGACGCCTCAACATGAGTAATTTCCAGAAGTTGATTGACCACAGAATTCGAAAAAATATTGAGACCAAATTATCGATTCAATCTCAGTAAATACTACAAAGTCAATACAAACTAATGAGACCGAATTAATAATTTAATTCCATAAATTGTCCACATTGTGTGGTAGTTAATGCGAAAAAAAGTGAAATTGAACAGTTAATTATAGTCAAATTCAATATGATTGTTTTTTCATCAAATTCGTATTCTCTGCATTAACGGAACATGCGTTAATAAATCTGAATTGTCCGATTGAGATCCGTATCAATGTTAAAGGGTTATGCACAGTATAGCCGTCTTTCATTATTTTTAATCAAATTTAAGTCCACTTGATAAAACAATGAAACTTGTAACATCTTTCATTATTTTTAATGGATCAGGATCTCTTGATAATATTGTCTTGTCTAGTCAATCTTAATAGCAATTTCTCATATCTATTCAAAACAAATTAATGTCACAAAGTAGAAAAACAAATATATTGTTTTCTTATAGATTAGTTGTGTATAAATTTTCATGTAAACTTAAAATCATTTGATATTTGATCAACTGTGGGTTGAATAATTGTTATTAATTTTGCATTATTTAATTAGTGAACGGTGAAACTTAACATTAAATTTCATTATTTTTCAGGCATGTGATCTATATAAAATACATTACAATATACTTGTCGGATTTCAAAATTACTAAGTTATCTACTGACTATATGAAATAATCCATTGCCAACGGATCCCCACATTTTATACATGATTTTTATAAAGCGCAAATCACATTCGAATACTCGAATTTTAAAATAAAAATTATTTCTTTTATTAATTACTCCGCAGGCAGTAAATTCTATCTTTTCACATTTTTTATTTTTTTATTTTTAGTTTGGAACCTATAATATTTTAGAACGCGCCAGAATCCGGAATTCGTATCCTCTGCATTAACTCAAAAGGGAATATTTTGAGTTAATGAATTTCAACCGTCCAATTTATTTTAAGATTCGTGCGGTTGAAATTCATTAACTCGAAAGATTCCCGTTTGAGTTAATGCAGAGGATACGTGTTCCCAGAATCCGCGCATCAGTTATGGAACTTAAATAATCAAAAGATATCGCAATTGTGGGGGCCACTTAGCAGTGATCCATGTTGTACCAATTAAATGCTTCACCCAGTGTTTGCGATTCACTCTCTTATCTGCTTCCCTGTCCCCTCGTGTCCTTCCCTCCTCCTTCCCTGTTCCCTTCCACACCCCCGCCACACGCCACACAGAGAAAGAAAGAGAAATGGCGATTACATCAGCCATGCTAGGCGCCATTCGACTGATCCCAAGCCCCAACAGTAGACCCAACTCTAGCTCTCTATCACCTGTCAAAGCACAAAAATGTACCCAAATAGTCCCCAAATCTGTTGCCAACAGGCTACACCCCGTTGTTCCTCTCTCTGTCTCAGTTGCTATTCCTTCTATTGGATTTTTCCTCTCTCCGGAAGTAAGTGTGCATGTCTCTATTCAACAAGGGCTTCTACTTGTTAGTTTTATCGTTCCATATTTGGATTGATATCCCATGCATTTGTGTCTTGTCCTCCACACCACATGAGAACTGTAGCAGAAATTGTAGTGCGTTTTATGCATATGAACCCCCTAAATTTTGCATATTTTTATTTGATTGTTCAAATATTGCATCAAGAACCTTTATTGAAAATTTGAAATAGTACCAATTGTTGTTTCACATAATCTTATATAGTTAAATGGAGTTCCACTGCAGGATTTAATTTTGATAATTTTTTGTGCGTTGTATTATAATTGAAGGCAGCATTAGCAGCGGGTGGAGAGTTCGGTATACTGGAAGGGAGAACAATGGCTCTTATACATCCAATAGTTATGGGTAGCCTTTTTGCATACACTCTCTGGGCTGGTTATCTAGGCTGGCAGTGGCGCCGTGTCAGAACAGTACAGGTTCGTAGAGCTTTTGGTTTCTAACCCCCACCTCTCTCCCCCACTAGGATGTAAAAAAGTCATGTCGTGATTGGATATGTCATGGCATGGCACAACATGTGTGCCAACCACATGCCGTGACCATTCTTTGGAAAATTGGCACGTCATGGCATGCGAACTGGTCTGGTCACGGCACGGCACACGGTCACGCAAGTCACATGTGATTAGTACAAACTGTGATCAGTGTGGGCCTATGTTGCATGGATACAGGTATGGGTATTGTATCAGATACGATATGGATACGGCGATACAACAATTTTCAAAAATTAAGGATACGATACGTCTATTACACACACATATATATTTTTTATTATTTTAATTATATTATTAATTCGTATTATATAAATTAAATATCAATATACAAACTATAGTTAAGTATACATTAAATATAACAGATACTATATTATAACGAAAAGTTGAAATGGTGTATTGGTAATGCGGTATGGCTATTATAGCATGGGTCCTGTGTTCGATCCTCGGCAGCGTAAAAATTATTTGATTTTGGCGCACGGTGGACCATGCGTTGTGAGGGTTGTATACGCGGTGCATGGTGGTTCATTCGTATCCCAGACGTATCTAGACGTGTCAGAGGCATATCACAGCGAGTCACCCCGTATCGGAGACCGTATCAAGGAATTGAGGATACGCCAGGTAAGCTGGCGTATCCGATACGTATTGGTGCCGTATCTTGCGCGTATCGGTAGCAACATAGGTGTGGGCCATGTTTAGTATAATAAAGCATCAGTTACTGAAAATGTCTACTACGATTGGGATTTTGTATGAACCGAAGTATGTTCGTACTTTCTTATGACAATTTGAAACTGATAGAATATAGTAATCCCAATCAAATTCAAGGACACATCCAGAAGATGCATTTATTTATTTTTTTAAATTCAATTGGTCTGTTTGTATTAAAACTTTGCAGAAAGGTCCTTGGTCTGAATGCATCCTTGAATTTCAAGTGGGATCAATATATTCGGACAGTTGCTGTTAGCATAAGATACTAGTTATCTTGGGTCATATTTTATATATAAAAAGATGCCTATCCCACTATACAAGTCATATGCAATTCTGAGGTAGTTTTAAAAAACCTTGGAGCGGAACAGGATGAGATAAATGAGCTGAAGAAGCAGGTGAAGGCACCGGCAAAGGAGGTGGCCCCTGTGACAGCAGGTGGCTCCAACACGCCGGCCCCACCACCGCCGTCGCCTGAAGTGTCAGCTGTCGAGGCAAAGATCCAGCAACTAACCGAGGCAAGTGCTTAGCTCTCTAGTCTCTCTTGGTTTCTTTTATCTCTTTACTTTTTCTGTTTTTGGTCTTCCTTTTCATTTTTCAAACTTAAAAAATGGTTTCAATTTAATTCACATATCTACTTTTTTTTAGTTAAAACATGCTGTTAAAATTTGAAAGAAAAGAGCATTATTTGATTAAATTCTGATATTATTTTGAGCCTCAATACAGTGTATATTTACAAGTTACAAGGCCTAAAGAGTCGTTGGAGTGTTTTCAAATAGAGGAGGGTTCAAATGCCTCCATTTTTTTGTGCCACCATCATACCTTTATTTTTAAAATTTTAAAAAATTCAACTTAAATGCCAAAATAAAACCGTTATATATTATCTACATCATTAATTTAGCTAATACTTTTAATTACTTGTTCTTTGTGGATATTTCAGGAGAGGAAAGAATTACTAAAGGGATCGTACCGGGACAGACATTTCAATGCCGGATCTATATTGCTTGGATTTGGTGTCTTTGAATCAGTTGGTGGGGGTCTCAACACATGGCTCCGTACTGGAAAGCTGTTTCCTGGGCCCCACCTTTTTGCGGGTGCAGGTGCACTATTCTGCAAACCATTAATTTTGTCATTTTTAACTTATGCTCTCCTACTACAAATAATCAAGTTCTCAACTGTTGATTCAACATCAACAATGGTTAGGTACCTTGTACCAGTATACCAAAAATTACAAAATCTAATACAGTGTAATTTCATTTGACAAAGGAGCTCAAAAGTATTCGATGTGTACAGAAAGTATAAAATTTAGGAGATAGAATGACAATTTTTTAATTTACAAGGGAACCTTAGCCCTCTCTTCTCTCCACTAAGATCTGCCCCTGATTAGTCAGTATATTTTTTTGAGTAGAACTAGGGTGTTCCTAAGTTCACCAAGTCCTTTTGTGAACAAAACCTAGCGGATTGGCTTCAAACAACGAATCCAAACCGTTGAAGTCCTTCTACCTTACGAGTGATGCGTCTATATGCAAAAATTAATTTTTTATAGAGTCAAGTGGTTAAAAGGCATCCAAAAAATGAATACATTAAAATTATTTTATAGATCTTCTAATTTTGACCACTTGACTTTATACTAAATTATTTCGGAACTTAAAATTTTTTACATGTAGACGCATCATTCATAAGGTAGAAGGATTTTAACAGTTTGGATTCGTCGTTTGAAGTCAATTTAATGGGTTTTAGAGTTGAGTTCACAAAGAGACTTGGTGAGCTTAGGAACACCCTAGTTCTACTCTAATTTTTTTTCAGGTTGTTCAGGAATTCATATCACCCAGGTTAAAACTCAAATTTTGAGTTTAAATCCATACCGTCTGATCTGCTTTAGCACAAATATTAAAGGGGCCTATGCATTTTACCTCGGGCCAGATTTTCATGGATTCTTATCAGAATCAGACGGTCCAGATCTAAAACCAAAATTTGAGTTAAGAGGATTCAGACTCGTTGTTCAGTGCCCGAGTTCCAAAATGTCAGAACGTGCATGTGTGCTATCATGAAGTATGCTTTTCTTTTCTTGATGGTAAATATTTTTTTCTTATTATTGTAGGAATCACGGTATTATGGGCATTGGCGGCGGCGCTGGTGCCAGCAATGCAAAAGGGGAACGAGACGGCAAGAAACCTACACATAGCATTAAATGCTTTAAATGTGATCTTGTTTATATGGCAGATACCAACAGGGTTTGATATAGTACTAAAGGTCTTTGAATTCACTACATGGCCTTGAAACATTTGTTCTATGTTTGCTTCTGAGGTCAATGTATCTGCAGTTCTGCACTAACAAATAATTCTCTTTATCGGTGTCAGTTGTCCTTCTGTATCTATATACATACACGTATGTATACCCAAATCAATTATCTTAAAATGGGTATCTTAAATTAGGTTCTTTCAAATTCTTTTTTATGTATTTGTAACTCACATTCTCTGTCTATTTAATATTACTATGTTTTGTTACACTGTTGCTGGCTCGCTCCGAATTTTGTGTAATTATTTTATTTTATTTTTTATTATATGACCCGGTAATGGTAGCAGACCAGTCAATCTAAAATAAATCACGACCAATCATAAAATTGAGTATCTGACAATAAAATAAAGGGGTTTACGAAATTTTTTGAAAAAAATGGGGAGAAAAGGAGGAAACGTAGATTCTGTGAGATAAAAAGCATTGGAGAGACGTTGGTGAGTACGTGTCTAAATAAATTTAGACTTTTACACATCATAAAACATCATAATAATGCATAGAATAAAATATATATATAAACTATTTAATCGATGTGTTGATATTCAAGCGAAATTATTACTATTTGATTAGGTTATTGAATTATTATTATCATTATGACCATGATTATATTGCGAGTAGAACTAGGGTGTTCTTAAGATCACCAAACTCTTTTGTGAGCTTAATTTAAAAATCTATTGAATTGACTTTAAACGATGAATTCAAATTGTTGAAACCGTTCTACTTCACGAGTGGTGCTTTTACATGTCGAATTTATAATTTTTCGAACTAATTTAGTATAAAGTCAAACGGTAAAAAAAAGATGGTTTATAAGTTAATTTTAATGTGTTCATTTTTAATCATTTTTTACCACTTGACTTTATATGAAATTAGTATGAAAATTTATAAATTTGACATGTAGACTCATTACTCGTGAAGTAGATTGGTTTCAACTGTTTAGATACGTCACTTGAAGCCAATCTAATGGATTTTTGAGTTAAGCTCACAAAAGACTTGATGAGCTTAAGAACACCCTAGTTCTACTCTTATATTACTATTGTTGCTACTTTTTTTAATTTTTTTTAACTTTATTGTTGTTGTTATTATTATAAGTTTACCATCTACTATTATCATCGTTGTTGCACGATCAATATCACAATAATAATTATTGTTATAACCATAAATGTAATATAAATTTGAAAAGCTAAAACTTTCCTTTCAAATAACTATTTCTTTTTATTTGATATTCAAATAAATTTAATTACCTTGCAATAATTTTTTTTTTTAACATTTATCAGTATTACGATTTATTGAAGTTTTGTTACTTGTTAAGGTTCCTATTGAAAATGGTACACTAAATTGGTCGCTCACATCACCAAATTGAGATCCAGTGCAATACCAGACCGTGTAGAATGAGATCTTAGTTGTCCGTTTAAATCTGACACGAATCTTAAAGCAGATTTCTGTAATCCAAACAGGGCTCCGAAATTATTTTGATTCGGCCGAAAAGATTCCATCTCACTCACGCTACGCGGGTGACGGGTCCCTGTCTGAAACGAGTCCGTATCCTCTGAGATATCTCAATTTTTGCGTGACCGACGTGTCCCTATTCGGGGCAGCGTAGGGGGCCAGTTTTATTTAAGCTTTGAGATTCGTGCAGAACGTATTTGAACGATTGAGATATTCCAAAAAGTCACGCAAAGTTTGAAATATCTCAGAGGATGAGAATTCGTCTGAAACTGGACTCGATCCTTTTCGGAATTCAGATCCAGTGCAATACCTGACAAAGTAAAATGAAATCCGAGTCGTTCATTTTAATCTGGCACATATATCAAAATGGACACCCTCTGTTCCGAATTGATTTTGGGATGCGAGTACTGTATTCGGTCCGGTACCTGAGGGAATGCTCACTTCTTTTTCTCGTCTTTGATGGAAGTCTGGAAAGTGGAAACCCAGTCCCAAACTAAAACCCTCTCGGCTCCTCTTAACCCATGGAAGCAATGCAGCCGCTTTGTCTCTTGCCAAAACCTTCCTCCTTTCCACCTCTCCTTCTCCCCAATTCCAATTCCAATTCCAAGCGCTCCTCTATTCCCAGACCCTGTGTTTGCTTCTCCACCAAATGGGCTGATCGATTACTTGGAGATTTCAATTTATCTACCTCCTCCTCTGTGGAGTCACCGCCGAATCATGATAATGGCAGTGGCGGTGTTGCTACCGCTGCTCTTGTTTCTCTCATCCCAGCTTCCTCTGACCGTACCGTTACACTTCCCATTGACTTCTACAAGGTTCGTCTTCTCTCTAATGCATACCCCTTTATTGTAAATGATAATCTGGTTCATAGACTTTTCTTTGATATCAGCGTAGTGTTTGAATCGTTGTATATTTTTGTTAATCAAATAATATGTAGTTGATTTGGTTCCTCTTAGTAGGGAAATTTGTTGAATAGATCGTGCATTAAAACAGTTATCTAGCCTGTATCAAGCATTAACCTTAGATCAGTGGTTGTTATAGTTTCAATCCTGACATTAGTATCACATTCCAATTTTCTTGTATCAAATGAGAAAGCGTCACGAGGTTTTGATCAAGCAAACATCAGACTACTAGTATTCTCTTCATCTCTTGATCATATAGTAAGGTAGTTGGCCCCTACACCTGTATTTGAATGAAATTCATGCATCCATTTTGCTACTTTTTCTTATTCCCTTTCCTGGAATTTCCTATCCAATATTCTTCTTCTTCAAAGCCTTTATTCCCAAACAAGTTGGGGTAGGCTAGAAATGAAACCCAACTGAAATCAGCAACACAGGGACTTCACAGGAGGTCACCCATCCTAATACTACTACTGCCCAATTCGTAAGGGTTTCAGTTCCATAAAGAGGCTGTTTTTTTACCGCTGGCTCGCCAAGCCTATCACGAACCCTCCTCCTTTTTCCTGGCTTGGGACAGGCTGTGTAGAAACTACACAGATGGAGTTGGAATTTCCTATCCAATAATGAACAAAATACATAACAAATATGATAGAATTTCGTATGGTTTGGCAGAATGTTGGTTACAACATACTGCAGGGACTGCATTAAAAAAATACATGTGTATCATGATTTGGTAAAACCACAGCATAGTGAATCACATCCTAAAATAATGCCCGTTCTGAAATGCATTTTGACAGTAATCCATCCAAAACCAAATATATTGAATACTAGGATAAATAAATAAATGATTACTGATTCATCTCTATAAAAAAAATAACAAGTGGAAAATTTCCCATTTGCTCCCCATCTCCAATAGCATTCTTTCTTTTTTTCTTTTTATCTAAAACATCAGATTGTTTTGTTAGGTGCTTGGTGCAGAGGCTCATTTCTTAACCGATGGAATCAAACGGTCATATGATGCACGGGTTTCAAAACGGCCGCAATATGGGTTCAGTTCTGATGCTCTTATTGGTCGGCGTCAGATCCTCAATGTGGCTTTAGATTCCCTTTCCAGCCCACAAACCCGGATTGAGTATACACGTGGGATTTTAGAAGATAGAGATGCAACTATTTTAGTAGATGTGACATGGGATAAGGTAAACAATTAAGCAATGTTAAGGGCACCTGTATCTATTCCTTTCCATTCTAAAAATTAAAACCTTTATAAATAAAAGTATTATTCTCCTTTTATTTTATCTTTTAGGTCCAATTTGACTTAAAATTTTGGAGAATTAAGTTATTGAATATACTATTGTAATAGTACGTTACATCCGTTTATAAGTTTATTAGCATTGTACTATTTTGTCATTGACTTAAAAAATGTCCCTAATTACAGCCAAGGAAAACTAGTGTTTGGAGAGGGTATATCCGTATATGTAGTACAACTTTTACTAGTCTATACATGATGCATATTCTTTCTCACTTTAGGTACCAGGAGCTCTATGCTTACTGCAAGAGGCAGGGGAGAGTGAGGTTGTACTGGAAAATGGGGCCCATCTTCTAACGGAGAAGCTTCCAAAGGGCTTCAAGCAAGACATAGTCTTGGCTATGGCACTTGCTTATGTTGATATCTCGAGAGATGCCATGGCACGGGTCCCACCTGATCTGGTCAGGTGTTGCGAGGTGCTTGAGCGGGCCCTCAATCTCCTTCAGGTAATGTGACTGATGACCTGACTGGCACATTGTGTGCTACCTTTTAGCATGAAAGTATTGGCATGACTCAATGGGCACTTGCCCGTGTAGAGAGGTGATTTCAGGTTTCATTTGGCCAGGACATGACTTCAAAGTTTATTATTCCTATATAAAAATCCTAATGACGAATCAATAAAATAGGTTTTATACTGGACCTAAAGTGAAATCATACAGTAGTAGTTAGTGGTACATACTAATTGGTACTTGTCAGCACCAATTGGTAAGGTCGAAAAATGGTCACAAATCCACTCAAATTGCAAAATATTATTAATAAGTTACGAACAAATACATACAGAGATGCTATCCTTCTCCATGTGGCAAAAGAAAGGAAAAAATAAAGGCATATTTTAATGTTTTATTTCACTCAAATGTACTGTACAAAGAGTGATATTATATCTTTTAAAGGTATATGAGCAGTTGGGGAATGCCTTTCATTAAGGTTTATTTCACTTTTATTAATTATTTGTTGTGCACAGGAGGAAGGTGCCACTAACCTTGCACCAGATCTTGTGGAACAAATAGACGACACCTTAGAGGAGATCACACCTCCATGTGTGCTTGAGCTACTCTCTCTTCCACTGGACCAGTCATACCATACCAAGAGGGAGGAGGGGCTGCGTGGGGTCCGTAACATTCTCTGGAGTGTTGGCCGGGGAGGTATGTTGGCCATTGGGGGTGGTTTCTCCCGTGAAGGCTTCATGAATGAGGCCTTCATCCGTATGACTAGTATAGAGCAGGTTTGTGCAAAATTGCTTATCTATATTATTATGCACTTGTGCTATCAATAGCTTTCTTCTATATTTTAACTTATTGTTATCACCGAAAAAAACTTGTCCTTGGAATTTTTTTCTTCATTTTAAAATATCCAATTTAGTCATGCACCAAGGTAGGGGAGGCTACACTATTTAGGGAACGTTTTCTATAATTTATGTTGTTCCATATCTCTAATTTCACGTGTACCTTCCTGAAATAAGATGCATCTCAGGCACTCATGAAAAATGGAGAATGTCCCTTGTCCAGAAACCCCTCTTCCAAAAGGAGCCAAACCATGTCTCCTCTCTCTTTCTCCCACTCACTCACATTTGCACATGCATACACTTACGTAGAAAGAAGATCGTTATTTGGGAGATAGTTTGGGCATCTTTGCAAAAACAACAGGCTACAGGAGGCACCTGAAGGAGAATTATATTCTTACGCTCTCTATAGGTGCAGATGATAAATAAATTATCTTGAGGGGGTGTATAAATTAAGAATATTATCTTGGATGGTTTGCAAAAAAAAAAATCCTATCATGATCAATAACTTAATGAATCTCTTAGGCCACAAAAGCACCTTCTTGTGCATAATTTTTTTGCCATACATGTACTATGGTGCTACTCTACTATCCATATAGTGAATTACATGGTGCCAAATTTTGGTGAATAATATTACACACAAGTATTCTACATGTTTACTAAAATCCTTTTGTTTTCTTTCTTCTTTTCCCTTCTTTTCATTGTTTAGATAGACCTCTACACTACAGCACCGAGCAACATCATGCCTGAGCTATTCGAAGTATACAGTGTGGTGCTTGCCTATGTGGCCCAAGGTGTGGCATTCAGAAAACCCCACCTCATCACAAGAGCTGACACACTACTATCACAGCTTCAAGACCCTAATGCGGGCCCCTCTGATGAAATCGAGTTCTCTCTAGAAAGGGGCATGTGTGCACTTCTCATGGGAGACCTGGAGAAGTGCCACCAATGGCTTGGCTTAGACACTGACTCGTCGCCTCATAGAGATCAAGAGGTCGTTGACTTTGTAATGGACATATCCAGTTCTCACAGTAATGGAGAGGATGGCGTGGTCGATCTGTTGCCAGGTCTTTGCAAGCTGCTGGAGACTTGGCTGGTGCAAGTGGTTTTCCCAAGAAGTAGAGATACGCAGGAAGTTGACTTCAGATTGAGAGATTACTATGATGACCCTGTGGTATTACGGTTTCTTGAGAGCACCGGAGGGGGAAGTGGTTCTCACCTGACAGCTGTTGCATTGGCAGCTGTTGCTGTTGGGGCAACAGCAGTAAAATCAGGAACTTTAACAGCCTTTCAAAAGGTTTTTCCAGGAATTATGAAGCAATTTGATGGCACCAGTGGAGAAACCAAGAACATTGATGAGGGCCAGGAAATTAATTCAGAAGAAAGCAAGGGTTTGGTTGCAAAATATTTTGATTTGGGAATTTATATGAAGGATACTACAATCATGCTTACATCAGCTGGTGTGGCAGTTTTTGTATTGGCAGTTTTGGGTCTTCGGTTCTTTTCAGGAAAAAGACGTGTATACCCCTCTGGGGACATTGGGGCTGCTTCTGTATTGGAGAATAGTTATACAATTTCAAATGATGGTACAAAGCTGCTCCACTTTCTCCCCTAATGCATATTCTTTGTAGTTTTTCTTTAGCATATGGATCTTTTCTCTGATTAGTAGTTGTTCATTTAATGCATATAGCCATATATACTGCACTTTGCTATATGTCACAAATTTCCCTGAACTTTGATTTGCTCACACAAGTCGGTCACTCAATTTTTTATACAGTCCTATCTTGCCAATCTGTGATCTTTTCTATGTGACGCTTGCATAGTGTTGAAATTTTCTGATAAAATGGATGATTTTATACTGATGTGGGGTCAGAAGCATGAGTCTTGATCCTCTGAGGTAACTCAAATTTTGAGTTTAGACCCGGACTGTCTGATCAGAATCCGGACTAATCTGGCCCAAGGTGGAATGCATGGGGTCCCTTTAAATTTCATGCCAAAACAGATCTGATGGTCCGGATCTAAATTCAAAATTTGAGTTACTTTAGGTGATATGAATTCTCACAAGCACTCCATTAGCTTTTAGATAGAAAAAAGGTAATGGAAGGAACAAAGAAAGTTCTGTGGCTAATTTGTAATCAAGGACAATGTTGAGTGACCTCCTAGGAATTTACTTTTAGTACATTGGCATATGATATGATTTATTTTACATGTTGTAATTTATGCATGTGTTTGCAAAGATGTCATGACAGAAGAAGAGAAGGGCGACAGAGGAATTCTGATGATGGATGCCAAGTTAGCTGAGAGCATTGTGCGCAAGTGGCAAAACTACAAATCCCTTGCAATGGGGCCGTCTCATCGGCTGGACCCGCTTATAGAGGTCCCAGTTATCTCTTTCTCATGCTAATTATATCTTATTAGTGGATTTTCTTTGTTCCCAAAGAACTCAGAATAATACCACCAAACTGATACCATTCCATTGTGAATATATTTACTATTTTGAGCTTTATTATTGCCAGCCAAATTATTTCAAAAGAATACTCAAATAAGCACCATCACTGAATATATATGTTGCCAGATGACTTCAAAGAATATCCTCAAACTGGTACCATAACGACTGACATCCTATCACTGAGATTGGTACCAGTAAATAGCCACTGAAACTGTAGTCTTTACGTGTACCCATTAACCTCTGTTTTTTTTTTATTGTTTTTTGAAATAGACCTCTTCAACAAAACAGGAGCTTTTGCAACTTTTAGATAATACAAGGTGTTGTTTGCAAATGTCTCCATTTTTTTTATATATAAAAATAGGTGCTGGATGGTCGTATGCTGAAAATATGGTCAGAGCGTGCCACAGAAATGGCCACACGGGGTTGGCACTGGAAGTACAGCTTGGTAAATGTATCAGTCGATAGTCTGACCGTCTCATTGGACGGTCGGCATGCCACAGTTGAGACTACGATTGAGGAAGCAGCAAGAGTTTTTGACGGGCAGGCTGAGGATGATGGTGAGACCAACAATACATATAGCACTCCGTATATGACGCGGTACGAGATGGCATACACCGACTCTGGGTGGAAGATTGTTGATGGTGCAATTCTTGAGTCCCAATAATGTAATTAAATATGTGAACTTCTATTTCCATTTTTGTTATATATACTTTAGACCTTTTGGTTGCCTAGTTCAAAATTGGAATATGCTTTAGCTTGTCTGCAGCAGTGCAGTTTCAAGCCTTTCAGTGAAGGTATTTTCACATCTAAAATAATTTGGTATTAAATTCAACAATTATGCATTCCCATAGTAGTTTAGATTTTGTAAGTCTGGCAACAATGACATTGACATCGTTGTTATTTCAGCCGTAATGACACTGACACCAAAATCCATCAAATAGGTTTCACATAGCGAATTGAAATTGTTCAAACTTATCTACCTTACTACAAGTGATGTATTTACATGTAAAATTAAAAAAATTCCAAATTCATTTCTTGTGAAGTCAAGTGGTAAAATAGTGATGAAAAATGAATGCATTAAAGTTAATTTAAAAATATTATTTTTTTACCTGTTGACTTGGTACAAAATGAATGTGAAAATTTATAAATGTTGTATGTAAATGCATGACTTGTAAGATAAATTGGTTTGAATTCGTTGTTTGAAGTTTATTTGATAGATTTTGAAGTTAGTGTCGCTGTGTCTAAAATAACACCAATGTCATAGTAGCGATTTTGTTGCATGTATAGGGCTCTTAAATTTTATGAAATTCGGACCATTTGGTCGTTCATTTAGGTGGTTATATTGTATACTATGTAGAGGTGCTATCGGGTCGGGTCGGGTCCGGATACTATTATATTTGGATCCGTACCCTACAAGTGTTCGGGTCCAAATTTCAATCCATACACTTATTTGTTTCAAATCGGGTCGGGTCCGGATCCGGATACCTATCTACCCGTAGATATTTCGGGTCCAGTCTTTCGGTTCCGGGTAGATAGATACCCATAACTTGTTTGTAGATTATCAGATCCGGTTTGGATCCAGAGCGGGTATATGTCACAACTCCTAAGTATTTGAGAAATCATTTACATTTAAATATAATTAAAATTTCTTAACATCTCAGTATCTCACATAATAAATCATTATAATATGAATTAAAGGTTGTTGCAAATTAAAAATTATACAATTGTTCTTGTTCATAAATAATAATACTATTGTTCTTGAAATTAAAAGATTGAAGAAGAGATATAATTTTTAGAAAGTAAAATATTGGTTGACAATAGATCAAGAAGGATATATGGTAGATTTTTTATTTTAATGAGATTTATTACAAATGACATATCAAGCAATAAATTTCCATAATTATGGAGAGGATATATGCAATAAATTTTCAACACAATAAATGTTATAGAAAAAATTAATATGCAAACGAGATTATTGGAGTGGTGTGACATTTGTTGATCGGATATTAAATTAATATGCAAAACTAATATAAGTTTTATTGGGTATTTATACGGGTATCGGGTCGGATTCGGTTATGGGTCGGATAATGAAATCAAACCCATATCCTATCCATTACAACATCGGTTCCGGTTCGGATCCGGATCGGATATTAAATTATTAAATTTGTAACCATACCCATAATTTAACCGGTTATATTTTTTAAACCATACTCTACCCAAATGAACCGGATCCGGATCGGTTCCGGTTCGGATCCGGTTCGGTTCTGGATCGGTTCCGGATAATCGGATAAAAGTAGCATCTCTAATACTATGGTCCTTAATTAGTAAAATCATGGAGGTCTGATTATCAGTCTGTTTTAGTAAAGGACGGTCTGTATCTCCTGAGACCAGACCGCTGAATGCTATACAACTGGACAGTAGCCGACCCTCCCCCCAACACATCCGGATCCCCTAATGTAATTCAATTTTTGGGTTTTGCATCGGGACCATCCGATTCTAATCCATCGTTCATGATCATCTCGGGATCCGAATTCGTGTCTCGGGATATGTGCACTCATTACCGGATGGATGATCTCGGATTTGAATCAGACGGTCCCGATTTAAAACCCAAAAGTTGGATTACCGCACTGGATCTGGATTCCCCCCCAACCCACGCAATTTTTTTTATTGAGAAAAGGCCAAAGGCCCGTTTCTTATATTGAAACATTCGGAAATAAGTACATATGATCCTAATAGCAGTACTGCTGCTACTGTCTATTCCAGCAGTGGTTCTACCAGAATATCAACACACTGAAGCATACATTGCTTCCTAGTTCCATTACGACTCCTACTGTCTAATCCAGCACAGTATCTATCAAAACAGCAAAACACTGAAGCATACAGTTGCTTCATTATACAAAATATATCATGTTTTAGTTACCAACGTTCTGGAATTTAACACTAAGATAAACTGTGTGACAAATACAAAAAGGAACTTGTTGCCACACACAAAAAACTTGGTCTTCCATTGGATATCTTCTTTGTCTTCATCGATGATCACCGGGGAATTTCTCGCATCACTTGCAAAAGAATACGGTCCAGATCCTCTGGCAGCCATTGCCCCAGTGCCCCCTCCTGCACGGCTGCACCTAACCAATATTTAACAGTAGAAACAATAGTGAGTATAATTTGTCTGTTAGTTGGTATCACACAATGAGAATTCAAAATAAGCTCGTTTCTAGATTTCCATAAACTCAAACATACAGTTGCTTTTTGTGACTATCAAAAAGGGTTGCTGTTGTGAGTGTGGTAAGGCAATCGCAAATTGAATTATATCATTCACTGTATCTGTCTGCCATGATTGGAACCACTCTTGACTGTCTCCCATTCAAAACCAAATTATTTCAGCCATTGTGCATTGTATTATTAGGTGATCAAGCGTTTCTGGTTGAGAACAAAATTGGCAGGTCAAATCTCCTACCCATGGCCCATCCTCTCTGACTAAGGATCTCTTTTGTCGGAATTTATTGCGTGTTAAGAGCCACATGAATATTTTAAATTTTGTGGGAATGGGCAAGTTCCACTTCCACCACACCGTGGAATGTTGCATTTTGACCCCCCCTAAAATTTTCATATTTGTAAATCTTATTAATAGTAAACCTCGATCCCTGTTGTATCCCATCTACATTTGAGTTCATCACGTTGAGGATCTAACAGCAAAATTGTGAGCCGAGTTGGAGTCTTTACCCATGTGAGATAAAAAAGCACAATCCTTCCCACCACTGACCTTTCTCCAATTTTGAAATCCCGAAACAATGAATGTGTCAGAACCAGGTTTTCCATTTGGTTTTGTTGAAAAGAGAAAACAAGGAAGGCAATAGGCACGGTTTGTGTGAGGTGAATACTCTAACCAAGGGAAATTTTTTAACCAATGACTTTGAAACCTACGACATTGATTTCCTTGCTCAATATATGGATATTCATCCATATGAAACTGGTAAGGCCCCTTAAGTATGTAAAATTTTCTAACTTCATCTCTTTCATTAGTTGGGTAATCCGATAATAGGAGGCGTTTATCTGGATCTCTTTCATATTTACATGATCTTAAAGAACTCTGTGAAGGTTGCTCTTGATCGATATTCATCACATGTGGAATTGGTTCAGAAATCCGATTATCAAGACTTGAAATTTTTGTCGGAGTTTGAGAGTTTGAGTTGCTTTCTTTCACCTTGAAATAAGTGTCTAATGTCTTTCTCTTAGACATAATTTTATCTGTGTACAAATTATACATAAAAAAATAAATTATCATTTTTTATCTCAAAATTACAATGAATAATAATTTTAAAAAATACAAACAATTACAAACCTCAATTAAAATTGAATTTCGTAGCTTTCAGGTTGACCTTTTTTTTTTTTTCTGAATTTCTAGAGATGCGCTGCGCTACTCTTCAAAACATTAATCAATTTGCTTATTTTTTTTGTGAACCGGAGAAGATTGTTAGTGGGATATGGGATTTCTTTCAATCAATTATTAAATGGCATTTGTTTATTTTCCTTGTACGGTGAAACTTTCCAAATTCCAAAAGGTTTTCTATTATTTAATATTGATGGTACAAAAATCAAGGAGTCAACAATGCAAATGAACAGTCAAAAGTTGCTCCTCAAAATTTATTCTTAAGACCTTACAAGTTAATAATATCACATAGGGGGGGCTACTATGTACAAAAAATAAAATTTACTTGAATTTTTATGTACTTGATTAAAAAAAAAAAAATGAAAGGGTGGCTTAGCACCCCCTGAGGTATACTATGTTCCGCCACTGGTTGTAGGTCCCTCCTGTCCTGACCTAAAAGGCTAAAACCCCTGTCAGTTGTCTATTAAATTGCGCGCGCACACACACACACATATCTACCCCTTGACCTTGAGTAGTTATCACTTCAGAAATGTTAGTATCTTGACAGATTTGATATAAATAAGGAAAAGGTGTAGCTAATGAACAATGTTGGTGCTAGATGTCTTTTCATAACCTGTTTAATTGTATCCCCTTGTGATGTAAGTACCGCTACATTCTCCTGTGGGGTGATGTTTCTGAATATCAGACCAGAAGGAGGGGGGGGGGGACTGTGTACAGGGGTTGGATGTGGTATAATATTTCTAGTTAACAGTTGTTTTCCATTGGCCTTGATAATTAATTTGGATTTTTAAAATGCCACCACCTTTCACTTTCACTTTCACTTTCACTTTGGACAGGATTGATTCCAAATCTGCATGAATATTAAAAGGGCTCCCTGCATTTCACTTTGGACCGGATTTGTTCGGATTCAGATCGAGCAGTTCGGATCAAAACAGAAATATTCTGTTACCTCCTTTGCGTGTTCAGTTTGTGCTCAGTACAGCAAAATGAAAAAAGAAAATAATGATAATGCTAAACAAACCCAACTTGTCTTGATGCTACTGACAGTCTGACACTGCAAACATGTGTTTTTCTAAATAGCTTTTTCAGAACTTAAAACTATAACGTTATCAACCGTTTTTTTTTTTTTTTTTTTTTATCAAAATTCTAAATAGTTAGTTATCGCTGTAACTTTTTCGGACCTTACAATCTTGGTTTTTACCACATTTTTTTTTTCAACCCATTAAAAAAAATTCGAAATTTTGATTTAGCAGGTTTATAATTCGTGATTGGAATATCAAACAGCTAAAATTTGGAATGTATATATATAAATGGTATTATTTTTATAAAGCGGAAATAAAAATTGTAAATTTGGTGAATACTTTGAAAGTTTGAATATATATTGGGAAAAATGTGGTTAGTATTTATTAAAATTTTGAAAGCTACAAATAGTACAGGTGTCGTAACCCACAGAAATTAGCCCCGAACATTTCATTAACTGGTTTTTTTTGTTCAGTAGAACTTTGAAAAATAATAATCATGTATAATACAAATTAATTATACATAATTTTATAAGTAGAACTAGGGTGTTCTTAAGTTCACCGATTATTTTGTGAACTTAAATCTAAAATTTATTGGATTGGCTTCAAACGATGAATCCGAACCGCTGAAACTCATCTACTTTACGAGTGATGCGTCACATGCGAAGATTTTAAAATTTTGAATTAATTTAATATAAAGTCAAGTGGTCAAAATTAGAAGGTTTATAAATTAATTTTAATGTATTCTGAATGTTTTTTTACCATTTGACTCTATATAAAAATAATTTCAAAGTTCAATTTTTTTTTCCATGTAGACGCACCACTCGTAAGGTAAATGAATTTCAACGGTTCAAATTTGTTGTTTGAAGCCAATTCAATAAATTTTGGGATCGACTAATAGTCTCCTCCATTCTATCTCCTAAATGCCCCCCTAACTAACTTATCTATAAAGTACAATGGGGACCACTAACTAACTGGGGGGGATAATAATTACTTGAGAGACTACTTAAATTTGAAAAAATTTACAACTGGTGCGCACATGTATGAATACTTATGCGCGCAAGTATTCCTATATAATATATCAAATATTCATACTTAAGATATTAAGTATTTAAACAAAAAAATAGACATCCTTTCTTTTGTCTCTAGTCACACACCCATCTTTTATATGTTTTTAGAAGTTGATTTTTTTCTCCGTTTAATCTAATCAATATTTCTAACGATCCGTGAGTAATTTTGCAAATCTAAAACCACGAATATTTTCTACGTAATCCATGATGAAGTACTTTCGGATTCTTCGTCGTTCAAGTACTCATACCTCGGCATGCAAGTATTAATACCTCATCGAGCAAGTATTCATACCTTGTCAAGTATCAATACTTACTCAATAAAGAGTCATTTTGCTATTTCAAATTGTTTAGAGAACAAACTTGCATATGCAAGAAATAATTTCATAAAAGAGTAGGTCTAATGTCCTACAAAATAATACACAAATGAATAAACTTTAAAAAATATTCATACTAAAACTTAAAAAGTATTCATACTAAAATATATAAAGTATTCATAATATAACTTTCAAAGTATCATTATTATAAAATATTCAAATTGAAAAGTATTCAGACTAAATCATATAAAATATTCATACTGGAATATTGGAAGTATACATAATAAAATCAATAAAATTAATCTTACTAAAATAATGTAAGTATTCACACTATAAGATTGAAGTATTCACACTATAAGGTATGAATACTTGTTCGACGAGGTATGAATACTTGCATGTCGAGGTATGAGTACTTGAACGACGAAAAACCCGAAAGTACTTCATCATGGATCTCATTTGAAAGATAAAATTACGTAGAAAACATTCGTGGTTTTAGATTTGCAAAATTTCTCGCAGATCATTAGAAATATTGATTAGATTAAACGGAGAAAAAAACATGTAAAAGATAAGTGTATGACTATGGAGAAAAAAAACTTGATGTCCAGTTTTTTGTTTAAATACTTAATATCTTAGGTATTAATACTTGATATATTATATATGAATACTTGCGTGTATAAGTGTTCATATATGTGCGCACTAGTTGTAAATTTTTTCAAATTTAAGTGGTCCCCCAAGTAATTATTGTTTCCCTCTAATTAGTTATTGGTCCCCATTGTACTTTATGGATAAGTTAGTTAGGGGGACATTTAGGGAACCAAATGGCGAGGGACAAAATCTTTACTCACAAATTTTAGAGTTAAGTTCACAAAGAGACTTGATAAACTTAAGAACACCCTAGTTCTACTCCAAATATTATATCAAAACCTTGTTATTAAAATCCCAACTCAAATAACATAAATATTTACATACATTGTGCTGCCCCAGTTCCCAACTCAAATCAATAAGTTATTGTTTTATTGCAACTGTTAAAAGTTAAGCCGAAATTTTTATTAATAAGAAAATAAATAAATAAATAAATATTGGTTTTGGGGAATATTTTGGGTAGAATTTGAAAAGTAGAAAAAAATGTGATTGTGGACGTTATAGACTACAACGGTCAGATTAGCGAAATTAAATTATCGCTAATTAACATGAAAAAAAGTCTGATCGTTATAGTCTATAACGGCCAAACTGTTTTTTTTGTAAACGCAGTTGAGAAAAAAAAACTTGAATGTTTACCTGGACGTTCTGGTCTATAACGACCAGATTTTTTTTCTCGCACTAATTAGCACTAATCATATTTCGCAAATCAGGTTGTTGTAGTCTATAACGTCCAGAGGACGTTATAAACAATCGCGTTTTTTCTACTTTTCAAATTCTATGCACCAACCTTCCCCAAAGCCGATATTTTGTTGTTTATATTCTTATTAATAAAATTTTCGGAAAGATAAGGCATGCGTACAGAAACAAAATTTCAATCAAAAAGTGGGAAAGCAAGAGGGGGAACCATTTTTATTTTATAATTAAATATTATGTTAAAAATAGAAGAAAATAAGGGTAAAAAATTCAAACGTAAAAAAAGTTTCTAAATGATTTTACATCCTGAGATATCAAAGAACACTAAATTAAGAAACAAATTTTTTTTCTTCCTTCAGGCTTCAAGGACTAATTTATGTGATAACAAGTAATTGGCGAGATGATATACGAGTATAAAAATAATTACTATCATAAAATAAAGGTTTTTTTTTATAGGTTTATAATCACTTTTGAACATGTTTGATCATGCTGCTATGTTTGGATCCATCATCGTTGGTTTTAAATTTCCATTCATTTTGGACATATTTGGATTCACCTTTTACTGGCTTTAAATTCAATATAGATATATTAGGTTTCATCTTTGATGAGCTTAAAAGTACTATGGACATGTTAGAATTCATTTTTAGCTAGTTGAAAAATAATTTTGGATTTTGATTAAACTTTTATGGGTTTAAAATTCAATTTGGAAATATTAGGATTCACTTGTGATGATTAAATCTTTTACTTTTGTCATGGTCCATCTAGTCATAATATTTAATTTGTTAAAACATTGTTGGAAATTTTCTAGAGCATCTATGTTATAGTTTTGGAAAAATTAAAATATGTTAGGATTATCTTTTATTGGTTGAAATTTATTTGGATGTTTTTAAGTTTATCTTGTGCGTCTATTAATATTTGTATATGGTTCATGCAAGTGTCTCTATTTTTTGTGTCTTCGTTATGTTTTCGTATTTTAATTTTTTAATAATAATTTTTTTTAAATTTATATATCAAAATAAAACTGTTAGATATAATTCATACTATTTTTATTTACATGTACATAAAATAATATCATTTTTTTAGTTTGTTTTTATATGAATTAATATGTTGAAAACTAACGTCCAAATCCATATCTATATTTAAAAAAAATAACAATTAAAATAAAGTTGTCATATTTGCCGGATATTGCATGAGGTATGGAGACAAATCATTCAAAATGTTGACCGGTAAAAAACATGTTAATTAGTTAATAATTGATAATAATGATAATAGGAACAAAAGTTGCTGCTGGAGATTTCCTTCAAGTAATTTGTTTCCTATCTCAACAAGAACATAAAAAAATTCAAATCTACAAAGGAAACTCTACATGTTCAAATGCACTGTATTTGTTTAATTTGTGCTCCAATCATATTTCATATTTTTCTTATCTGTTTTAAGATTTAAATAGTTGACTCGAAATGTTCAATATGATCTTTATATTAAGTTTGGAAACCAAATTTTATATTTCTTTGAGATTTTTTATAATTTTTTAGATATGTACAAAATCACTGTTTTCAGAAGATTCTGAACCATCCAAAACAGTGATTTTGTACCTATCTAATTTTTTTTTAAAAAGTAGCAAAAATTATATAATTTGGTCTCCAAATATATCTTAATATGAAGAGCAAGTGGAGCAGTTCAGATATCTATAGGGCTTGTTTGGTTGGAAGGAAAAAAACATAATTGACTGGAATTAGAGTTTCTATTTTAATCGAATAAGAATGAAACTGTAAAAGTTATAAAAGTATAATTAAATTTGAACTTTTTACAACCAAATTTCTGGTCTTTATAAGTTGGTTCATTCTCTATTCTGCAACAAACCAAATTCTTTATTTAACTTTTTAAAGAGACAAAATTAATTCATTTATAAATAACTTTACTTTTTTTTTCACCTTCAACTAAATTTGTTGATACACAATAGCAATCTATTTCAAATTCTACCTTTTTTTTTATATGTATTGTTTCGTTATTCTATCTATACCCAAAATCGTAAGGAATAAAAATCTGTTTTAAATTATACTTTCCATTTATTGTTTTGTTATTCTATATATAGCCATCTTTTCGCAATCCATAATTAATTACAATTTTTACAAGGACCAGTATTAATAGGCGATATATTTATGGCCGTCTTTTCGCAATCCATAAATGAAATACAATTTTTTATAAGGACCGATATATAACATTAATTTGTTCTTTCCTCCTCTGAGATATCTCAAACTTTGCGTGACATTTTGGAATATCTCAATCGTTCAAATACGTTATACACGAATCTCAAAGCTCAAATAATACTGTCCCCCTACACCCCCCGAATAGGCACCGGAAACGTCGGTCACGCAAAAATTGAGATATCTCAGAGAATACGCACCCGAGAGAAACCCTACTTACCGAGATCCGACGGTTCCTCTCTCTCTCTCTCTCTCTCTCTAAAAAGCGGTTGCCAAGTACAGCCCTCTGTCTCTCTCTCTCTCTCACGCCGGGCATTCCCGTCACCGCTTAGTAAAGCGGAGGTGAGCTCTTCAGCGCGCGAAACTTTCCTTCTCGGTGGTTCGAGATCTGTCGGCGGTAATCTTACCGCTGCCCCTCTCTCTTCGATTGTTCAAGTACAAGTTCGTTTAAGAAATCGAGATAAAAAGCCATGGCTGATTGGGGTATGAATTTGTTACTTTCATACTTTATATATTGGATTAATTATCGTCGTCCTTTTTAGCTCTTCCTGGAGTTCTCGATCGAATTAATTTGTTGGATATATTAGTACATACTCGTAATTGTAATTTCTTTTTGAAATTCATGTTATAGTTTGCAGTTATTGAAATTCCTATTATACCAAGTTTAAACTAGAGTTACATAATCTGGTACTTCTCTCTGGAAAGTGGAGTAGATAAAATATTGGAAATGGTAGTAACCAAATTTTTTAAAATTACAGTTTTTGTAATTTCCAGAAGGAATTAGAGATGAACTACAAGCATACAAAAATGGGATATTGCACGATTTCTAGGAACAACTAAATGATTTTATGATCTTGCTGAGTTATGGGTGATACTTAGAGGCTTTATCAGGGCATGTAAATAGATGGTAGCTATTCTTCGACTCCGATTAATCTTTTTTTTTTCTTTCATTTAACAGAGGAAGATGATTTTGAGCCAGTGGCACCTGCCTTAAAACTGGAGCCTGTTAAGAGCAAATGGGAAGACGAAGAAGAGGAGGATGACGATGTCAAGGAATCTTGGGAAGATGATGACGAGCCCGTTAAGGTAATTTCACATTGGTTTTTAACTTCTTTTAAAAAGATTGTCAGAATTCGTTATCTGTAAGTAGGTAAGTATAAAAGTCACACTGTGTCATGTGTCCGGTGCCGTGAGCATTAGTGTGACTCCGTGACATGAGCATTCGTGTCTCCTTGATGTGACCATTGTTCGGAAAAATGTTCACGGCATGGGACGTGAACTGGTCTGAAACCAACTTAAATTACGAAAAAATAGTTATATGTGATCAAACGTGACAAATATGATCAGTTACGTTTGGAAACGACACGTGTGGTCATGGCATGACTAATGTGCCGTGAGCCTGTGACTGTCCCTCCGAATTTGGTCACAGCACAAATTTACATCCTTATCCATAAGTGCAAGTTAAGGCATAGGGGAATGCTACGGTTTTGTTGGATTGAAAGGGGGATTGATGGTTGGGGCCTTTTATACCCTCTGATTTGAGCATCTTATTGGGTGCATGTTGTATACCAGTTGACCACGATTTAAATGCTTGTTTCGAAGTTTTGTCATAATGTGGAATGTATTGTTGCAAGCTAAAAGTTATGTCATCATGTGAAGGTCAAATATTACAATTATTGGTTGGAAATTAAATTGTTTGGCTGCACCACTTCATCAGAATGTGATTTTTGAAAGAAAATTATTTTTGCAATAGGTTTTTTTAATTAAATAATGATCTTGCATGGACTATAATTATTATAATTTAACTACCAATTGCACATGGGAAGTTTTAGAATCTGAAAATTTAGGGGAAAACAGGGAAAAAAATATGTACATGGCAATTGGCACGCAATAATTAAAAAGACCAATTGTCTCCGAAATTGAAGACCATTTTTCTTCTAACATTATTGGCCTTTTACAATATAGTCAATTAAAATTTCTAAAAGTTGGAGTCAACTAGAAAGAACAGAAATAATCTACTTATTTTTATCACAGTCGAAGCTTACCCTGATAAGACAAACCTTATTTCATAAAAAGAAAAACAAATCTGAAACAACCTATGATGAGAGCAAACAGTATGATAAGTGAAATTCAGGCACCTTAAATCATAGATCTTAGTATGAAATTGATTAAAATTCAATTATTCGGACTTACCTTTCATAGGTTCCTTTAAATAATCCTTCACACCCCTTTGAAGAAGTATCCATTAATGTAAAAGTATTATCTGGGGACACAGTACCACAAGATCAAATACTTGTATTAAATTATGTATACTGTGGAGTTTTAATGTATCTTAGAATATTTAAAATTGCCTTACCATATTGTATAAGATATGGTCTTCCTATCCAGGTCTGTGCAGCATAGAATAACACTCAACATCATTTTTTTCTATATTTGCCTGGGGAATTTTATGAAATAAGAATTTGGACCAGTAACAAAATAAATTTCTCTGGTTTGATAGGAAACAAAACCTGAGCCAGTGGTAGAAAAATCTGTACCTAAGCCGAGTACAAAAGTCACCACTAAAAAGGGAAAGCAACCTGAACCAGCGGTAAAGCACGCGGAAGCGGCTGACGAGGTCCTTTCTGACCCGGTTGCTGAGAAATTACGTCAACAAAGGTACAATTTTATTTTTATCTTCACTGAACTTGGATATATAAACTATATGAGTGAGGCTATGGTACTATGCATAGTGCTGATTGGTCCGCAATACGGATCAATATTTTCGCTTTAAAGTGCAAATAGTCAATCTGAACCATTCAACGTGATCTCCATATGAAATTATACTCGCAGACTAAATTTTACATTTCTTAGAATTGTTTCACCATTTTTTTAGATAGTTAGAAAATCACTATTTTTGAATGGTCCAGATTAGATCAAGGGATTTTCTACCTATTTAAAAAAAAGTAAAAAAATTCTAAAAAACATAAACTTTGATCTACTTGTACATTTTCATATGGAGATCATGTTGAACGGTTCAGATTGATTGTTTGGACTTTAAAAATGAAGATATTGATCTATAGTACAGACCATTATGCGCTATGCATAATACCATAGCCTCACTCTATAAACTACATAATACATTGCAAGTTTGTATTTTTATGTGTCTTAGCAATTGTAGGTAGTTTTGGGCAAATTTTGGTTTGATTGGGATTAAAATGGATTTTTTTTTGAGGTAGACTTCAAAGAAAATATGATTGTTGAAAATATTAAATCATTTCAGGCTGGTAGAAGAGGCAGATTTCAAGTCGGCCAAAGAATTGTTTGGAAAGAAAGGGAATGATGAGAAAACCCTTGATAATTTCATCCCCAAATCTGAGAGCGACTTCATGGAGTATGCTGAGATGCTATCCGATAAAATTCGCCCTTTTGAGGTACTTTTTTTTTTTTCTAATTTTGAGCAATTTCACTTGTATAGCCCTGCAAAATCTCGAAATATTAGGTATGCCTCTGAGAATATGGACTCTGCCTCTGATATTTGGTCTATTAAGGGTCAAATGGGGTGTTCTCCTTTTCAATGGTCTTGATTTTCTAAGGACACATCTCTAGTACTACTCGAGAATTGACATGATACTATTTTGTAGTGAGAAATATCCGAGATTTATTTAAAGAGAACATAGAGAGTATGGGTTATTTGGCACACATTGTAGAATGAGGACTGGATGGAAATTCTGATATGTTTGTCGTTTTATAGGATACACTATATTTACCTACTCTTCACTTGGCTTGACAATTCTTTTACATTTGGAAGTGTACACTTGTATCGAGATTTCTATATAAATTTAGTCTGATTTCTTTGTTTAAAAAAAACACAGAAAAGCTTCCACTACAATGGATTGCTGAAGGCAGTAATTAGATTGTCAATGACTAATATGAAGGCGGCCGACGCGAAGGAGATATCTTCCTCTGTCAATGCCATTGCTAATGAGAAACTCAAGTTAGAGAAAGAGGCTCAGGCTGGCAAGAAGAAAGCTGGTACACTTCTCTTACATTCCAATGTCTTGTTATTGCACACGGGCAGGTTTACATTTGCTAAATGGGGTTCAATTGACATTATAATATTAAAGATAAAATTGCTATATGTATGCTAAATTTGACTCCCATAGATTAAAATCCTCGTGTGCATACTATTGATTATAAAAGTTGGACATAATCATTACTATATGGGGTTCAACATAATCTTCATAATAAAATATGCTTGGAGACCAACTTTTATACTTTTTAGAATTTTTTTACTATTTTTTTACATGGGTACAATATCACTTTATCGGATGGTCCAGAATCTCCTTAAAACAATGATTTTGTACCTATCTAAAAGATTGTAAAAAAATTCTAAAAAATATAAAATTTGGTCTCCAAGCATATTTTATTATGAAGATCATGTTGAGAGGGTTCGGATTGACTGTTCGGACTTTGAAAACGGAGATAAAGGATGTGGAGCATAAAAAAGATGGTGCATTTGAACCCTCGTATATATAAATATAGGTTGGCTAAGATCAAAATGGTAGTTCTTAAGCCTTGGTGCTACCAATTGGTTTTGTGATTTTCAAAGTCCTAATAGTCGATCCAAAACGTTAGATGTGAAAATGTGCTTGGAGACCAAATTTTACATTTTTTGGAAACTTTTTACTATTTATTAAGATGGTTTGAAAATTGCTGATTTTAATAAACAGTAAAAATCTTCTGGACCATTGAACAATTTGGACTTTGAAAATTGCAAAACCAATTAGTAGCACCAAGGCTTAGGAACTACCATTTTGATATTAGCCACTCACTATATACATATGCAAGTGACGAAGTGGAGGGTACTACATAGGGGTATTGGTTACATGTGATGTTACAGTTTTGAAACAAGAATTTTCATGCATACCCAAAATTCAGTTTCCCAATATAAGACTCATAATATGCCTTTATGCTACTTGCTTCCTATCTCATCTCATTGAAAACATATCTAAACAATCCTCTTGATTCCTCGTTTCGATCAGTAGGTAAATCTAGAAGAGAGAAGGGACTTTGGGGGTACTTTTGAAGGAATTATTTGATTGCACTAATAAGGGCAATTTTTAATATTACAATTCAAGTGACGAGATTTGCTGGTTGCTTTGCATTTGTGAGCCTGATCTTTCTTTTATTTTATTTTAGGGGCCAAGAAAAAGCAGCTTCATGTTGAGAAGGGGGAGGATGATTTTGCAGCAATTACTGGCACATATAATGATGCAGATGATTTCGATTTCATGTGATCATACTCTAGTGCTTGGGATATTATTCCTTCGGTATCTGATAAATTTTATTTCTACATGAACGTAAGATTATAGAGTGACCAGCATAGTAAAACTTAAAGAGTGTTTCGAGTGCTGTTGAATGTGTGTCGGTTGTCAGAAAGTTTTGCTCTTTAGTTTTTGCTTGTAATATTTTTTGCCTATCTGGACTGGGGTGTAATTCTTTTTCTGCATGTACTGTAATAACTGGTAGGTTGGTGTCATCAGTAACTAGGCCTCATAAGCATGCAGTTTGTGTCGATTAATGTTGAAATGTCAATACTGGGTTTTCCTTGGGAATTTATTTTCTTATGTTGCTTCTAATTTAATTTCTCCTGTTAACAACCTGATTGGCGGTACAGTCGCCTAAGCTTTGAGCTTCTGATCTAACATTTACATGATGTATTTGTTGTGTAATGTGGTTTGATAGTCTTCTCCGTAGTTGCATTGTGTGCTACACAGCCATAGCTGTCGTATGGATGTTTGAGGTTCATGCTATGTTGCATGAACCTGTCTTTCCCCGGCCTGAAGCCTTGAAGAGTGAGTCAGGATGTGTATTGCCTCATCGAAGGATCAAGTAAATTTAAAATTGGAACACCTTGATAACTTTACCATGAACAGAACGAACCATTAGATTTAAAACATATGACCGAAATCTGCTAGGATCAAATACTCTTTAGTGATGGTTGATAGATTGTTAGAGCACCAAGCTCTGGTTACTTCCATTCGAACCGAATGCGGAGTGCGTATCTTCAGTATTGTGCAGTACGTGTTGGAGATGGCCTGGTATTGTATTTTTTAAAGAGTTTATTGGATGTATTCCAGGTGAAATACCTCAAAATGATAGCTATTAAAACATGATAAACCACATTATTTAGCTGTCAAACTGAAGTGCATCCAAAAGAAATTAAGCACACGATAATATGTGTGTGCTTATTGCAATAGTAGTATTGTGTACGGGTGTTGCAATGGAACACTATAAGAGAATAAAAAAATTTGATTTTTTTTTATTTAGAAATTATAACTTGAAATCAAATAAACCAGCCAATGGAGTGAAAAAGTTCCAAAAATAGACTCCACCGGATCGGCATCCGGTGGAGGCATCCGAAAAAGTTCCAAAAATCAAATTATAACTTAATTGGTAGGCTACCCAATTGGCTTTACTTGAAACTTTTTTTCCATGTTGGCTGGTTTAGTTAATTTTTGGATTATGAATTCTAAATAAAAATAAAAATAAAAAAATTTCATACAAAATGATATATTTTTGTAATAAAATTTAGATTAAATGACAAATAACTCTTGTTGCAAAACTACCTAAAAGTAAAAAAATGATAGACCGCATTATCTAGCTGTCAAACCGACGTGCATCAGTTCAGAAAAATAAACCAAGCACACGACAATTTCCGCGTGCTTATAGCAATATACATAAATTTTTGACAAGTGCAAAAGTTACCGAATTTTTTATTAATGGGAATTAAAAGAAAAAAATAATAAAATATATATATATATATATATATATATAGAGAGAGAGAGAGAGAGAGAGTTGGGCTAACTTGTTTTGGGAAGTAAAGCGGGTTCTTTACTTCCCGCTCGTATCGACATTTTCAAAGTTCAAATGACCGATCCGAACCGCTCAACATGTTCTCCATATTGAAATGTGCTTGGAGACCAAATTTTACATTTTTTGGAATTTTTTTACTATTTATTAAGCCACTTTGAAAATCGCTGATCCAACGGTTTCACTGTTTGAACAGTGAAACCGTTGGATCAGCGATTTTCAAAGTGTCTTAATAAATAGTAAAAAAATTCCAAAAAATGTAAAATTTGGTCTCCAAGCACATTTCAATATGGAGATCACATCTAACGGTTCGGATCGGCTATTTGAACTTTGAAAATGTCGATACGAGCGGAAAGTAAAGAACCCGCTTTACTTCCCAAAGCAAGTTAGCCCAACTCTATATATATATATATATAAAAAGCCAGGACCTGTTCCTTGTTTAAAAATGACAGATGCGTTTCAAGCCATCCAATTGATTTTTTCTTTTTTTTGACTACCCAATTGATTTATTTGACTGTGCGCACTATGAAGTACAAAAAAAATGCACAACATCCTCTGATTTCCACAAATAGTCAAGCAATAGCCATAAATGCCAGCCCTCCAAAATAGACTCCGCCTCATTATATAATTTTAATTTGGATACTACTCCCCAAAACACAAAACACACAACTGCATATCAAAATCAAATGTCAGTAAGTGGAAATCCGGAAGTGAAATTACTGGGGATATGGTTTAGTCCCTTTGTGTTAAGGGCTAGAATTGCACTGAACCTGAAAGAGGTGCAATATGAATTCCTGGAAGAGCAACTCGGTACAAAGAGCGAGTTGTTGCTTAAGTCGAACCCGGTTTATAAGAAGATGCCGGTTTTGATTCATGACGAGAAACCGGTTTGCGAGTCCCTGATTGTTGTGCAGTATATCGACGATGTTTGGGCTGGATCGGGAACCGCTTTGATGCCGACTGATGCATACGAGCGGGCTATACATCGGTTTTGGACCATCTATGTTGATGACAAGGTACTGATCAATCTTTCAGGTCTTGCTTAGTGTTTAGTTTTAGTGGTTAAGGTAAAATTTTAACTTCTGTACAAAAAAGAAGAGGGGAATTTCATGTATACCCTTCGAAACTTCGAAATTACATTTTTCTCCTTCTAAAACTTATATTATGATATTTACCCTTCTAAATTGTAAAAAACACAATAGTTTACCCAATTAATTGATTTTTTTTTATTAAAACTTATTTTAAATTTATATAGTACGTATTTATCCTTTATTAAAAAAAATATGCATATTGTTTAAGAAATTTTTTCAGGTTTCTAATTAATCGATTGTGATGACAGATGGTTCATTTTCTTACTTGTACCACACAATGCCAACTGTGTATGCATCACAAGTAGAGAAATGAATAATTTCTCCTTCGAAATTTGATTCATTAGAAGATTGAATATTTTTCTTACAGAAACTATATTTTTTATTATTTAATAAAAACTAAAATGGATATTTTATATAATTAAACTGAATTTTAATAGAAAAGACAATAAATTGAATAAATTTGTGAATTTTTAAATTTTAGAAAGGTAAATATTATGATATCATGAACAGAGTGGAAAATACGTAACTTCATGGTTCTTCCGAGAGAATACTATGTCTTCTATATATGCATGTGAAATTTGCTCCTGTGAGAAAAAAAAAAAAACACTTATTTTGAAGAAGAATTTAATTCTCTTTGTTCCATCCAGTACTTTCAAAGCTGAATAATGTAATAGTAATTTGCAGGAAGAAACAAGAATAATACCAACAATTAACATTATAATGAAGAAAACCACCTGTCTTAAAAAGTAAAAAAAATCCTAACTGCACAAACTACATTTTGCAATATATATAAAAGACCACTAAATTTGATTATTAATTTGTTATACTAACTTGTCATTTAATTTGAGTCTTAATTGCAGCTTTATTCCTCTTTTTTGGATTCAATAATGAGGTATCAAACTGAGGAGGCTAAGGTCGAGGCCGAGGAGCAAGCGGTGGCAGCTCTACAACTCCTAGAGGAAGCTTTTGATAAGATCAGCAAGGGAAAGCCATTTTTTGGTGGTGATACGATTGGATACCTCGACATAGCACTCGGTTCTTTCTTAGGATGGATTAAAGCAGCTGAGATCAATGGCCTGAAGCTGTTAGATCATGCCCGGATACCGCTTCTTTGTGCATGGGCTGAAAAGTTTTGCAACAATGAAGCAGTGCGATCTGTTATTCCGGACACCATGAAACTCACGGAGTTCACCAAAGTTCTTCGGTCGAGGTATCAAAACAGACTTCCTCCGACGATCAAGTGATCGATGTTTCAGTTTTCATAGTTTAATTAATTCATCATCTGCCATGGTAGATGATGTATATGTATTATTTGTGTTTGTCTAATCTTTTTATATGATTGTTGTTGGTTTTTGAAGATAAACGTACGTTATCTGAAACACACACATTATAAATAGAAAACTTGTGTTTCATTTTTTTTTTATTCGCTGATATATTAATAAAAGGATAAAAAAAGTACTCATCAATCAATTAATTACCAATTATCACTTCCGATCTCGATCGATTTGTCCTAACTTCTGTAAAAAAGAAAAAGAAAAAGAGTAGGCCGTCCGATGAATTTCTATCAATTCAATTACATATGAACTAGTAACTTGGAGTTGCGGCTACGCCGCAACCGTTTTTTTAATGTTGCTTGATGATGTGAGAATGATTACAACTGTGATTATGGTGATAGAAATATAATCCTGTATATTTGTTGCTGGTGTTGTTAATGTAGGAGCATAGATATATGTAAATAGAAACAGTACAAACAGTTGTATGCATCAATTAAATAGAATAGGACAAACTATTAAATTGAAATTGTAAATGGTGAAATTGAAATATGATCATAAACTCTACTGAACAAATTCAATCACAGCAAATAACAGATGAGAAAAATTGTGACAATATAGGAAAGCGTAAAAACAAATAATGAAGTTAGAAGAGATGAAAAAGTAGCTAGCTGTCAACTTTCTTGAGAAATGCTGAAATGAGTGGAATAAATGCGGTACTGAACTTAAGAAAATCTTATGAGAATGAACTTGCTTTTGCCCTGATAAAATTGAACCCAGTCGTAGTGACAGAGAACAGCACATCAATCTAATCCATAGTCGCTTGTTGAAGCAACGCTGGAGGCAAGTGCTAAGAAAACATGATTCATGCAAGCATAATTACTTTGAAATCACCACAAACAAACCAAACTCAGATTCCTATTGTTTTGTATAGTTTTTGTAAAGCGAGAAATAAAGTGAATTATACAATGTATAACTTACAAAAAAAAGTTCCTCGGAAAGTATCCATGATTTCACTAAAATCAACAGCAAATACCTTTTAAGGTTCTGTCCAAGTGAAGCCATTGATTTGTAAATGGAGGCATGAATTTTCCACAATTAGAATAATTATGGTGCTTCAACTAAGAGATGAAAGCAACTCAGCCAAAACTACATCTTTCATACTTGTATATCAACTCCATGTACCTTTGTATAAAAAGATGTGGGGCTCTTAAACATGGAACACAGCTAGAGGTTCTTTGACCTAGTTGCTTTCAGCAGTTATCCGCTCAGCACTTGGCTACCCAGCGTTAAGTTATATTATTCAAAGAATCAGAAATATAACATGTAATTAAAGATAAATTAAAAAAAAAATTCAGGTCTAAACTTTGGTATCATTTTTCTGGTGTTCTTTTGCTGTTAATTTGCTGGTACTGTACCAGGTTAGGTGAACTACTTGTATAATTTATGGCATGTCGGTCAAGCTTGCATTCTTCTGGTAATAATATCAGACTGCATTCTTTTTTTTTGTAGGTAAAAATGATGATTGTACTGGGCTACCTTTCCCCCCCGACTGTCACTGAGCTATGCAAATCTCCTAGTTTCTCTATTCCTTTGATGGCAAACAGTGCACGATTACGCTGGACTTCTTTTTTTTGTAATTGCCGCTGCAGAGCTCACTTGTTTTCTATCTCCGCTGTAAGAAATCACAGAGGTGGGGAAATTGAGACTAAACATGAAATTAATTAACTGTATCAAATCTGCATCTTAGTAAATCAGATTGGTGGTTTATTAGTGAAATTGGGAATTTGAAATCCCTGAACACTGGACAACAATGTTCCTTTCTAGCCAATAGCAAAGCACAGTGCGGAGGAAAATGGATAGCTAATCTGATCAACAAAAGTGAAATCTGAACCATTTCGTAAGTGCACTATGATTTGGTAAACTGGAATTAGTGAAGTACCAGATGTCATATTAGTAGGCTAAAGTAAGACTAAAACGGTTAATAGTTTCTGCTATAATGATCTCTTACATTCTTATCTTTATCTTGAAGTTCGAAAAAGTAATTTGAGCTAATCGACCTAATCCTTCCTATTACAATAAGCTTGGGAACAGAAGTTTATATTTTAAATAACCCCAATTCTTACCAAGTAAAATCTGTCTGAAGCCGTTCAACTACAAGCAAGAAATTTCCCAATGCAATCGAGATTACCACCTTGTACTGCCTAACGAAGAGCCGTACTTTCAGGAAAACTGAAATCAGTACAAAATTTAGCAAACTAATTTATTAATCTTACCGTGAACTGTAGTAGAAAAGGGTTCCTTCAAATTTGAAATTGATGAATTTTTGATATTTCGTTTTCCTTTTCTTTACTCTTAACGGGTTTGAACCGAACAGCCATTAATTTGGAAGGAGTACCAGATGTGATATTAGTAGGCTAAAGTAAGGCTAAAACGGTTAATAGTTTATGCTATAATGATCTCTTACATTCTTCTCTTTATCTTGAAGTCCGAAAAAGTAATTTTAGCTAATCAACCTAATCCTTCCTATTACAATAAGCTTAGGAACAGAAGTTTATATTTTAAATAACCCCAATTCTTACCAAGGAAAATCTGTCTGAAGCCGTTCAGCTACAAGCAAGAAATTTCCCAATGCAATCCAGATTACCTTGTACTGCCTAACGAAGAGCCGTACTTCCAGGAAAACTGAAATCAGTACAAAATTGAGCAAACTAATTTATTAATCTTACCGTGAAGTGTAGTAGAAAAAGGTTCCTTCCAATTTGAAATTGATGAATTTTTTATATTTCGTTTTCGTTTTCTTTTTCTTTACTCTAACGGGTTTGAACCCGAACAACCATTAATTTGGAAGACTGGGGTGAGCATACCTTTTGAGGCTTCGCAAACCGGAGAGGAGGAGCTAAAAGACAATTAAAATTCACCCATATAAGTCGAAAGGAATAACGTGGCAGTAAGATCGATGGATGAAATGGAAGAGTGAGATCGATACATCGGTAAAAACGTGGGTGTGAAATGGAAGAGAATAAACAGCGAAAGAAAATAAATGCGGGAGTGAAATGGAAGAGAATAAACTTGCTGATCTGGAACAACAAATTAGGGAAACGGAAAAAAATAACTCATTAGCTGTAAACAGGTTGACAAAGAGAAATTGAACTACAATGCAGTAGAGGCCCCTTTTCTGTGAAAGGACTGACAAAAAAAAGACATAACAATGTAATGGAACATAAGGAAAAGGCATTATCTTCTACTAGAGATAGGATCAGCAAAGACGCAACAATGCATATAGAAGGATAATTTTTTATTAACAACCATACACAAAAAGGACGAATTGGAAATGAAAAAGGGAAAAGTCAGCAGCATCTGGTATTTGAAAGGGGCATCTTTTCTTCATTGAGTATTGACAACCACGCATGATATAGAACTGGCTAGTCCATACCAGTCATAGATTCTCATTTTTCTAATTGTACCCCGGATTTTAGCTATATTACACAAAAGCTCAAATAATTAGTGCAGCTGACATTATAGAGTACTAAGATATTTGCTGGGAACGGATAACTGCTAGATAAGCATTGAAGGGAAAATATGTTATGTTAGTTACTGACAGTAATGATCATGTCTCTTATCATTGATTCTTGTTTTTTTCAATATCAATTAGACTAAAGTGAAGACTAGAGGTGAGAGAAAAATGCATTATCTTCTACTAGAGGTGGAAGCTAATCTTGGGAGGAGGGGTAAAATTGGCATAATGGATAAAACAAATCATAGAGCTGGTAAAATTTGTGTATATTTTTTGCTTCTCACAAAAGATGTCTTGCATTTGTGTATATTTTTTGCATACCAAAACATCTTATTTGGCAAGGAAAAGAGGTCTCATTGAAATGAAGCTGGGAACACAGGTTGGAGAAATTACCTGCTGGCCTCATAGTCACTCAGCTCTGTCTTCTATTGCGTAGGCAGACTTCAAGCCATTAGGCACCACCTGCTCGGCAAGCAATTATGAGTTCCCGTCATAGCTACGTAACATAAATGTACTTTGTTGTTGACAAGAACAGGAATTTAAATTGGTACATCAATAATAGGTGCTGGATTAAACAAAAAATATACACAGAGGAAAGAACAGCTAAATAACTTCAAACTGTTGAAGTGTCTGGTTTGCTTAAATTCTCTGTTGGAGTATTTATTTTTTTTCCGAAATTTTTAAACCTGTTATTCCAACCCAATTAATTTAATTATGCTAACCACATTAATTAATTGATATTAAGTTAAGTTAATTAAATATCAATTTGTGTGATATGGTAACCACTGCTGGTAGCCATAGTCTCAGATCAAATGCATCAAGCCTTTATAATTAGTAAAGTTAAATTGGTTCTTGATATATCATTCAAAAAGATTGTGATATAAGACAATATATAGTTTGGCTTGATGTTCACCAGGACATGATTGTTTGGTAAGTTTGATGTTGCTATTAGCAGGTCAGGTACTTGAGGTAAACCTTTTTTTTTATTCATTTTCTTTTTCTTTTTCAAGTTGTCTGGTGTTTAAACGCATGCTTGAGGTAGAATTAAATACTGAAGATCAATGGAGTCTGAACTGTTAGAGGGTTCAGTAACTTCAGTGCATTTAAATTTGATTTAATTAGAGGGTTTAGCTGCATAAGATTAGATAATATATGATTCATGAGATTTCCTAGAGTTTCATTGGCCTCTAAGAAGGAGCACAGCTGTATAATTGGAGGGGGTATTTTCTCGTTTGGGGTATAGGGATTTACTGGTAGAAGCATTTGCCCGTCCGCTGTTTTTATGGCATTTATTGGTACAAATAGTACTTGGAAGTGCAAATAAAGAGAAAACAGATGGTAACTCGAGCATAGGCAGAACATATGTCATCAGATCAAATACAGGACGGAGCAGTAACTTAAAACAAAAAAGGTAAAAGAGAAGTGGAAGGCAGGCTATAACTAACAATGTAAAAGGAGCTACCCCAAACAGAAATGTCTTGCTAACTACAGAGGCACTTGCCACAGATGGTATGAAAGGAAAATATATCAGAATATAGTAAGTTAACTATAAATTCAAGGGTTTTTTTTTTTATACTGAGAACTTCTGATTGCCAGTCGGAAAACTTATTTAGATTATTATTCTATTACTAAAAAGAAAAATAAATAGCGTTGATTTGAGGGAATGAATGTGAGATTTTTTTGTCCCTTAGTACAAATCAGAGGCATTACTGTAATTTTGGCAAGATCATCAACGTAGATGTGTTAGTTGTGTCCCACCCTAGGTTCTCTTTAATTTTAAATTTCAGTTTATAAGTAACAATTTAAACACAATTATGTCCAGTAAAATTAGCTAGGAACATTTCAGTAGATCTCACTGACAGCCACTGAAATTTAAAAGCAAACAAAACAGTAAACCTCTGATTTGCCAAATTGATTAATTAATTGATATTTAATTCACCACAATTTGATATTTAATTAATTAAATATCAATTAATTCACCATCTGCAACGAAGTCATATTATGTGATTCTTTCTATTACAAAACTGTGGACACGACAGTGCCCAATCCTATCCCTTCCCAATTCGAGAACTCTATAATCCAACTACAGTTGGAATTATAGCTCATGTACTCACTCTAGGAACAATGTCAGTGAAGCTAAGCATGTGGGAGAAAGGTAATTAGTTGAATCAGAAGTAAAATTTGTGGTATCCCCTTTCCTTTTGTCTGATGACTTGTAAACTGTTCCTTTTATAGACCTATGTAACTATCTTTCCAAAGGTGAGGGAATTACCTTAATAACAGTGGAGGATGTGATTCCCAGTCCCAACTGAGGCTCCAACTCCCTTTTTGTAATCGATACGCAGAAGTTTCCTTCTTTTCTAGCTCCACTTGAAGAAACCAAAGAGGGGAAAAATTGCAACATTATAGGAAATCGCACAAATAAATAATGAAGTTGGAAGAGATAAAAATGTAGCTAGCTGTCGACTTTCTTGACAAATGCTGAAAAGAGCGGAATAAATGCAGTAAACTTTAGGGAAAATAACTTTGTAAATCAGATCAGGAGGAAACTGAACCAAATGTAAATTTTGCTGATAAGTAACCATTTTTTTTGGTTAGGCAGTGAACTGATCTCACCAGCTGCTAAATTTGAAAGAAACCATACCAGCAGGAAAAATCGGAGATGAAAGAGGCAAGGAGATTCAACGTCACCGGAAAACCTTGCCTCCTTCCAGAGCAGCGCAAGACCAATCTGAAGGGGAATAAGCAGCACACGGTTGAGCAACAGGAGAAAATCGAAGGAAGCACAGTAGAGAATCGGAGAGAGGAAAATACTGAGTAAAAGCTAAGAGCGCAAGGTGCAGAAAGCGGAGAAAGCAACACGTACGTTGAGGAGAGATAACAACGTGGCACGCGGGGAGGCTGCGGATGCGGACAGCTGGGGAAGCAAGCAAAATCGCAGAGAACGGTAAGCGGTGCCTGGGTATAATCGGTGAAAATCTCGCGAGACAAATTAGAAAGCGGCAGCGTTGTATGGCTGACGCTAGATGAGGTGAGCTCCATTTCGTCCTGGTCACCCATCGCTGATCGAGCGGTAGAAAAAAAATGATGGTACTGTTCATTGCTGGCGTCACAGACATCCAAAAGGTTTTATAATTATAATAATAATATATGATATAAGCGGAAGCACCCGTTACCGTCCTTGATTCAAATAAGTTCTTCAATAAAATATAAGAAAAATGTAGACACGTGCTTCTCACTCCTTCCCAGTAATTCGCCAGTATGGAATAGATCACTTAAAAAGTCATTTGAGTTTGGAATTTTGATAGGACACGTCCGATCAGAATCAGAGCCAATCCGGCCAAGTTGAAATTGACGGATCGTTTAATAATCATGCGGATTCTGATCAGACGGTCTAGATATAAACTCAAACTTTGAGTTACTTTAGAGTATCCGAACTCGCAAAGTCGTAATTCTCCATTCGCATAAAATAGTGACGACCTCTCTCTCCCTGTGAGTTGTGAAGACTGAAGACAGAGAATTCTGATTCTCAAATAAGCCCTTCTTCAACTTTATTTTGGTTCAAGCAGCCCCTCAAACTAAATATTTAGTTTGATTCAATCCGCCTTTTCTCAAATAAGCCCTTCAACTCAATAAATGTATACACACTATTTTTTTGAACAAATACATTTATGATTTATGATATATGTGTTGTCTAACGCAAAGGTATTAAAAGATAACAAAAGAGTAGTAATAATAATTGAAAAATTAACAGTAAAAGATGAAAAAGGTAGATTGAAATCAAACTAAATTTAGGGGTCTATTTTAACATTAAAAAATTAAAAAAAACTTAATTGAAACAAACAATAATATAGTTCAGGGGGTAAAACAAAATTTTCTCCTACACAATTACAAACGAGAGAGAGAGACAGAGAGAGAGAGAGAGAGGGAGAAGAGAGAAAGACAATGTCTGTACGGCTCCTCTCTCCTACCACCCTTCGCTCCTTCTCTCCCCACTCCCGTAAACCCGGTCTACGCGCATCCTTCCTGCCACCATGCCACGCCATCACCCCTCGTTGCTGTTCACTTCCTCCCCAAAACTCCAAACCCCAGTTCCACTCCAATCACAAGTCTCTACTCCTCCGGCAACCGTCGTCTTCCTCCTCCTCTTCCTCTTCCTCATCCATCCATTGTACCAACTACAGCGGGAGCGAGTCTGACGGCACGGATGTACTGGAGAAGAGCATTTTAGACCAGATGAGGGAGATAGTCGTTTTTGCGGGTCCCGCAGTAGGCCTCTGGATATGTGGCCCCCTAATGAGCTTGATCGATACCATGGTTATTGGCCAATCCAGTTCTCTAGAACTTGCAGCACTTGGTACGTGCTCTCTAGGGTTTAGTATTGGCAATTTTCTTTTTTAATGGGGGTTAAGTTGTAAAAGCTTCGCCTACTAGATGGCTGAGTCCTTTCCCCAGGAAATTTTTAATATTTATAATTTACTAAGAAGTATTGGGCTAATTGAAAAGCCAATTACTTATTTTCTGTTTTTTTTTTCTTTTGAAATATGCCACAGCTTAATTACTTATCTTTTTCATTCCTTCTCGATTTCTTGATAGGACCTGGTACGGTATTCTGTGATTATCTCTGCTATATATTTATGTTTCTGTCCATTGCCACCTCAAATATGGTTGCCACTTCACTTGCTAAACAGGTGCATTTCTTCTTTTCTTTGTAAATATTCCATGTAATCTAGTTGAAAAATTAAAGAAAGGAGTTTTTTTAAATTAAAGATTCTATGAAGGCAGGACAATGTTTGCTTCAGATAAATACTAAAACTGAGCCTGATTATGCAATTACAGATCAAATTTAGGAGTATCCGCACCTACTTGTTTTATTGTAATATGCTATTGAATTAATGACTTAAGATGCTAATTGTTTTATGGAAAAAATGTTCAGGACAGAGAACTAGCACAGCATCAGATATCTATGCTGTTATTTGTGGCATTGACTTGTGGCATGGGAATGTTACTCTTCACCAAATTTTTGGGCCCAGAAATTTTGGCAGGTTTGCTCCACTGTATGTCAATTGTGAAAATCTGATTTCTTATACTCAAATTGTCCTAATCTTTCTAATTAACATGAATTTTCAGCTTTTGCTGGGTCTGGTAATTTTCATTTAATTCCTGCTGCCAATACATATGCACAGGTTTGTTCACCTTTCTCTCTCTCAGACAAACAAATGCACACAGGGGCGGAACTTGAAAATTTAGATTGGGGGCTCAAAGGTAAAATGCATAATGTGTGGTCACTGGGATTCAAACCCAAGTCTCCATAACCACTAAATGAAACTCTTAACCACTAGGCTGCAAGCACACATTTAGCATTTAATGAGGGGGCTGAACTATATAATAACTTTTACGAAAAAATGAAAATTCAATTAAATTTCAATATACATGATTAAAAATTTTGAAATTACGGGGGTGGCTAAGCACCCCCCTGGGCTATACCAAGATCTGCTGCCCCTGAATACACACACACACACACACAACACCATGCCACACAAGGTCCATACCCATATTGTATAAAACATGCATGGTGTATCTTCTTTTTTTTAACTTTGTTTGGCCTGAGGGTTTAGTCTAATGAGGAAATAATTAACAAAAAAAAAACAAATGAGTGACAAACATACAACCTGCACCAAAAGGTACTTTAGACTGTATGACTTGCATTTATATTGTTTACATTATATTTATTTTGTTGAACTTATGTATATACTTTTTGGATATTTCTTCTTGCAGATTAGGGGTTTCGCATGGCCAGCGGTACTAGTTGGTATGGTAGCCCAAAGTGCTAGGTACTTTCACCTTCTATATTTCGTTGTTTCCCTTGCTTCCTTTTTTTTAGTTAATTAGCTGTGTATTGAGGGGTGAAACTCTTAGTCAGAACCTAAGAGCTTCTACATCAGTAAAATTAAGAAGAAATTAAAAACAATTGTCGAGCACTTAATAGAAATTAAGTTAATTTTTATTTCTAAACCTCCACACTCATGCAATTAACTTTTAATTTCTTTTAGTGGCCACGTCGGCAATTATTACTATGGAAGAGAGAACAAGAGCCAATAGAAACAATTAGAAAGTGATTTCTTTAAAAAGAAAACTTTCAAAATTAAATACTACATCACTTCCCAGAAGTTAGAATAGGAAATACCACTCGTGCTTTTAGAAATAAAAAAAGAAATCCCAATGCAGATGCTGTAAGTACATGTAAGGATAAGATACATCTATTGGTTGGTACAACTAAGGGAATAATGTGGCGTTTCAGAAATAGATGATGATTCATATGCACCGATAATTGGTATCCTGATAATTAATTTCCAAATTTGGACATATTACGGCTGTTGTATGAAAAGTCAAACATGTCATGGCTAAAAAAAAGTTAGAATAGTAGGTAAATTTGAGCCCTGAATCTCTCATAGCAGCTGAGGGAGTTACCAGCTTAGATAACTTGCCCTTGATATGCACAATTATAGCATGTCCATATATACCAGAATTACCCAAATTAGAATTACCCAATTATAGTCTAAATACATAAAAGACCCAAATTAGGATACTAGTTGTGATTCAATTTGCTCGTAATATATACCAGAATTACCCCTAATATCTGTCGTATATTTTTTTGTGAATTTGGTTTGTATCCAATTGTACCTGTATCCTGTTGTTATCAGATACTTATTGTAACTGGACATTTCTATTTTTGCATCTTCATCGAAAAAACAAGTTAAATGGATATGAATAGTGGGAGACCACTATATAGGCCATATATGTTACTCTTTTGACCCGTACTTTAATTGCCCAATTAAGACAATAATTTAGACTTAATCATTTTCTTATCAGTAAAACAAGAATTTGGCCTAATTTAATTGCCTAATTGATGAGAAAAAAATTTAAACTGGTTTAATTACAGTTTGAGGCTGAATCATATTAAGTCCTTTGCAGGAAGAGTTAAACTTTCAATTTACAAAGCTCAATTTAGATGCATTTTGTGATTAAACCCAAGCTATTGGCAAAATATGACTTATTGCAAAATTTATGCGGCATTTGATAACACTTCCTGCTCATGCAGCTTAGGTATGAAGGATTCTTGGGGCCCACTAAAGGCTTTAGCAGTTGCGAGCATCATAAATGGGTTTGGAGATATTTTCCTGTGCTGTTTTTGTGGTTACGGTATTGCCGGTGCTGCTTGGGCTACTATGGTCTCTCAGGTACTGTATTTTATGTATTTGGAATACTTATATTTATTCATAGTCTTTTGGAACAAAAATTTGCTTTCATGTCCTGGTAAGCATGTATATACGTTGCTCGTTACTAAATTAAATGCTTTAAGGGCCTCTTCTTTCTCAATTACTAGTATGAAGAGAAATGGTGGGTGGTACTGCAGGGAAGGGAGGGGGGTGGGTTATGTTGTTGAGTCTGTATCCTGTGAGATATCTCAAATTTTCAGTTTATCTAAGGCGGGGCTGAATTTTTTTCAGTGCCTATTCGGATGCAGGGGACAGTATTATTGTGCTTTGAGATTTGTGCATAATGGATTTAAACGGTCCAGATTTCCACAGATTTACTAAAAGTTTGAGATATCTCAGGGGATGCGAATTCGGGGTTGTTTGGGAATCTTTTGAAGGGGCAAGGGTGGAAGTTTGTTTAAGGTCCGGATTTTCCACAGATTAACTAAAGGTTTGAGATATCTCAGGGGATGCGAATTCGGGGGGTTGTTTGGGACTCTTTTGAAGGGGCGAGGGTGGAAGTTTGTGTAAGGTCTATTTTTTATGTTTGTAGGGGTATGTGTGATATTTTATTTTTTGTAGACATGTGACTGTTGGTTTTCGTTGGTCTTATTTTATTTAGATATGTTAATTTTAATTCTCCTGTGTCTGTTTTATATAGAAAGCACAGCAGTTTTCATGTGGAATTTCATGTGTGGGCCCTACAAAACTAAAATTGTAATGCATGCCTCAGCAGCTCTGGTCTTCTTTAATCATTGAAAATCCTTACTATGTTAAATTTCTTTGAATGAAAATGAAAACCCAAACTACCCTCTTTTCTCTTTGATTTATTGCATGGTGGGGATATTTTCATTTATCTTATGCCTTGAATCAAAGAAACAACTTCTTTATTACATTCTAAATTTATGGAAGCAACATGCGCATCATATCTAATCTACAAATAATAACCTCTTCACAATGCTCCATTTTGTCAGGTTGTGGCGGCATTTATGATGATTTATAATCTGAAGAGAACAGGTTTCGAGGTGTTTCCAATGGCGATCCCTTCGAAAGGAGAACTTCTTCAGATATTTGAAATCGCCGCCCCAGTCTTTATAACCATGACGTCTAAGGTTCTTTGTTCTTTTGGATTTTTGGTACTTAAAATATAACCTTACTAAAAATAACACACTAAATAGCTGAGAACAGTTGCTGGTATGTTCCAATGACAATACATATATGGTAATTGCCAAATTTGTGTGTTCATTCAGAGTTTATTGACAAATAGGTGCCTCTGGTTTGTTAACGGAAACATAATTCAGCATATATTGTTAGGTACTGATACTTATACTGAAATTCATGGTTTTTTTTTTATTATCTAGGTAGCATTTTATGCATTGCTGACATACTTTGCAACATCTATGGGGGCCATCACTATTGCGGCCCACCAGGTAAATTTGCTAGTCCACAAGGACCGTAACAATGTAAAGTTTATTTGATACCTCTTCGGAAGTTGCTCATGCCTTTTTTTTTACACTTCTAAAGTGGGATTCACATCTTTTCTTTCATTTTGTTAATTTTCATTTTTGTTTTGGTAGGTCATGATAAATGTGTTCTGCATGTGCACGGTTTGGGGCGAGCCTCTCTCTCAGACTGCCCAATCTTTCATGCCTGAGCTTATACATGGAATCAATCGTAGTTTATCTAAGGTCACTTTTTAAGATATATGATCTAATTTTATTTTTAGTGCTTGACCAGTACTTTTAGATCTTTTGGTTACTTCAGTTTGAACTTTTCTAAGGAAAGTAATAGTGAATTCAAATTATAGGCACGTATGTTGCTGAAATCTCTTGTTATGATCGGTGCAATTACTGGTGTAACTTTAGGTGTAATCGGTACTTCGGTACCATGGCTCTTCCCAAGCCTCTTCACAAATGACCTCACAATAATCAGACAGGTTTGAATTTTGATTTAAACATTAGTTTGTAGTTTGTCATATTTTCAAATTTTGAAAATTTCTTTCATTTTGAGCAGATGCATACAGTGCTCCTTCCATATTTCATTGCTTTAATGGTTACACCTGCAATTCATAGCCTTGAAGGAACACTTTTGGTAAGCTGAGCTTCTTGTTAGTATTATTTTGTCATAATTTGACATTTAGGCACAAATTGAACTTTTAAATGCAACAATTGGTGTATACCTTCAAAGATAATAAAAAAATAACAAGAAACTTTTATGCTTATTATTTTGGATTGGACTTATTTTCCATTAAATTTTCTGAGTCTTCTGACTAAGTATTACTTCTGATGATATATGGCTGATGTACATTTTTTTTTATATTATGTGATGTGTACCTGGTTAATTAATTATTGTTCCAATTTCAGGCTGGAAGGGATCTGAGATATTTGAGCCTTTCTATGAGTGGGTGCTTTTGCTTGGGTACTCTTCTAGCATTGGTACATTTTTTTTTTAAGAGAATTTTCTTGCTTTACTACTCTAGGAGATACAATGCAGTTATTGCGGAATTGTCGGAAATATTCTCTATACTTAAAAGTTACACAGTAACCCCTAACAAACTTGTTATTTTAAGATGTTGCCGATGTTACCTGGAGCGATACAGGTATTTTGGACTATGCTGGATACTCGAGGCTCCGTAGGGGCACTTATGGAAATTTGTGTTTTTGTAGGGAAAATTAATCAAATAGATTGTAATTAGGGGCTGTTCGGCAAGGGCCTCCTTATGCTCCTTAAGGCTAAAGGAGCCTCCTTTAGCTTCCTTAGTCACTTAATCTTGCCGAACACCGGTTCCTTCGCACATATTAAGACAATTTCCTTTAGTCTTCTTTTGCCCGGATCTTAATCCCCTGCCCCTTTCTTAAGGCACCTCCTCCCTTCCTTTAGCTATCTTAATCCCTTGCTCCTCCTTTTAGCTTACTGAACAACCCCTCCTTAGCGCGGATTAATATTTAATCTCCCATGTGTTGCCGAACAGCCTTCATAATTTCTCTCCTAAATTTTCAGTTGTTTCTCTCTTATTTTTTATTTTTATTTTTTTGCATGTTGTAAAGGTGGGGTCAAGTAGAGGCTTTGGTTTAGCAGGATGTTGGTGGATACTTGCTGGTTTCCAATGGGTAATCTCTCTCTCTCTCTCTCTCTGTGTTTTGTTTACCAATTGTGGTACCAAAAAAAAAAAGAACAGAGTGTGAAGTGTGGTTTTCCTAGTGCGGAATTGCAAAATAGGCCAATTATTTGGAAAAATTTCTTTGCTTTTTCCTTATCAGTTTCATTCTATATCACAGGTACGATTTATTCTTGCATTGCAAAGGCTAATGTCTCCAAATGGAATGTTATACAATGAAGAGTTCAACCAATCTTCAGATTATGTTAAGCTAAAAGCATGATAGAAGCACCTACCGAGGTAAAACCAGTGTAATTTTTAGAGGAAAGCTTTCATAGGTTTATTTTTATTTGTTAAATTATTATTCATTCCCAAATGTGGATTTCTTACGTTATAAATTATTTGAAAATTGTGTAAATATCAGTGATCTTCTGTGCCCTTGATAGATAAGTTGCACATTGCAAAACTTCTAATAATTATAATTTTTCTCGAATTTTTCGGCTTTAGAAATTTGACTAATAGAGCATTGGCACATAAATACGACAGTTAGAATTGCAAAGCAAATAATGTGAGCGTTGAAAATTATTTTGATGCATTCCTTTTTAATAAATTATGACTTCTTGATCTTATGCAAAACGAGCTTAAAAATTTTTAAGTATGAAACATAAACACAAATCTTGAGATTAAGTTTACAAGTTTATTTTAGATAAAAATAGAAATTAAATTTGATAACTTAAATATTCATACAGAAATAAACAATATGCAATTTTTTTAAATGAAGTACGTAAGTTTTTTAATTACAACAATATGCAATTTTTGTTATAATACTGCAGCACTCTGCTTTTTGTTCTTTCAGTTTACTTCTTGGTTATTTAGGTACTGGTTTCTCTAAATGCACAATCTTGATGTACAATACAGCCTTTTCAATTTAATCCTACGAGTTTTCACCCTTAAAAAACGCATTTTTTTAAATTAAAAAAAAAAAAATCAGAGTGACTCACGGTCTCTGATTAGTTCCGAGATTTTGAGAATTGCCTGCTATTTTCTATATTTTATTATTATAAAATACTACAAGCAAAAAAAATCGGCAATTAAATTAGCACATTTGTGGTTGCTTTAGATAAACAATAAAGAAAAATATTTACAAGGCACAGTAAGAAGAAGGTTCGCTACTAAACTCAGCACATGATTTTTTAGAACCCGCATTCAATGTAAACAATTATATTACTTTTTGTCACTCGTAATTTTAACTCTTATTTCGTGCTAGAAAATTTCAACAAATAACTTTTTACAGTTTATGATGATTTATGCTTAAAAAAAACTCAATCAATAATTTTCATTGATTATAGCGGTTTACAGGAACTCTTTGCATATCCTTGTGCTGGAAGTAAACAATGAGTCTTATTTATGGTTTATTCAAATCATGTGTCGGTGTTCTC